>OY744520.1:187775966-187955966 GCA_963556195.1 Sepiola atlantica | reverse complement strand
GTCCTCCTATTGACCCGGACATTAGAAGAGACTTCCTGTCAAATGATGTAGAAGGTCACATTCTGACACAATTGGTTGCTTGGCTTCCCAAAACCACCCGAAGGCCACCAGTCCGTGGCATAAAATGGAAGGTCAGTTTATGTCTTATGTGCCTTCCGAGCCATGACATGACATTTGGACGCTGTCACTTCCGTCGGTTGAGACTAAAATGACACGAGCAGCAGATGCAGTCAGTTTAATATTTTTTCATGAAATTCTTTTAATTCTATCTAATCGAAGTTAGAATAACTATAAAGATATACTGGTAGTGGATCGATTATTAGATTTTGGGGGAGCTAGAACTCTGTGGGGAGCTAGAGATGCGATACAAACGAATGTAAAAAGTTAGAAGAAATTTAACTCTAAACGGACAATTTCATCACTCAAAATATCTTCCACACCACTGTACAATTGTTAATCTTCTATATATATTCCATGAAAAATACTAGTATACTGAAATCATGTGCCCTTAATAGGGTTAAGATGAAAATTCATACACTAAATGTACAAAAGCAAGGAAATTCCCAGATTTTTACACTTTTATTGTCATTAAGGGTATGCGAGCACAACAGGGCTATGTATTTAACTGGTAGGAATTTTTCTTCAGCGCACCTCACACACTTCATCCACTCATGCATAGAGATTTATACTGTAGTGATGTGATAATGAAATGGCTTGGCTGATATGTAGTCATACCCTTAATGACAATAAAAGTGTAAAAATTTGGAAATTTCCTTGCTTTTGTACATTTAGCGTATATGAATTTTCATCTTAACCCTATTAAGGGCACATGATTTCAGTATACTGGTATTTATCATGGAATGTCACTACTTTTGTAAAGGCTATGCCTCAAGACAATGGTCATTTTAAAGTTTTTTTTTAATTTTCTGGAAAACTAAGGTATATGGTAAACTGAAATTAAAATGCCATCAACTAGACCCTAGAACCTCTATCTCTGCCAAAAATCAGCTGAATCCATCAAATAGTTGATGAGATACAGGATGGCACACACGTACGTACGTACACACGTATAACACAAAATCACTCCTGACGTTTCTGGATCTCTGGGTTGCCTTGACTAATGATGCTGAAATTCTACACACTTATAGAACCTATCAAATGAACATTTTGTGCAAAGTTTTAAATAATTTGGTTTATTGGTTTTTGAGTTATGACTGATCAAAGAAATGAGATTTCTAGCATAGATCGTTTTTGAAGTCTATTAAGGAATAGAGCGCTATCACGCCTCCCTTGATTATTGTTTACTAAGCCACAATATTTGTTAAAGAAAGACCGAATAACAAGTACTATGTGGGTATGACCTCCATAGATTTTAAAACCAGATATTACGACCACAAAAGCACATTTAAAAATAAAGAATACTGAATTAAAACAGCACTTGCAAACCATTATTGAAGCTCAAAGATAGCGGACACTCACCAATAATCCAATGAAAAATAATATGACAAGGCAGTACATGAAGAAATTTAGATGACCCGTGTAGATTATGCCTGAATGAGAAATTTGAAATCCTAAACTTTAAAGACCCCCCCAAAACCTATTAAACTGTAGAAGTGAAATAGAAAACAACTGCTTACACAGAATAAAATTCATCTTAGGTTAACAATACATAATAAATAAATGAACAAATAAATAAAAAACTAAACTAAACTAAAACCTAAAAAAGAAATACAAGCAAGTAAGTGTTAAAATAAGGTCACCCATTATTTCGACACAGCAAAATAACAGAGATGGGCCACCCTATAGAAAACAGAACAATAGAATAGGAAGTGAAAACAACCGAACCGTTGTTCGTGAGAAGTCCAAAGATTGGCTAAGAGAATAACAAAGAATCTGATTGGTTAACTAGCTCGACTAAACACCCGGCAACACAAACTGCATGCATTTTTGCCTGACGATTTCCTATGGGGATGAAACGTGGAAGCCTCTTTGTAGCTTAATTGTCATACATATATTTTCTTAACTTACTATATAGCTCATCTCACGTATTGAGCACTGTTGAAGTAAATACTAAACATTTATACATAAAAGATTATATCTCCTTATAACATTTTGTGTGGATACATGAAATATATATATATATATATATATATATAAAACTCAATATCTGTATTGGTATATGATGCTTGTGTATCACCTATAGAAAAAAGGTTAGAGAATCTACATAAAACCTACAAGTTTATGCATGTAAAATTTACCAGAGAAGACAATGAAAGTGGTCGCAAATCTCTAAGTCCGCCATTAAGGGAGTTATGAAGGAATAACTCCATTAAAACTACAAATATATTCTATTTTTATGAAATTTAAATCATATGTATAAAATTTTCTGGGGAAGACAATGGAAGTGGTTCCTAATCTTTATCTACATGTCCTCCACTTCTAAGTGACCCATGGGGACAGAACTCCCTTAAAACTTCACATATGTATATCCGATTTTAAGGAAATTAAAACCGTATCTATATTTAGGGAGTTTTCCAACATTTCAGTTTATTCCGACTATATTAAAGGGAAACATAGGAGGAGGGGGGGGGGGCTGTAAAAACAAAGAAAATAATATCGTGTTATGAGCATAGTGAAAAAGTACATAGTAGTGATCCTCATTCAATCCCGAACAACGGCGGGTCTTCCTGCCAATATATAAATACATTTTGTTTGTTAAACCTGTTTTAATCTCTTTCATTCACAACACCCTTTTGGTGACTTTAGCACTTGCTAAATGGTGACATTTTTCTCATTCCCCACTTTATTACATTAATTGCCAGCATGGATCTTCGTACATTCCAAAAGGAAAAACCATCGTCTATACCCTATCCAAGCCAGAAGCAACGCTACATACTAAATCTGAGTTAACTAAAGTAATTTTTTTAACGCTTTTTCCTATATACTTTAATGACACGAAATACATGTTAAAATATTCATCAGTTCTGGGACTGAGTTATCAAAAAATCCCATTTTGATTGTTTTAATTGAACAAGTAACTCCTCTCTCACTTAGCTATCTATGTATTTCTCTTATCCTCCCTGTGTGTTTATTCAAACACTCTAATACCATTTAGAGAAAGATTGGCTCTCTCTTTTCAGCTAATTTACACAGTGTGTTCGCACACACCATGAATACGTATGTAAATTAGATTGTAAAATAATGGGTTTCTTTACTTCTATATTAGCCATATATCATAAAGAAGTAAAGATTATTATTTTAGTTATGCACGAACAGATATATAACAGTGGAACAAATAGTGGTAGTGACCTAACGAGTCACGGGTAGCCTGATTATATATATATATATACATACATACATGGAAAATGAAAAAAGGTAAACCAAAAATATTATTTTGTCATCATTTAAAGACTTCCTCAAGATGATTGATCTGAAGAAATAACACACATGTTCGTCTGACCAATCATCCTGAGGAAGTCTTGAAATAAAGACGAAACGTCGATGAATACATAACTAATATTTTTGGTTTTCCTTTTTTCATATACATACACACACATACATACATACATATACATACATACATACATATGTAGAAATAAAAATGGAATAAAAAATAAGCTATTCAACAACTAACAAAAATAAACTCAAAAACTCATGTTGTAAAGTTCAACCGAGATATTTCGGCTGTAGATACGACCATTTTCGATGATCGAAAATGGTCGAATCTACGGCCGAAATATCTCGGTGGAACTTTAAAACATGAGTTTTTGAGTTTATTTTTGTTAGTTGTTGAATTGTTTATTCTTTATTCCTTTTTATTTCTACATATTGTCTGAAACATTGTTTCTTTTTTCCCATACATACACATACATATACATACATATACATACATATACATACATATATACATACATATATATATACATACATATATATATACATACATATATATATACATACATATATACATACATATATATATACATACATACATACATACATACATACATATATACATACATACATACATATATACATACATACATATATATATACATACATATATATATACATACATATATATATACATACATATATATATACATACATATATATATACATACATATATATATACATACATACATATATACATACATACATATATACATACATATATATATAATCAGGCTACCCGTGACCCGTTGGGTGACTACCACTCTTTGTTCCACTGTGATATATTTGTTGGAATATTAACACAATTTTTATCATTCATTCATATATATATATATATATATATATATATATATATATAGAGAGAGAGAGAGAGAGAGAGAGAGAGAGAGAGAGTTTTTATAAAAATAAATATTTATGTATACACTCATTATAATACCGGAAATTGTTTCAAATTGCAAGCTCAATGAGATTGTGTTACAGCTTTAGAGCATATATACTTTTTAGTTATATTCCAATGACCAAAGGAAAAAATCAATCTTTAACCGTTATGTTTATTTATTTTAATTAATTTCCTCAGTTTCCGACTTCGACGAATACCTATTTTTTATTTTTCCTTCGTCTTACAAACACAATTTATATTTATTTATTATCAATGTTTTTAATTGTTTAACATCTTATGCCCGTTTCACAGCTCAGTCAAGAAAATATATAGTTTTTTTTATCTTAACATCGCTGATCATCAGAGAAATTGTTCATTTAATAGTAATTGAAAAAACATCAATCCAGAATAGAAGAAAGGAAAATGCGAAAAGATGAGAATACCCATACCAGGACGGATATAAACAATAAAAATAGCATTCGTATTAAATTTAATTTTGTTTTCTTTATTTTTCTAACTTATTTTAAAAGCTTTTTGGAGGTTGGTTAGAGTTTGGATAAGCGCACCCCCAAAATTGTAAAGTTTACAGAACAAGTTTACGTCCATGTTACTCACCGTGTTGCCGCGAATATATATTCCAAAATTCATAATGATCCGTCTGTTACTTTAGATTATCCGATATAGCATAGATTTAGTGTAAACTTTATTATATGATCATTTATTTGCACTCCAAGAATTCAACATAACTGTTTGTGTACGATCGTTTCTGAGACAATATACCTTTATTAATATCGGTTCTCTTCATAACTTTATATATATATAGAGAGAGATACTAGACAAAATACGTCATTCAAGGTTTAGAAAGAGAAGGTTTGACCTAGAACAAACAAAGTCAGGGCTATTGCAATGTTATCTTCACTTTATGCATTTGCAGTTCTGCACATGACACGTCCTTACTTACCACACACAGAGGTAAAAAAAAGACCAGAACGCGACGTATCCTGATGTTGGCTCCTCTTAGATTTTACCCAGAACCCTGTTAACTTTGACACTACCACATCGCCACCACTGTGAGGAAGGGTTGGACTTTACGGGGGTGGGGGAGGGTGATCTGATTAATAATATATGTATAGACATAAGACACACAATTGCCTGAACATTTGCTCGGAATGATAATGGCTCGTCTTTGAAAAGGGATAGTAAATCAATGGAAATTTTAAATTAAAAAGATACAAGACGATAAACACTTACTTTCACTTTCGTTATAACCAACACGAAGTAATAACGTTTCAGTCAAAAGATTGTTTTCCTTTTCTCCTAAATAAGCACAACTCACTTCAAACACTATTCCGCTCTTAAAACATAAAGAGGCTATTAAGAAAAAGAAACAGTTGCGATATAGATCAGAGTTATAAGATTAACTTTCCAAAAATGTATCTGTTTCTCCGGAGAAGCTAATAAAACTCCAAAGACATACAGGAACTCATAAACCATCAAGTCATATAAAGTTTTAATTTATTTAATTTCGAGTTTAATTAAAAATTCTGCTTAAAAATACAAAAAAAAAAAAAAACTTTCTTAAAAAAAAACAAAAAAAACTAGAATACCCGCCCCAGGACTGGTAAAATTATTTCTCCAAACAGAACAGTTTTGCACCACTTTTACGTCCCCTGACAACGATTAAAATCAAAATATATTGTCTAGAAATCTTATTCTAACTTTGATCAAAATCCATTGCATGATTTGGATTCTAGAAAATGTCTAAAATTTATGGATTAAACTTAAGGGGTCTAAAGAAATTGAAATTCAGGGAATCTTAAGTAAGATTCCCTGAATTTCAATTTCTTTAGACCCCTTAAGTTTTGATGTCTAATGACTATAGATCAAATTCAATGTAAATCTGAAATATTTTGATTGTGAAATGTGAAGTTGTGTCCATATTGTGTTCTCTAAAAACCCTTTAAAATACCCCATTTATGGTTAGATGTGTCTAAAACTTTGTAAAAGAGGCTTCGTCTATCTGTCGGTCAGTTTATCATGCTTAAGTTTGAAATAGCATTTTTCAAGACATACACACATCTGTGGGTCAAATTTAACTTTGGAGCATTGTTGTGCGTCAATCATGCTTCAGTTGTCAGTAGCATTTTCGGTTGTCCCTACTTATTTGCCTCTCCAGGAGAACAGAGTTAGACACAAGGTTTATTTTTAATATGTGAAAAAATCCATCTCCCAAAAGGGACAACACTCAAAATTGCCTCAGTCTAAAAATATTTCTCCTCCACTGACCGATGACATATACTACACTTTGATCTTTGCCAAATGGCATGTTCATGAGTGTCATGCTTAAGTTTGAAATCGCATTTTTGTGAGTCTGCCATTATTTAGAAATAAGCATGACGAACCCAGGAAAATGCTAAAAAGTTTGCAATAGCATTTTTGTCAGTCCGTCATGCTTACATTTGAAATGGTATTTTCGTCGGTTCGTTATTCTTAAGCTCGGAGGAACATTTTTGTTGGTGCCTTATGCTCAAGTTTGAAATAGCATTTTCGTTGATCTATCGTGCTTACATTTGAAATAGCATTCTCCTTGGTCTATCGTGCTTACATTTGTAATAGCATTTTCGTTGATCTATCGTGCTTACACTTGAAATAGCATTCTCCTTGGTCTATCGTGCTTACATTTGTAATAGCATTTTCGTTGATCTATCGTGCTTATATTTGAAATAGCATTCTTCTTGGTCTATCGTGCTTACATTTGTAATAGCATTTTCGTTTGTCTATCGTGCTTACATTTGAAATAGCATTCTCCTTGGTCTATCGTGCTTACATTTGAAATAGCATTCCTCTTGGTCTATCGTGCTTACATTTGTAATAACATTTTCGTTTGTCTATCGTGCTTACATTTGAAATAGCATTCTCCTTGGTCTATCGTGCTTACATTTGTAATAGCATTCTCCTTGGTCTATCGTGCTTACATTTGTAATAGCATTTTCGTTTGTCTATCGTGCTTACATTTGAAATAGCATTCTCCTTGGTCTATCGTGCTTACATTTGAAATAGCATTCTCGTTGGTCTATCGTGCTTACATTTGAAATAGCATTTTCGATTCTTAGGTTTGAAATAACAATTTTATATACACACACATCTCTCTGAAACGCGATGTCCATGTGTCGGTTATACTTACGTTTTAAATCGCATTCTTGAACGGACACCTTGAAGAATATCGGTTCTCGTTAATTTCGACATTTTGTTTTTTCTTCTATATTTCATTAATGTGTCCATTTTGTTTTTGTTGTTCTTTCCGTTTTCATGATTAAAATTGTCGTCCATTAACCGTAATTTGATATGGGAAAGATTAAGAGTATTTCCAAGCAAAAGAAGAAACAGATATTTCGGTCGAATGTGTTCGGTTAATTATATGCACTTCGTTTTACATCGAAAATTATTAATTCTATTGAAGTTCTCGCAGAATGGCGTTCTTGCTTGTCAATTAAAATAACAATAAAACGCTATTTTGCCACAAATTAAATTCATACAAGTTGCTTGTCACTTTCTTCAAACGTAATTTTTAAGGTTACAACTCACAAATTCTTACATTACACCGGGTTTCATAGCCCCAAGAGACATTCATCAGATGTTGCGGTTTAGTTTTTATTTGGATAATCCTCCAACATAATAAATAGCAATATATATATATATATATATATATATATAATCTACAGAAAGACGGTTATCACAGTTCTTCAGTTTTGCTAGACTACCACTCGTCCCGAGCTGGGATCCAACCTATGATCATATAGTTTAAAGTCGGCGATTCTAACCACTTGACTAGGAAGTGGGCGCCTTTGGTAAGTTATATCAATAATCTTTTTATACAAACATTGTCAACTACTAGGCAATATTTCATTTATTTATTTACAAAGAGCTTTGCGTTAATAGTAACTGGCGATATGAACTAACGACAGTGCTCAACCCGAATATATATATATATATATATATATATATATATATATATATATATATACACACATATATATAGATGAAAGAAGAGTGATAAATATGTACGAATGTCCAAATTTATTTCAAACTTCGATTGTTCAATGCAAGGTATATTCGGTAATTAAATTATGTTCGTTGAACATATGAGACATTTATTATTTTGGGGAATTTTGATACTAAAAAGACCATCAAAAAAATTGAAAAAGTATAAAAAGGTTTGAATTGTGGTTGGAAACACATCTGAGGAGACCTAGTTATGGTCGAAATAACTTATAATGTGTACAATCCGAATATATATCTAGTCTTTTTCAACCTCATAACTTATTCATGCTCTGTTTGAACGGACAGAGCTCTCTGATTCGAATTCCTATCGAAAATAATCGAACCTGAAAACTATATCTATACATATATATATATATATATATATTTATATATATATATATATATGTATATATTATAGTGTGCAGAGTTGAATGGTTTCGATGGGGATCTGAGTAAGAGAGCTCAATGTACTTGTTAACAGAGCAGGAAAACATTTAAAAGAAATAAACTAAACACACATTAGGGCTGTCCGCATTATAAATTATTTCGACGTAGATGGGTCTCGTCAGACGCGTACACAGCCACATTTCGGAATTGAAATTGGCTGTGTACGTGTCTAATAATACCTATCTAGGTCGAAATAATTTATAATGCGGACAGCTCTAATGTGTGTTCAGTTTTTTTTCTTTTAAATTTATATATATATATATATATATAATATCTCAATCAAGAAGGATTAAACGAAAAAAGAAGAGGAAAATAGCTTATACTTTTGACAAGGGTGTATATCACCGAAAGTACTCTAGTTTTTAAAGTAAATAAATAATTTATTAAAAATAAATGAAATAAATGCGTTGTCCAGGTTTTCAAAATATTTTTCAAAATATTATATATATCTTCCCGTCCCACACAAAAGTTAGCAAGTAAAAAAAACTGCCAGACGAATCTATTTCAAGTATTTAGGGGAATTGAAAAAGCAGAATTATTTCCATTTTTTTATTTCTGCTTTCTATACAGATTTATACGTTTTCTTTTTTAATACTTCAAACGTACTTCTTGAAGTTACAATTCACACTCACAGATCCTAACATTATACCGGGTTTCATGCCCCGAAGAGACATTCGTCAAATATTTCTTCTGTTGTGGTTTAGTTTTTACTTGGATAACCCTACAGTAATTATTTCAATGCAATAATGATGGACGCTTCACTTGGAAGAAGGTCGTGTAATATTCCTGTTTACTACCCATGGTAAAATAATAGTAATTGTGTTATAAAAGTTTGTATTGTTTTTAAATTGTATTTAATTAAAAAAATGCTCAATACTTTAAACAGTAGAGCAGTTATAATTATATTATAATGAAGGCTTACACTGGCATTGTAAAGGTGTCCATCTGATTGGCTCTTAACAGATTATATATATATTAATTTTATTTACACAACCATTTGGCTACACGTCATGACACATTTCAACCAGAGCTCTTATAAAGCCGGCATCCTCGGACCTATAAAAAAAATAAAGGTCTGCCTTTTACATATTCACATATGAGAAAATGATATTCAATTCAAAAGAGTCACGTGATTGAATTTAAGTAAATTGCATATGCAAACGGTATTTTTTAATTGGAGATTTTTTAACTTCGACAAATGGGTCGGACCTTAGATGTTGATATGGTGACATGTCATAGATAGGGGAGTGGGATGTATTTTTAACTTTTACACTTTATGGGTGGGAGGGGAAAGAGTATGAGTTTGTCTGGTCAATTGAAATCAATGTAGAAACGACACATCATTTGCTCGTCATATACGCATTCACCTAATATTTACACACATGCACACATATAGACACACTCTATACGCTGTGAAAAGTTGTCATGACGTGTAGCCAAATGTTTGTATAAATAAAACTAAGTACTGGTCCAGATTAGGATCCAAGCTAAAATCGACTTGGCGTCGGTAGTTTCCGGATGTTTACGTAGACGATCGGTAAAAGCCTAATGAAAAGTCGGTTGCCTCCTTCCCAAAAATCCCCAAAACGAGGCTAGATGTACAACTGAGAGAAATTATTTTTTTTACTCGTAATTTTTTTAATTTAAATTTTTTAAAAATTTAACTGAACAAGTATTAAAACGGTGTTAGGGTTAGGGTTTGTTAAAATTCATTATTGCCATGATCAATTTTTATTTCCAATTTCGCGATTCAATCAATTTAAATGTTAACTTCTCGTCTGCTTATTTTATCGCATTCTGATTTCAATAAGCGCTTTGGGATTTTCCGGACAGCTAATCTGGACCAGTACCTAAAACTATTATATAAATAGCTCTAATTATTATTGAGCACTATCATATAAACACAGTACAGCTCCTATAGATATTTACCTATGGATACAAACTTTACCTGGATTACTATATATATCACATGTTTTCTATAAGGATTAATATTTTATTTTTCAAAGGTGAAGAAATACATTCTATATATATATATATATATATATATATATATATATATATATATATAATTTTAAATATCCAACACATATCATATGTTTCATCTTTAACAAGAATCATCAATGTGGCTATATATACAACTTTTCCGTCTTTCTTATGATTCGAACCTTAGACCCAGTCACCATTGAATGTCAAGATCCACGCACTCCAATCGATACGGCCACGGTGACAGCCACGTGAAATACGAGAATTAAATACTATTTATCGTTAAGAACAATAGTAAGTTTCTTAAGAATGTTCTATTTCCAAAGGAAAGAACTTGGCATTATAGTTGATAAAAACCTTTTCATATTTCCTTCCAGAATGTTCGGATTTTTAAGGAAGCTTGAATATATATATATATGTATATATATATATATATATGTGTGTGTGTATATATGTATGTATATCTTATAAAAAATATACATTTAGGCATATACTCCTTATAAATTCTGAAATATTTCCAATTGCAAGCTCAATGAAGTTGTATTACAAGATTCAGAGCATATATACTTTATAGTTACATTCCAATGACCACAGGGAAAAATCAATACAAAATCATAATTCTCACATTCATTTCAATTCTCTTTATTTATTTCGCTATATTTTTTCTTGACCTTGCCGTGAAACGTGCGTAAGGAAGTGTTTTAACTTTGGAAAAAAATAAAAATAAATAAAGAGTTTGTTTGTCGGAGGAATAAAGAAGTAATACAGGTATTCGCCAAAATTTGCAAATAAAGGAAATTGAAATGAATATGAAAATTATGATTTTGGATTGATTTTTCCTGTGCTCATTGGAATGCAACTATACAGTATATATATATATATATATATATATATATATATATATATTACTAAAACTCTGTGAATTGTGCTTTTTTGTTATCTGGTTTGTTTGTTCACGTGAACTCATGACGTCATAAATACATTTTTTTTTAAACTGACGTTCCTTTCATTGATTTACAAGAATATTTAGCTGACAATTATTTTTGCAGTAAGACAAAGAATATTTATCGTTTTAAAAAGAATTTAAAAATTGCTACAATTTAAAATAACTATAAAATAGGCATATTCGTTTTATTTATTTAAAGAATATTTAGATTACAATGACTTTTATTTATGCCTAAACAAAGCGGATACAGACAATAGACTGTCGAGAGTGTTCAACAAACGTTGTCATAACCTGACATATACGTATATAGACTGGTTAGTATATGGTATGATGGAGCAGATGCCAGTGTGATTGCAAGAGTTAGAAGTGGGTGAAATAAGTTCAGGAAACTTGTATTACCAACCAGCAGACAGTTACCACTGTCGATCAAGTGAAAAGTCTATCAGGCATGTGTATACAGTGTGATAATGCATGGGAGTGAAACCTTGTTGGTGATGGGGTTGAGGCCATGTGTTGCATGGAGAGACACGATATGAGAATGATACAATGGATGTGTAATGCGAGTCTTAAAGACAGGCTTAGATCAGATGACCTCACTCAGTCTAAGAGTAAATCTGGACAGTATAGGGAGATGTGTGCAGAACAGGAGACTTGATGGTATGATCACGTTAAAAGAATCGATGAGAGTTCTTGGGTTAGTAGATGTAGAACAGTTGAAGTAGTAAGGGTTAGTTGTCTAATATTGCTACACATACTCATGGATTTTTCTTTTATTTATTCTTTCAGTGTTCGATCAAAGATTCCCGATCTCTGCCAGACAATGTGCTAACATTCATCAAGAACACGCCTCTTATGCACTTGTCATTGCCCCACATGTACTCCACACCCATCTACCACAAGGCAAATGTGATGATGCAGAAATTGGTGGTCGCCTTTAATGTATCAGGACACGGAGACACTGTATTCTTCACTGCAAGCAGTAAGTATTAAGCATTTTCCTTCCATTAAATCTACTTTGAGAGCTTCTTTCCACGGGCCGCTTGCCTTTGGAATCCTCTTCCTGCTCACTATCTTCCCCGACTGTACAACCATTCAGAAATTTAAATACAACAAACATCTTTTTGCCCAATTGACCACTCAGGTTGCGCCCCACGCCTATAAATCTGGCCCATATCGCAATAGCCCTTTATGCATCTGTGGCAATATGCCTTGCTTGGGGGTGAATAAAAATTAATTTTTTATAAAACTGCATGGCAAAGTTCTTGTGTAGCAGATGCCAATTAATGATGATAGACCCCAAAACGTTTGAGAGACGCAAAGACGATATGGCAAAATTAAGTTGAATATAAAAACATAACCGCTTTTATTTGGCTTAAAAGGTACAGTTATGACTAGTGTCGCATCAAGGTTGGTGTTGACAGTCTGTGGTTGAAGAACTGCTTGGCTGACTGAAAGAGAAATAGTACTGAAAAGGACAAGCTTTGTCCTGAAAAGGACAGAGGTATTTACAGATGTAGCAGTTTTGAAAAAAGGGACGAGGTCATTAAAAGTGTGGGGAAAACAGTGGTTGTTGGTCATACTTGGTCTACTATGACATTTGTATTTCCTACTCTTGGCTAGGACTATTGCAGTCACCACGATACCACATTTACTCTAGGGGACATCCTACTTAAGATATCCCCAAAGTGTTGAAAAAATTTTATTTTTCATTCTTCATAAATAAATGTTTTGTACAAATTTATTGGCAGTGGGGCAACAAAAAACAAAAACTCGGTTAGGAAGACGATCCCAACCCTTTCTACAGAATAGACCGCCCACTGTTTTCCGGTTATTTTTTCAGGGCCCAAAACAAGCAGGTCAATCTCTAAATGGGAGTGGGACCTAAGTGAAAGTAGAAAGAAATAGTGATGAACTGTTGAGTAGCCGTCCTGAGGCGATTATCTGTTTGCTAGTCGCTGAATTTATGTTAAACAGGGCAGACTACATTCAACGGTTTTATGGTGAAATAGAAATGCGATTCGAACGAACGCCAAAAAGCTACTGGCTTGAATAGCTACTCTCTCTCACTAAATTTCGTTTAGATACTTAACTTCCAAAAGCATGTAAGAGTTTTCGTATGCGGTCGCTAACTCATATTTTTAGCCAATAGGAATGAATCCAGCTCGTTTT
This sequence comes from Sepiola atlantica, assembly GCA_963556195.1. Classification (NCBI taxonomy): domain Eukaryota; kingdom Metazoa; phylum Mollusca; class Cephalopoda; order Sepiida; family Sepiolidae; genus Sepiola; species Sepiola atlantica. Next base: position 187,942,046 of record OY744520.1, on the reverse strand, counting down.
AAAACAAAGTAACCAGCGTACGTGAAATTAAAAAAAAAAACTAATAAAAACAGACTGGACAAACAAAATCAAACCCAGGCCGACGGATATCGGAAGAAGACCAGAACGTATACGCTCTCGCCCCCCCCCCCTCGAAACATTGGCAGAGGGAGGCGAAAGGAACACTTAGACGCACTCACATTTTTCCTGACCTCGCTTACACATATTTCCACACTAACAAAAGTCAGGTGAACAGAGGTAAATTGCCACGCACTTACACACATTAACAAAACAAAGGTTTATACTTACACAGTGACACACTGTCTATTACTTAGACTACAAACATGACATACACATCTCTAAACCTCGTGTCTACTTATTCACCGAACTTGTTTTTTTTTATCAAACACCAGTTTGAATAAAGTTTTCTAAACGAACACCTCTTGACTGAAAATAGTTTTTCTCTCTCTCTCATATATATATGTTATTATTTAATGTATCCACATAAAATTTTATAAGGAGATATAATTTTTTTATGTATCAATTTTCAGTATTTACTTCAACAGTGCTCGATACGTAAGTAGAGCTAGGTAGTAAGTTATGAAAATATATTTATGGCAATTAAGCTACGCAAAGGCTCCGCGTTTCATCCTCGGGGGAGGGGGTATCTTCAGGCTAAATTGCATGGAGTTAGTTTTGCCGGGTGTTTTTATATACACGGCTAGCTAGTTAACCAATCAGATTATTTATTGTTCTCTTAGCCAATCGTTGGACTTCTTACGAGGAAATGTCCGGTTAGTTTTGACTTCATATTCTATTGTTCTGTTTTCTATAGAGTGACCTATATCCTGTTTCTTTGTTGTGTCAATATAATGGGTGACCCTATTTTAACATGCGGTTTCTTGTATTTCTATTTTAGGTTTTAGTTTTTTAAGTTTTAGTTCAGTTTATTTATTTGTTTATTTATTTATTTATTTATGTATGCATTGTTAGCCTAAGGTAAATTTTATTCTGTGCAGGCAGATGTTTGCTATCTCACTTCTACAGTTTAATAGATTTTGGGAGTCTTTAAAGTTTAGGATTTCAAATTTCTCATTCAGACAATCTACACGGGTCGTCTAAATTTTTACATGTACTGGCCTGTCGTATTATTTTCCATTCGATTATTGGTGAGCATCCATTTTCTTTGAGCTCCCAATAATGGTTTGCTAGTGCTGTTTTAATTCGACGTTCTGTTTTTAAATGTGCTTTTGTGGTCATAATATCTGGTTTTAAAATCTAGGGAGGTCATACCCACATAGTACTTCTTGTTATTTGGTCTTTCCTTGGCAAATATTGTGGCTTGGTAAACAATACTTTTAGTTAGGCATTTATTTTGTAGTGAACAAATTATACGATTTATGCAGTTACATCTTTTCTTTTTATTGCTAACTTTTTCATTTCTATTCGAGTGATTACTATTAGTGTTTTGTGTATTTCTATTTGTATTGTTTATATTTTTGTTCTTCTTAATGTTATTTTTGCTATATTTCTCACTTTTTTATGTAATTTGTTATTTTTCTTTCTTCCTCTCTGCTGTTCGTTTTTAGTATTTTGTTATTGTCTGCCTTAATTATCATTTCTAGGTTTTCGCAGCAACTGTAGGATAGTTTTAGATTATTTTTATTGAATATTTCATGCAGGGGATTGGTTACAGAGGAGTGTTTTTCAATCATATATATATATATATATATATATATATGGGAAATGAAAAGGAAAAACCAAAAAGGATGTGTTTTTATATATTCATCAACATTTCGTCTTTATTTGTAAAACTTCCTTAGGATGATAATTTTAAGAAAAATGTCATGTAAGTACGTGAAAATATTGGGTTGACATGATGGGTTCATGAGAAAAAGTAGTAGTCACTACTGGGTGCGCAGGCCCGGGGTCCGGGCTTAGTGAAGTCAGTAGCATGGAATGAGATTAATGATGATGGTTCTGAGTGAAAAAGTGGAGGGGTGAGGGTGAACAGAAATAATGTGGATGGCTGTTAGTGAAGAAAGTGGAGGGGTGGGGAAGAGGAAGGGAGGAGGGAGGCTCTGTGATTTGGTGTGTGGGTAATGTCATGGTTTTAGAAAAGATTTGAAAAAATGAAAAAAATGATGAAATGATGAAATGATGAGTGTTAGAGAAATAGTCGAAAGGGTGAAATAGGTGAGGGGGGAGAGGGGAGATTTTGTTGTGGTTAGGTGTGAAATTTTTGGAGACTACTGACTTCACTAAGCCCGGACCTCGGTCCTGCGCACCCAGTAGTGGCTACTACTTTTTCTCATCAACCCATCATGTCAACCCAATATTTTCACGTACTTGCATGACATTTTTCTTAAAATTATCATCTTGAGGAAGTCTTACAAATAAAGACGAAATGTTGATGAATATATAAAAACATCCTTTTTGGTTTTTCCTTTTCATTTCCCATTACGTTGGATTACCTTCATTCTTCCTTTCTCATATATATATATATATATATATATATAACTCAATGTCTGTGTGTGTGCGATGTTTGTGCGTTCCCTATAGAAGAAAGGTCGGAGAATCTACATAAAATCTAAAAAAAAAAAAGAATGTATCATTATATAATAATTTACTGGGAAGATAATAAAAGTGTTCCCGAATCTCTAAATGCACCATAAAGGGGATATGAGGACATACCTCCCCTTCAAACTTCAAACATATCCTATTTTTATGAAATTTAAAAACATAAAACTTTCTGGGGAAGATAAGGTAACTATAGGGACTGAACATCCTTTAAAACTTTAAATATATCCTATTTTTATTAAATTTATATTATATGTAAAAAATTCTCCAGGGAAACAAATGTAAATGATCCCGAATCTCCACATTACCCTGTATGTGCCGAATATCTACATGCCTTCACCGAATAGCTCAGTGGGTAAGATATCTAACTGACAACATTAAGCTTGCTGTTCAACTAAACTCTCCTTAGTATGATGTTGCATATCACACTCTTAGCCGAGCAACACTGGATAACCCTGCCAGTATTCTCATAAAATTTTAGATATAAAAATGTTTTCTTATAAAATTGTGTTTCTCAATTTTTCATTTACAAAATACTGTTTGATGTATTTAGTTAGCACTTGCTAACTGGTGACCCTTCGATTCTCTTAATCATTCATTTATTTTCATTTTAATAGGCATGCACGCTTTTTATATGCCTTCTTTCCTTCTTTCATCATAATATAACAATTATCATCACATTATAATCCATTTATATTAATGCATGTCATGTGGGTAAGATGGACACGCACATATACGAGGCAATGGCTGAATCCTTAGAAAGTGACCTCCAGTCTGTAGTGGAATGGGGTCATAAATGGATGGTAATATTTAATCCTGCAAAGACAAAACTCCTTTTCTTCAACAATTACAAGAAACCTCTTCAACAACTGATTACCATGACAAATAACACCCTACCTGAGAGCCCAACGTTCAAACTCTCCGGTCCTACATTCACAGATAACATGAATTAGAATAAATACATTGAATACATTGCCAAGGCTGCTGCAAAGAAGTTGGGCATCCTCTACCGTGCTAGAAGACTTATCATACATGACATTATCCTATATCTCTACAAAGCCACCATCCGCCCATGCATGGAGTATTGTTGTCACATCTGGGCTGGTGCACCTTTCACTAGTCTTTCCCTCTTAGATTAGTGACTCTTTTTGGGACCTTTTCTAGTAGGTTCCTCACTATACACCAAGCTCCAACCCCTGTCCCATCGCCGCAATGTTGCTTCCTTGTGCCTGTTTTACAAGTACTTTAATGGAATGTGCTCCTATAAACTTGCTGCTCTGGTGCCTCCTTGACATAAATACACTAGACCAAATCCCATCCATTCACTGTGGAGGTCCCCAGATGTCAGAGAGCTTTCTCCTCAAATAGCTTCTTTCCTCATGCTATCGGCCTTTGGAGCTCCCTCCCTGCTTCCTGTTTCCCCGACTGTACTGACATGCAGAAATTCAAAACTAATGTGAACAGGCATCAACTACCAATTTTGGATGACCCCTAAAACTTTCACCCTAATTCTCAGTAGCCCCCTTGTGTCTACAGTGACAGCTTGCCTTGTTTGGGGTGAACTATGTTTAACAAATTTTTTGGGGGAAATTGTCAGCGTGGTTTTTGATAAATCTCTAAAGATGCGACCGTTACCTAAAATACACAATACCAAAGCAATGAACCATGCTACAGTCTCACTACCAGGAATTAGAGAAAATCATGCCCAATACAAAGATGGACAGTACATCATCGTAGGCATTGATGCAATGCGTAACACATCGACATGTAATGTCCGCATCAAGTGGGAGGATGTTGTTTTCTTTTTTGAAAAGGGGCAATCTTAGTTTTCCATTTGTTGTCATAAACGGGGAAACGAAAGAAACCTCGTCAATGTCATGTGTTTCTGTCCGCACCCAAAATACATGGGATCCGTTTCGCTCTTCATTATTCGTCATTTGATTGCCATCTTGAAATAAATTAAAAAATGATGACGTTTCACATGACAGCAGATCATCTGAACAAAGAATTCTCGGTTCTGCTTGGGTATTATTTTATTTTTATTTTTTGTTTAACACTTTTTTTTCTTGAAGAATATACTAAAAATATACTTCCGGAAAAAAAACAAAAAACAAAAAAAACAGGTGCTTTTTTTACCCTTCGGATAACGTAACTACTTGCTTAAGGCCCAGAAAAGCACCTGCTATTTTTTGCGGATGAATATTTTTGTAAATTCTGGAAGAAAAAAAAATTGTTTAATAAAAAAAATTTAAAAATATCGGACATTTATGAATATTTTGACTAGTCTGTTCGTTTTTACGGTATATCAACTCTTTTTAGATTATTTAATGTCGAAGCAAAATACTTATTGTAAATGATTAATTATGTATAAGGATATATAATGAAATTGAAGATTTGTTTTTAACCAAAAATGAATATCGTCGATTGAAACTATCCAAACATCAGAGAATTATCCGATATTAATGAAGTTTTCATTATTTATTTATTATAAAGTCATTATTTTATTTAAAATAATGACTTTTGGCCCTTAAATTACTCCCCGCCCTTCATTCCAAAGACGAAACATATTTTTTTATACCCATAGTCTTAACTCGGTGACAATCTTTACAAAGATATACGATCCAAGTGAATGAAAAAGAAACAAACATTTAAAAAAAAAAAAAGGGCAACTAGTATTTAAATCTCTCAAGACATGTAGTTTTTTTTACATTTAAATTTTCAAGATGTCGTCCTTAAAATGAAAGGGGCGGGGGGCAGTAAAATAAGTTAATGTATGTAAAAAAATATATTTCATTAAAAAAAAAAAAAACTTATAAATACTTTATATTAACATCCATTTGTTAATTAATGCTGAAAATTTATTAAGATAAAATGATTTTTATTTTTGGTGGATTTTTTCTTTTCAATCAGGGATATTCAGTTTTTGGTTAATAAACAAACACTTTCAGTTTCATTCCCTAATTATATAACATTAGTTAAATGCAAGTTGCTATTTTACCTATGTTTGGGACAAAATTATGGGTTCATACCTTTTCGTACAATATCAGAACGTAAATAACCGACTAGATCCAATTGGATTTGAATTCAGCGAAGCTAATTGCATAGTCAGTGATGATATAAATTAGGCCAATCACACATCTCCATGAATTTCTTTCAGTTTTTCAAGAGGAAAATTGTATTCCATCAGGAGGAGGGTTCGATATTGGCTGATGGATAACGTCACAGACTATGGAATTTATGCCGTGTTCAAAATCTTGCAGATTTATAGTCATGCACTCATACTGTCGTGAAAGGCATGAACCTTTAATTCTCACACTCCACTATAGGTAAAATGGCAACTTATGCTTAATAGATCTTCAGTATTATACTGCGGCCTATTTAGCATATTTGTTAGAGTGTTTGCTAATGGACAAGGAGATTGGGGTTCAATCCTTGGTCGTGTCATACCAAAGACTAAAAAAAAAAAATGTTACCCTATACCTCTTTGCTAAACACTTAGCATTATAAGAGTATAATCCTGTTGTTACACCAGTTCCTGAAGTTAAGCAACGTTAATCCAGGTCTGTAATGGGCAACCATTTTAGAATACCAGATGATCGATATTTAACAGTCTTTATTTTATTACCGTTCAATGATGTGTGAGGATTTGTATAATTTTGATTATTCGAATACTGTTCTCATTTTTAGTGTTATCATCACAACATTTCAGCCGCTGTAACCTCCGGCCTTTTCAGGTGTATCTTTTCAAACTCGGAAATATTTCTGTCGAACTCGGGAATATGGACGGAATTTCGAACGGAACCGTTTATTTAATCCACGGGGGTAGCATGCTGAAGAAGGCCGAAGATTACAGCGACCGAAACGTTGTGAAGATAACACTCAAGATGAGAACAGTAGTCCAAATAATCGAAATTATACAAATTATCAATCCTCATCTAAAAAATTCAGAAAAATAATATGTTGGTATATTTTGGTGATCGTCGCATGAGTAGATGTGATCGTGTATAGGCTTCATACTTACCGGACCATAACCTCCCCTCAGATTTTTATCTCTGAGGTTATCTCAAAGATAATGTCTTTCAAAACAATCCCCAGACTATTCCTGAACCAAAATCAAGGCTGTATCAAGACAAGAGTGTGTCAGAGTTATTGACAATTTTACACATCGTATCCAGGTGTGCTTATTATTAAACAGTGATAAAACGAAGACTGTTGGACATTCAGGACTTAAGCTTGGTGGACAAATCAGGCATCGACTGAAGTTTATTTGTACTCAATAGGGTTGGATTGCAGTAAGGATTGTAAATTTTATAAACGATTCCATGGGTGGCATATTTTGGTGGTCACTCTGTATAAGTGGTTTGATTTGGTTTGTTTTACGGCATATCAACCATCTATGGGTTATTTCATGCCCAATAAAGTTTTCAAATATATTCTATGGGTAGGATAATTATTTATTCCCCTAGAATACACTGCTCTCAGAATACATTGCACTACTCTTGGAAAACATTGCATTACTCTTGGAAAACATTGCATTACTCTTGGAAAACATTGCATTACTCTTGGAAAACATTGCATTACTCTTGGAAAACATTGCATTACTCTTGGAAAACATTGCATTACTCTTGGAAAACATTGCATTACTCTTGGAAAACATTGCATTACTCTTGGAAAACATTGCATTACTCTTGGAAAACATTGCGTTACTCCTGGAAAACATTGTTCTTAGAAGGAAATTTCACAAAGGGTAACATTATTACTCAAGACCAGGAAAATGGAGCACCACAAGGAAGCAGCTCACCAGTGACACTACTCCCAGAAAACATTACTCTTGGCATTGGTAATCTTCTTTGTTCTGCCTTCTAGTATCTATTTGTGAAGAAAATGAAAAGGAGAAATAAAGTTTTGATTTTTTGAAGAATCAGATTGAAAAACACGGTTGGAGATGATCTTATAGATTCTAGGGCATGACGTGAGCAGCCGATTGATCGGATCGAGCCTATAGATCTCCAATCTAGCCGAAATAAGGGCCGGAGTAGAAAAATAGCTTAGCCACCAGGATCCTGTTCTAAAGCATCACAGATCATTACCCATGGCCTACAGGTGGCCCTGATTTCAGGAAGGGGAGGAGGTACACTTCTGCATGGGGTTGCAGTTAGTGAATTTGTGGCCTCGCCAACAAGGCGATGGTATACGTTACACATTGCAAATCGACTGATAAATAAAGAAAACTGTTGTTTATGTGCTTATATTGGTTTTTCCCTTTTGACTAAGTTCGTTTTCAGGGAATTTGAGTAATTTATTCTAAATGAAAGCCAAACATACATTCTTACTACCACATATGTGAGCTATTCATAAATATTTACTTGATAAAAAACGAGATAAGAAAACGTTTTCTCCAAAGAGAAATATAAAGTGTAGGGATATTGTCCAACTGATTTTGGTGAATTTATTTGAATCATTGTTTGATAAATATGAACTTGTGTTACATAGAGTTATGGTTTTTATCCTTTCGGTACCTCTATACCTGAATTTCTTCTTGTTTGTTACTTGAGAGCAGTCATTGATCGTCTAATGATAATAGGTGGGTCGGACTGCTGGAGAAGCTGAACTTAAACCTGTTTGGAATACTATTTCCAGCTGAGTGAAATGAATAAAACCAAGTCCATTATTGTATTATTTTAGCAGATGGTTTTCTATTTGCGGCCTCACATACAGTAACTGTGAGCAAGCGAAAGAACAAGAGAATTGTTCAAATCTAACTTTCAATATTCGCCTGTTTCACGTCGCTCCGTGCCACTTTGTCATTTAACAATACACATTTCTTTCTTTGATGATGTAATTTCTCATTCAGTTTCCATTTTCTATGTTTTCTCATTCCCAAATTCAGCTGTTTAAGTTCTGACTTTGCCAGACAGTGTGATCTATGAACACTTTTCAAAGTGAAGCTGAATGCAAAATAATCGTTATTCAAAACTAGTTAACTCACACACTCGAGATATTACACTTTCATATAAGAAAAATGCTTCATGGGATATTGTAAATTATCAGCAAAAGAGAGGTACAGATCTTAAGCCTAAGTTGCAAATCTGGAGTGAAGTTGTTAGAAGTAGCAGCGGCAGCGAATGTTTTTATCTATCAACACTAGATTGGACACACTCAAATCAGCAGTTTCTTTCAACCAATCACAGCACAAGAAATATCCACTTCCAAAATTCGTGAGTATGATTAAAACCCAAACCCACAGCTTATTTTCTATTTTTTCGGATAGTTTTCTTCCAGAGACAACACACGTGCGTGTATCACAATCTGGTCTTGGATTCTTTGAGGTCTCACACATGACAAGAGACACACACGACCTACTAAACATACCGACAGCATATACCCACTGCTAAACGAACGCATGGACACATTTTAAACACACATTTACTAACAAAACAAGCATGCCAATATGCACACATTACTACACGTAAACGCACAAGGCGACAGCCGAAATGAACATGTGTATCCAATTTCTCTTTAATAACAAAACAAGCACCTTCTTTCACTTAGAACTCTCATTCTTTGCAAACTTTTTATTATCTTTCATTGTCTTAACAAGTTATCTATGAAAAAATAATTATTACCTCTACCAAGGAGGTTATGTTTACGGTCGAGTTTGTTTGTTTGTTTGTCCCTATGTTCGTTCGTTTGTTTGTGTACAGTCTAGTGTCTACATCGATTGACCAATCGTCATCAAACTTGAAAAGAATATCGGTCATGATCTAATTTAAAACTGACTTAATTTTGGGATATCTAGGGCCAAGGTAAAGATTAGAGAAGAGGTTATAGTCTAACTGTTAGCAAAAACTTCAGTTCTGGAGTAGCAGAGACTCACTACTTGGCCCATATTGTAGCCAATTAAGTGCCGCATCTTATACGACCTTAAACTTTCGATTTCTCCAATTTTTATGTGTGGCTCCAATTATTTTTGATAACAGTAACTACTATGCAACATTTCACCCTGATCAGATAAAGTGTTTGAGTTATCAACGTTTTCATGGCATAATTTGGGGAATACTTTGTAGAATATGAAGAAGTAAGGTCTAGATAAGACGTTGGCTTATCCTTACATTGTCTGTCAGAGGTATGCAGCCTAACAACTAACTTAGGTTCGTTTTTTTATGGATAGACTTTGTCATTGTTTTATTTGATAATGTCCTATCTTCAACAACTGTCAAGAGCCTAGATGTGGCAATATGAAATTAAAATGGAATAAGCGGAAGACCTAAAAAGCTCAAGGTTTCGCCCAAATGTTATATGGGTTTTGTCAAGAGCAAACGAAAAAAATGCAAAAAATGACAAAAGACGAGAAAGTCTATAAAGTATGAGAAATATATATAGTGGTAGGGTTCATGTAGAGAGGGAAGATATGTAAATATGTATAGAATCAAAGATAAATACATAAAAAAAAAAAAAATTTTTTTTCGTTCGCTCTTGACAAAGCCCATATAACATTTGGGCGAAACGTTGAGCTTTTTAGGTCTTCCGCTTATTCCATACCGTCGGATTATTTTATCCTTTCATCTATATATATATATATATATATATATATATTACACACACATACATACATAGCAGTATCTGAAGTCCAACATTCAACTACCAATCTTAGTTTATACCAAAATCAGACCGGCAAAGTCTAGACCATTTTCGAGGATGGTATGTTCATTGTTGGTCTAAGGTATGGTCCTATTCCATTCTATAAAGTCCATATTCCCAGGCTTTACCTTCTCGCACTTTGAGAAGGTGTTAGTTTATTGCTAATTGCCTGAGGCGCTCCTACCGGGGAATACTGACGGAGCTGTTCAGACAATTTTTCTTTGGCCAGAGTGCTTTTCCTCTATGGCGCTGGCTTTTCAAATTCGACTTTCCTGAACTTGTGATTAATCTCCCCGTCATGGGAGGGAGATAAATATAAACGCAACTCAGTAATTATTCGAACGTACACGAACAACGCAAACAATCTTAATTCGCCCATGAACCGGGTTATGAAAAGAAAGAAAACCGTTGCTTCATCAAAATCCTATGGGTTTTTATCATCAAATCAACATTTAGGGGTCTACTAAAATCGCCTCGTTCTCAATGACACTTTTTTTTTTTTTTGAAACAAGACGCAAAATCCTTTTCTCAGATATTTCTACCTCATCTGTCACAGGAATGTAAACGTTGGCCACACCTGCTTAGATACATTGCTTGCTTTTGTAGGGGAGAAGAGGCCTGTTCCCATTCTTAATGAGGGGTTTTGCAAGTTTAGAATTCTATGTGCCAAGATCGTCTTGATATACTTCATCTGTAAACCATTATTTATGGGTAATTACCCTTAAACGTATCACATGTACAGGATTCCACATAAGTAATCTAGGACTTATTTTTAATTCAGATTTGCAACTAAAAATAAGATTGATTGATTAATAATAATTTTTTTATAGCATTAACCGCTCAATTCTAATTTATATATATATATATAAATTCCCGAAACAGTTTTTCATGGTAAACAACTGATGATCCCTTAAAATAGTGTTAGAAACTAACTAATATAATAACTGTAAAAAATAAATTGACTTACATGAGTGATTTTCCACTGGAAGACTTGAGACTATAAGTTTGTTTGTTTTTTTTTTGTTTTTTTAATTTTTTTATATAGTTTTAATGGTTGAGAAACTTCCGAGACTATATATATATATATATATATATATACTGGATGCAATACAAGACAATGCAATGAAATAGTGTTTAATAACGAGGGTCGTGTTTGAATGGAAAAGTTTGAGTGACACTTAAAGGTCAGAGGTGACTCCAGAACGACAGTCGATGAAACCATATGTTCCAAGATCTTCTTGATATACTTCATCTGGAAACCATTATGCATGGGTAATTACCCTTAAACGTATTAGATTACAGGATTCCACATAAGTAATCTATGACTTATTTTTAATTTAGACTTACAGCAAAAAATAAGATTGATTGATTAATAATAATTTTTTTGACAATATTAACCGATCCCGACATAAGTATTCCAATATATGTATATGTGTGTAGTCGGTTGTATTTGTGCGATATAGGACGAATATAAGACTAAGAATTGAATAAAACTCGTGTATAAAACAACAATTAACATTTATTCTTCATTACAAATGAAGGAAACAATTACTTCTTAGCCCAAAACGTCTTATTTGGAGAGAAAGGTCTGTAACACATGTTAATCCAAGATTGTCTATCTTTAATGTACAAGGGACATAACTCTACTCTCCAAATCTCTTTGAGGGAAGATAGATCACAAAGTCAAAGAGTTACTTACCTTTTAATACGTTCTCTAAATTAATTCTTTTTTCATCTAACAATATACTAGCTGTATTTACCTGGTGTTGCCTGGATGGAGAAAATAATTAAAAATATAGTCATGCTTACAGCTTTGTATTTTTTTTTTTAATTCGTTTTAGATTTCCCTTATTTTATGTTAGATCTCAATAAATATTCGATTAATAGTAAATAATAAAAACTATTAATTCAATGTGTTTATCAAAGTTACTTAAAGGCGAGAAACACAGTCACACGATATCTTATCTGATAGTGTTACATAACGAGGGCCGTGTTTGAAAGGAAAAGTTTGACTGACACCTTAAGGATCAGAGGTGACGCCAGACGGAAGTCGATAAGACCATATGACTTCCGGATAAAGATTTTCTGCCTCGTGTCTGTCGATACTTCAAGTAAGAAAAGACGTGTCTGAGATTGCTGTCCCCAATAGGGGGCGGATACGCACAATGTAACTAGGTGCAGCAGCATGAGCTATCCGTCTCTTTCTCTCATATGAAAGTAACCTGTCCATTTGATGTGTTTTGTGACTGTTCTTCTCTTTGTAATAAGCCTTTATTAAAAACTAAACATCGGCGTCCGAGTGATTGTATCCACAGACAAGCAAGAAACTAGGTTCCCGACGACGACATGGGTGTATAGTGGTTTATACGTGCACCAGTAAGTGAAAATATGACAATAGGATTAATCGTAGGTACATATAACCCTAACATGTGCGAACACGAGAAATAAGTGAATATATGACACTTATAAGCGAGAAACACAGTCACACAATATCGAGGGCCGTCTTTGATAGGAAACATTTAAGTAACACCTTAAGGATCAGAGGTGACCACAGAACAGAAGTCTCAAAATCATGTGGTTTCCAGACGAAGATTTTCTATCTCTTTGTCTGGCGATACTTCAAGCAGAAAAGATATGTCTATGGGCTGTCCCCAATAAGGGACAGTGCGCACAATGTGGCTGGGTGTATCGAGACAAGCTATCCCTCTATCTATATGCGTCTTTCTCTTGTCGCTCTGATGTTTTCTGTAACTGTTCTTTTCTTTCAAATAAACCTTTTTATATATCAACATCGGCATCAGAGTGGTTTTTTATCCACAGACAAGCAAGCAGCTAGGCCCACAACAACGACACGGGTGTATAATCGTTTATACACGCGTCAATAAATGAACACAACGATAGTTTGATTTATACATAACAATCTGAAAGTGTTTTTAGTTTTTCAAATGTCGAATAGAGTAAATTCCGATGTTTCCGACGTGGATTGAAATGTTCCTATTTACCTGCTTCCCCACGAGGGCAAAGTTAGAACAAGGTCGGTTTTAAATGGGGGGGGGGATCCACCTCTCTAGAAAGGGGCACTTTGGATTAGGACAATAAAAATTGCCTTAGTCTAGAAAGACTTCTCCTTCACTGACCGGGGACAGAATAGACTAAGTGTAGTATCAGAACAGATACTACACTTTGTACCTAGACAATAGGATTGAAATGTTAAAGGCAAAACAGAACTATCATGGTTCACTTTTCGCTTCTAAACTAACAGAAAACATTCGTTCTTGCAAGTTGTTGCCTAAAAGAACAAAAAAAAAATCAATTTATTGGAGAAGATGGGGGGGGGGTCTTGCATACCGGTATCGAAGCTTTTTTAAATATTTTTTTAAAGAATTATTGAACTCCTTATTGTGTTCTAGTTCCCTTAATTGTTTGCTGGTGTTTTGCTGATGTGCTAGCACACACGCCTCTTTTCTCCAACTATCTATAGATATCAATCTGTTTCGATATATCTCTATCCATCTCTATCTATTTATCCATCTGCACTCATTCAGAAAAAAAAAACAGGTTGCCAGGAGACAGCTATTTATTCCGTTTGCAAATTTTTATCGAAAATTAATATATATTCCTTATAACAAAAAAGCATCTTTATTTCTTTAAAAGAAAAAAACAAGTCACATGTATGTTTTCAGCATCCCAAATTCGCATTTCAAAAAATGTCATTCGATACGATTATTCGATTTGAAGTTTTTAAATAGCATTGCAATTTGAGATGTAGCAACAAAGTAAACCCTTCATAAAGATTTAATTTAATATCGATTTTTTTGTTAAGAGAACGTATATATATATATATATATATATATATATATATATATATATATACAGGGTGTCCCAAAATAATGTATACACCCTTTGAATTGTTATAACTCGTTCAATATACTGATTTTTATTTGCAAGATTGACACACAAACAGAAGAGTAAGAATATACACGTAAAAATACTGACAGTAAAATTAACAAAAACATAGAAACTTAACTTTTAACAAAGATAAAGGCTATTTAGGGTAATTTCAGAATGTTCATAAAATGAACCCTCACCCTAACCCCAATTCGTTCTGCTCAATACACTTTCCATATAGTGAAGACGTGAACAATTGTACCTACAAACGTCCTGCAACATTTACTCATTAAGCACATTCTACTACAATTGCTACTCCCATTTGTTTGCAATTGCTTCAGGTTTCTTGCTTTAAACATTGTAGCCTTTACGTTTATTAAAAGTTATTTTTCTATGTTTTTGTTAATTTTAGTGTCAGTATTTTTGAATGTGTATTCTTACTCTTCTACTGTTCTATCAACCTTGTTTGCTAGTCAAAATCAGTAAATTGAACGAGTTTTAACGATTCAAAGAGTGTATACATTATTTTGGGACACCCTGTATATATAGTAATCCAGGTAAGGTTTGTATCCACAGGGTAAAATCCGGAGAATCTTTACTGCGTTCATATAATCGTGCTCAATAATAAATAGAGCTACTTATATATGATAAGTTTTTTATACAAACATATGGCTACACATCCGGTACATGTTTCAATCGTAGCTTTGATAAGCTTGATTTCCTCAGGATAAAATAAGTGTCTGCTCTCGATGTTTCTATATTGCAGTTGCATATTTCTTTCATGCTACATTTATTATGTTGAAATAAAATTATAAAGTTACTTATGTTCGACACTGTATTACGGAAATGATAGTGATGCAGGGTGACTGGTGAAGAATATTTTTTTCTTTTTACTTCAGTCTCTTTTTTTCAATGTGACAAAATCAACGAAGTCTCCTGTTGTGCACACATCTTCCTATACCGTCCAGATTTAATCTTCCTCTGATGTCATGAGATCTAAGCCTGTCTTTAAGACTTATATTACACATCCATTGTATCATTCTCATATAATTTATCTCCATGCAACACATGTTCTAAATGCTCACTGGCCAGGTTTAACTTCCATACATCATCACACTGCATATACATGCCTGATAGACTCTTCCCTTGGTCGCCATTGGTAACACTCTGCTGGTTAGTGATGACGATACCATCTATGGCGGACCATTATTTAATTTTTTTTTTCTTTTACTAATCAGTCACCACATATCAATAGCAAAAGTCACTCAAGAATAAGGGTTAATAGGATAGAATGATTCTCAGTTGAATGATGAAGAATATTATGGGAGTACTAAAATGATTAACTGAATGAACTAAGTTTGATTACTTATGGGGTCAATTTATGACTAGTAATGGGTCACCACTTATTAAGGCCAAAAACACTTGAAGATAAGGTTTAATTAAATGGATAGATTTACTGTTGAATGATAATGAATAGTAAGCGGTAGGAAATATAAAAACAGCTGCCCCCCAAAACAGCAATTCTTCCCCCTTTGTCCGAAACATGAAATATGAGGACTACAGGAATAAATAGAGGAGGAAGTGAGAGTTATGAGGTTGTCAAAAGTAAACCCTAGGTCCACGTTCTAGTCCCCGTACAAATGCGGTAAACCCTAGGTCCACGTTCTAGTCCCCGTACAAATGCGGTAAACCCTAGGTCCACGTTCTAGTCCCCGTACAAATGCGGTAAACCCTAGGTCCACGTTCTAGTCCCCGTACAAATGCGGTAAACCCTAGGTCCACGTTCTAGTCCCCGTACAAATGCGGTAAACCCTAGTTCCACGTTTTACTCTCCGTACAAATGCGGTAAACCCTAGTTCCACGTTTTACTCTCCGTACAAACGCGGTAAACCCTAGGTCCACGTTCTACTCTCCGTACAAACGCGGTAAACCCTAGGTCCACGTTCTACTCTCCGTACAAACGCGGTAAACCCTAGGTCCACGTTCTACTCTCCGTACAAACGCGGTAAACCCTAGGTCCACGTTCTACTCTCCGTACAAACGCGGTAAACCCTAGGTCCACGTTCTACTCTCCGTACAAACGCGGTAAACCCTAGGTCCACGTTCTACTCTCCGTACAAACGCGGTAAACCCTAGGTCCACGTTCTACTCTCCGTACAAACGCGGTAAACCCTAGGTCCACGTTCTACTCTCCATACAAACACGGTAAACCCAACGTCTGCTTTCTACTCTCCGTATTAATACAAGAATATCAGATGGTTGGGAAACCTGGAGAGACTTGAACCTGAATAGTTATGACGCCAACTGTTCTATTATCAACTGTGTGAGTAGGAATCTCGAAAAACTCTAACTACAAATAAAAGATAGAGAAAAAAAATAACTTGAAATGGAGGAATATCAACACCAGCGATTGTTAAGATCAAGTGAAAGACAGAATCAAATGGAGAAGTATGATCATGATAACCTTGGTATCTTCATGAAACAGTAATAATTGCTTCCACGGACTGCATATGATGGTAAAAAAAGAAAACCTCTTCAACTAAAATGTTTTTATTCAAGATTCGTAGATAAATCCCAAGAAAACCTATAAAAGGAAAACCAACAATGATATCGCGTGGAACTGCATCAAGTGCATATTATTTTTCTTTGCAAAAAAACAAAAAAGAAATTGTTCAAAGGATTTTAAATTGCATATTTTTTCATTTCCTTTATTTCAGATCAAGGAAAGGTTTACAAAATATTCCAGCGACCAATAAGGAACCACCAGCCTCCATCTTCAGTGCTAGCATCAGTTTACTCTCCATTTCCAGATACCCAGCCAATTTGGAGCTTAAAACTTCATGTAAGTAAATTTCCCTGCAGATTCTGCATTATAGAAGCCATAACGAAAACACTTCCCATAATGCAATGGAGTAAAGAATAAGAAATGAAAATTCACATCACATAATGCAAGAGAACAAATTAAAAAGTTTTTTTGCATTTCTTATAATAAAAGAGAAAAGATGAAAAAACAAGAAACGTGACAGACCGTCCGACACTCAAATAGAGAAACTTGGATGTATCGAAAATAAGGTGTGTCCATTCAATTAAGCGTGACAGACCAATGAAAATGCCATTTCAGACTTGAGCGTGACAGACCAATGAAAATGCCATTTCAGACTTGAGCGTGACAGACCAATGAAAATGCCATTTCAGACTTGAGCGTGACAGACCAATGAAAATGCCATTTCAGACTTGAGCGTGACAGACCAATGAAAATGCCATTTCAGACTTGAGCGTGACAGACCAATGAAAATGCCATTTCAGACTTGAGCGTGACAGACCAATGAAAATGCCATTTCAGACTTGAGCGTGACAGACCAATGAAAATGCCATTTCAGACTTGAGCGTGACAGACCAATGAAAATGCCATTTCAGACTTGAGCGTGACAGACCAATGAAAATGTCATTTCAGACTTGAGCGTGACAGACCAATGAAAATGCCATTTCAGACTTGAGCGTGACAGACCAATGAAAATGCCATTTCAGACTTGAGCGTGACAGACCAATGAAAATGCCATTTCAGACTTGAGCGTGACAGACCAATGAAAATGTCATTTCAGACTTGAGCGTGACAGACCAATGAAAATGCCATTTCAGACTTGAGCGTGACAGACCAATGAAAATGCCATTTCAGACTTGAGCGTGACAGACCAATGAAAATGCCATTTCAGACTTGAGCGTGACAGACCAATGAAAATGCCATTTCAGACTTGAGCGTGACAGACCAATGAAAATGCCATTTCAGACTTGAGCGTGACAGACCAATGAAAATGCCATTTCAGACTTGAGCGTGACAGACCAATGAAAATGCCATTTCAGACTTGAGCGTGACAGACCAATGAAAATGCCATTTCAGACTTGAGCGTGACAGACCAATGAAAATGTCATTTTAAAACTTCAGCATGGCCGACTCACCGATTTATAGGTATAGCCCTTTATGGATATGTTTAAATAAAATAAAATAAAATAAAATGCTTCCAGTAACTGTTCGTTTTGTGATAAAAATGTTATTTCAAACCAGAGTTAAAAATGAGGACGAAGCCTCTTGTAGAAATACAAGGACGCATGTAAGATAATAAATAAATAAATAAATAAAGAAATAAGGCTATTGTTGCATATTCAATAACAAAAGTGAACAAATAAAAAAAAGAAAAGATTCTTTCATTTGTATAAATGTGAGTTTATTTCAATAAACATATCTCCGATTGTGATTGTTTTGGGAGAGATGGAAGAAAGGCTTCCTCCCAACTCTTTTACGCACTTCGTACCCCCTCCCCTCCCCACGCCGCCAAAGAAATTTTTCAATTTTCTCACTTGCTTGTATTTGTCAGAATCTAAGAACTTTATGCTCCAGTTTGGAATTCGTACAAAAACCAATTTTCACTTTACCCACTTGGGGTAAAGCCATACTTACTATCAGCTTGTGCAAACACATCTTTTTCGCTCATTATATATATATACTAGCAAAAATATGCTCCCTCCGGAGGGAGCCCATTTTTGCTTGTATATATAATGTAAGTGTTGAGTTTGCTAAAAAACAGCCGACTGCAACAATTTCTTCTTGACGTACGCTACCCCCGCCCCCGCAACACACACACACAAAGGAGGTAATGCCTGGGAGGATGGTCTCATGACAACAGAGCAGATACTACACTACATCCCCACCATGAATTGAGCATTGAAAGATAGTACAATATCGATCGGCTTCAGATGTAGAAGTAACAGTATTGATTCGACTTCAGACTGACAGATACCAAATCTCCATGCAACCATCACTAGTCAAGTTGTCAGAAACATCGCTCATGGGGCGTGAGGATTAAAGGACAAAATAAGAGCGGGGAGTTAAAAGGCTTTTGAATATAATAATAATATATATTTAAAAGGGACTTATCTTAACACATTACTGCGGTTTCATGGTAAATCCGATCATCAGTTTAGTTGTTTTCTTTTACGGCATATCAAATCTTTTTGGGTTATTTAATGCCGAATAAGGTCATTTTGGTAAAAGTTTTATGCTTAAATTTCTTTATATCTTCAAATATTTATTCATGGTGTTTGGTTTGATTGTTTTGTAGAAGAGAAATGTTTTCGCTTTTAGCTTTGCAGAACATGATTGAGTTTTGCAAAGGGAAAGGAAAAAAAAACAATAAAATCAATGTTTGGTACAGTTTGGGGCAGGAAGCTGTGATAATATAAAAACAATTATTTTATATATTCTTATGGGGGATCAGATTCCACTAAATGTAAAAGTTTTTTCTAACCGAATCCTGTATTGATTTTAAGTTGTCACACAATTGAACCGTTTTCGATATGCAAACGAATATCTTTCCGAACACTCGAACTTGAATGATGAAAATTTTATAATTTATTTAATAGCAGGGAGAACTGGTGTAGTCCGGGATTAAATGAGGAACTATATGCCCTTTTGTATTAATCCTTAACACCATATTACCTTTTTATTTTGATCTTTTACTTTGTAGAATATTAGTTGGGTAAGAGAAGGTGTTAGTAAGATTAATTAAAATCATTTTAGGTAGTCAGAAAACGCAGTGTTAAATTATGTTATTAGAAAGATAAAATGATGAGTTTTATATACATAGAAAAATTGTGCTTCTCCATGGTTCCACCTAGATTGAATATGAATGTTATAAAAGAAATAGCAAGCAACCTTCATGTTGCACTTACTTGTCAGGGAAAATAAAAAAAATCACTAAAATTTCGGTAAATTCATTCAATAGTTTTGCATTCATAAAATAAATCATGTTTTAGCCGATCGACGAATATCGCCTAATTCTAGAAGTCAAGGGAGATAATTCAAACTTTTGTAAGAGAAATCAATTTTGTTATGGAGTCAAACGCAAAAAAGGGAGTTATCTTCCTTGAATATTAATCTAATGGCAGAGTTAAACTACCCAGAAATTCTATTTTTTTAAAATAAAGTAAGTACCTCATTAAACAGGGAATCATGCTGAGGCCAACATTCTTGAGAAAATTAATGTTCCTAGATGGTCTACAGTTAAGCCTTTTTGAGGACACTGTCTAACCGTATTCTTCAGTGGACATCAGGGTGGTGCTTCTGGGGATGACTGAGATCAAGACCGGATGTCTAAGATTTCCGGTCGAAGGTGCATATATTCCATGAGATGGGAAGGGGAGGTCAGTTACAGCCGGCTTTCTGACCGTGGGAAAGTCAGTTTATTTTTCTGAGAGGTGGCAGGGAGTTAGATCTGTGTGTCTCTCCAAGCCCTTTCGACTCTTAGCTAAAGAAGTGTGTTTATTGGACTTATGTTTTGATTTGGCCGGGCAGAAGTCTTTCAGCTGCAAATCTGTTGTTCAGAAAACCAGTATCATTTGTAACCTCCAAAGAAAATCAACCTCTGTTAATTGTTTTTAAACTGGAGTTGCGGTTGTAGTTGGAGGGGAAAATTCCTGTGTTGCAGCACTGACTGAGTGGAACAACAACTTTGGACCGGCACAACGAACGGACCGATCACGGCCTGTGCAGCGGATGCACACATGCATGTGCACAAAAGAATGTAGATAGAACATGCGAGAACAACGAGAGTTTTGTGAGACACAAAGTGTCTTGGTGATTAATGAGCTTAGATTACATTTCAGTCCACCTTTGTTATTCTTGGACAGAAAATTAGATTTTCTAGTTTATACTGAATTTTTGGCATATTGTTATCAGACCGCATGTTGGAGCTTAGCCAAATAAACCTGACAGTGATATGGAACGAGACGGGGAGAGTAGCAACCCTAGTTTAAGTCAGTGTCCCTAATGATACCGACTTTAACAAAGCTGAGCAGGAGAAAATAACTAAATACCAAGGTTTTATGTATGACATGAAAAGGAACTGGAATCTTTAAAGATCTCCATCATTCCAGTAATCGTAGGAGCTGCCGGTCTTATGAAAAAGAATTTCAAAAACTACCTGGCGAATATACCCGGTGAACCAAGTGCAAGAGAGATTCAAACCGTTGCACTTAAAGAAACGGTTAGAATCCTAAAGAGATCTATCGGTTGGAGTCTGTGAAATAGCAGGTGAATGTCTGGCATTCAGCAGGATGCCCCATCCCCAGCAAAAACAAAAAGATAAGAAAAATGGAAAACAAAAAGATCAGAAAAATTGAAAAAAATATATATATATACATATAAGGCTATAGAGTAACTTTCTCTAGCACATTTCAGACAATAATTATTTCGACCTAACCGCCTTATAAAGTCTGGAAATTAAACTAAATTCTGTGATATTACTGATATCGTGTGAATTTTTAGAGTTTTCAATCGGTCAGATGGGAGAGGAGAAAGTGAAAGAGAGGGCAAAGCAAGAAGAGAAGAGGTGGGAGTGAAGGGGGTGATTGAAGCGTGGAGAAAGGTAGTAAGAACTAAAAATAGTATATATATAAGTACTGTGTGGTAGGGCAGGAAAAACCAGCAGAGTGCTCGATTAATTAAGAAATCCGAGATTTCGAAGGATTAAGAGCGTACATATTTATTTATAAAATACAGAAATTCAATGTAACATCAGTACCGTCGGTTTCAAAGCGGGAGGTTGATCCCGATTATAGTCAGCTGATAAACATTCAGGAATGGTGGGACTTATTCGGTCACCGAATAAGTCCCACCATTCCTGAATATGTTTATCAGCTGACGATAATCGGGATCAACCTCCCGCTTTGAAACCGACGGTACTGATGTTACATTGAATTTCTGTATTTTATAAATAAATATATATATAAATGGGGTGTGGTGGGTGTATGAACAAATTAAAAATAAATAATTTCTACTATTGCTATAGTATCTAAAAGAGATTTGGGATACATACAAATATTTTTCTAACCAATCTTATGTATGTAAGCGGTTTTTACAAGAAAAAAAAACGATAATTTGGGAGGTTAGCAATTAAAGGATATTGAAAGGAATTATTGGCATAAATTAGCTACACAGAATGTTTGTCTTTTATTCAAACAATGAAGTTAGTCAGGCTAACTGCAAAAAATAATATTCTATCATCCCTCTTTTAGGCAAATATTGTTTTATACACATCTACCAATTAAAGCTATTAGCTCGGAACACTCCCAATGATGAGACGTGAAATGATGAAACAGCTGTCTGAATGACTATTTTTTACTAGCGAGTATGTGCCGGTACAGTCCGGGAAAATTTGGAGATTACAAGAAACTCCTGCACTCACCCTTGAACCCCAAATTAATATTAAGAAATGAAAAATAATTCAAAGTTAAATATGGGAGAGAAACACAAATCACGAGATTCATTGTGATGGCTATAAATAAAACTAAAAACTTTAATTAAGCATTTTAACATCTATTAATAATGGAGTTTATGTATCTGTCTGAAGCCGAAACTCCATCAGAGTAGTATTACTATTTACTAAGTCCGCCAGCTTCTTTATATACTTCTACAACAACTGTTGTAAACACTACGCGCATTTTTCAATTTACATAATTGCTTTTCAATTCCTAATAAATAAGTATTCGCAAATATACACTCATGATTGTTTTCTTCAAATTTCCACATGTATTTATGCTATTTTGCTCGCTAATAATCTTACTTATAAATTATAATTATTTCTTTTATTATTTATTTATATATATGAAATGAGTTACATAGTTATTTTATCTACGTCCAACTGATTGAACAGCATGCATTAATCCATTGAAACGGTTACCTCCCTCTGAACGGGTGCGTTATTTCAAATGTAAACAAAACGGGGTCTAACTTCGAAGATCTGATCGAATTAATTTTATATACGTCTATTTTGAAACATTGCTGAAATTTTACCGCTTGTGCCTTTTCCACAAGTTGGCTATATATATATATATATATATATATATATATATATTTGATAGAAAGAGAGGTAGAGAGTCATCAACAGACCGCTGGTTCGCTGTATCACAGCTGTCAGTGTGGCTAGACGCTGGGAGTGTTTCAATCTCACATTAGAAACTCAACCGTTTAATCAGCAGTCAGGAGTTTTATCCTGATGCTATTACCCTCACTATGAAGTGAAATAGTGTGATGTATCGAAGTGAAACTTGCCCTATGAGGTTTGAGGACAAGCGTTGCATGGAGAGAAATGATATGAGAATGATACAATAAATTCGTAATCAGAGTCTTAAAGACAGGTTTAGTTCTGATTACCTTAGAAAATTAAATCTGGGCAGTATAGGGAAATGTGTGCAGAACAGGAGGATTTGATGGTTTGGCCACATTAAAAGAATAGATTTAAGTTCTTAGGTTAGTAGATGTCGAACAGTGGAGGTAGCAGGTTCAGTTCATAGGGAAAGGCCAATGAAAGCATGGGAGAAAATATAAAAATGGACCTGAGGGAAAGAGGGATGAATAAAGACCTGGGCAGAGATAGGTTAGTTTGAAAGACAATTTCTTAAAGCCGTTCAACACATGCCAGCATGTAATACGAACGTTAAATCGATGATGATGGACTATATAGAGAACTCACTTTTATTTTACAGCTATGCTTCATGAAAGTGGCAACCTTTTATTCCTTCACTAAGAAAGCTGAACCCACGTGTGGGAAGCACCTCTTTCTCTCTCTCATATATATATATATATATATATATATAATATTGATTTGTTCACTGTTTAATGATTATATAATAAATAAGAAAGGACATCTATAACAACAGGAATATAAAAACCAAATATGTTTTTATTATTTATTAGCTCAAGGAAGATGGTGGGGATGAAGGTGATATTAATTTCTCCGATGCTGAAGCCAATTTCTTTTTATTTTATCTGAAATATTGCTTTCGCTATGCACTGAGCCTTAGCAGGACAATCTGTTCCAGAGAATAAATATCGAAATGAAAGCTTGCATGTGTGGGCATGCACACAGCGAAGCAATATATCTATATTTATACATACAATATAGCTATGTATATAGGTGTGTTTGTACACACCTATATATATATATATATATATAATGGGTTTGTGTGTTACATGTGCATTCATATACCTCGCACATTTAAAGAATATATATAAATATGTGAGAACCTATACGATTCATTTAAAATGACAAATTATTGCAATACATACGTAAATACAGTTGTATATCAGTAGAGAGGAAACTCGGCGATGCCCAGGAGCGACAACTCATAACTAAAAAGTAGGAGGCGCTTTTTTTATCCCATATTTTTTCTTCAGTTTTGTTGGAGAGTCCTTTTATGAAGTTATTTAAAAATTTCTTACTTTAAATTCTTTCCTAGTGCGAACAAATTTATTTCATTTTATTGGATAAATTTGTCGGTGATAAGGCATCCATCTTAATTTACTTATGCTGCTGATAAACATGGCATCCACCTGAAAAATATTCCGAGTCAGGTAAATTATTTTCTGAAAGTAATTAAATCGAATTAGACGTTATCGTCCTGAAGAACATGTCGGCTCGAGCCACAAAAAAGAACTGGCTATTCAGAATAAAATATTGATTTTGTAGGAGAGAGTGTATTGATGACAAAAGTCTAAAATTTGACTGCCTTTAGTTTATTACATGGATATACTTATACATATATATATATTAGATATAAGTCAACGTGTGTGTGTTATATAAATCGAGCATATATATATATATAAGTTTAAATCAAGGTTAAATTTTTCACAGAATCTAGAGACACCATGAAATTTTTTTCGGTTACAGCTGGGGTCGCTAGAGGCAATTATCGGTACAGTCCATAAAATAACTAAAATATATTAGAACGTAAGTCAGCGTAATTCTATTAAAAAAAAAAAGAAAAATTTTATGTTTCATAAACAAAAATAAAATTAAACAAAGAATATCTGTGTAAAATGTATTAAAAAAAGGTTTAAACATTTAAATTGTTTATTTATATTCTTAATATTTAAAATAAATAAATAAAAACGAATTCGCTTAGATTCTATTAAAGTCATTTGTAGTTTTACAGCTGCAAGAAACACAGCTTCAATACGTAGTTGTTTTTTTTTTTAAAACACCACCATGCTAACAGTTTTTTTTATTACTTGACCTCATATTGCAAATATTATTTTTGACCTTTCTTTCAAGGCAAAAAATTATAAACATGACTATTTTTGAAATTATATCCGACCAGCAATATATCTCCACACGGGCAACACCAGGTGAATACCGCTAGTATATACATATATAATATAATCTTCATCCGATTTATTTTTGAACAGGCCTTTGATTAGTCCTCTATAAGGGCCTGCCTGTCAGTTTTGATTGAAGTCTCCCACTTCAGGCTCGGCGGTCGCGAGGATCTAAGTTTGTAATCCTCAGGGCTGCACAGTCACGTTTACACAGCTCATCCCAAGAAAGCTTTAGTCTTCCAGCCTGCTGACTTGATGCGATGGACATGTTCCTGACCCGGGAGATCCAGCTAGAGCTTCGCTCGACATGGCCAAGCCATCTCACCCTGCCCAGCTTAAGGACATTATTTTCCGTATACCAAGCCTATAGAGAAGAGTCTCAAAGAGAGGGTCGTCTTCTAGCCTAACATGACAGATCCATCTAATCATGGCTCTTGTGTTATGCTGCAGTCTCTTAATAGTGCTCACCGATGCAGCCCATGTTGCAGAGTCATAAAGCATGACACTCCTCATACAGCTGGTGTACACCTGTTCTGTAGTTGTGATCGCCAGATTCTTATTAGTCAAGATGGGCAGGAGTTCTCTAAAGCCCCTCCAGGCAGAATTGCATGGGGCAATAACAGCAGTCTCACAACCACCATCGGCTGAAAGGGAGTCACCCAGGTAGCAGAACTCAGCTACAGCTTCAAGTTTTCTATCCCCAACCGTGACCTCTTTCACTGCCGTCGATTGGTCTAGCAGTGCTAATACAGCGAGGACACCTGTATTGCTGATCCGGTCGGAGTAGGTCACTGATTCCACTGTATCTCTTGTGGACCCAGTAGGAACAGACGGGGCAAAAGATGGAGTTTCTCCCTGTACCACTCAGGCAGACCACGCAAGGGAACTTTCCTGATCTTTTCATGGAATTCAGGTTGGGACCAGCAATCATTACCTTTGTCTTGGCCATATTGACTCGGAGGCCCTTGTTCTCCATACTATTCTTCCTATAATACATATATTATATATATATATGTAATATATAATATATAAGAAAATAAGTTGAGATAAAAATTAGCACATTATTTATATTAGTTCCAAGAATTCAACGACAACAGGCGAATTATTCTATTGTACATTTATGCTCTACTTAAGTCAAAATATTTTGACTATACATTTTAATATATATATATATATATATATATATAATTTATATAGCTGCTTGACGGGCCAGCAATGACACTAGTTCCAGAGTTATAGCATAGTATCAGAATGGGTTCAGCAGCGTTGACGCTGATCACATTTATGTAGTTGTAGAAATCAAAAACTCAGGCTACAAACTCCCAAGACAAGACAGCGCAAGAGAGTTGAGATGTTGGCACAATGAACACATACACACACCTTTTAAATGTTGTCTCTGTGAGTCATAGTTTTTGACCAGAGTGCAGACTCCATGCTATTATAAACTATTTAACACAAAATAAATGTCACCAATAAAATCAATGTAAAAAGTAAAAGATGGTTATCATAAAGAATTTTACTTAAATAATTGTTTTCATGAAGTTATTTTTATAAACATTGTAAGTTTAAAATGTTTATAAAATAGTTATCATGGGGTTATTTTACAATTTGTTATTAAACATAATTCACCCCCCCCCCCCAATAAAAAAACTGATTATGAAGTTAAGAAATTCCCGGCGTTTCCCCGAGATTGAGTGAGGGAACATAGGCCTTTTTTATTGCATTTAAAACTTGTGCCCTGTATAATTGTAAGTTTAGAATCATATCTTGCTAGCTTTTTCTTTGTGTACACACACCTTTTGTGGTCCATCCAAGCCAAAGGAACGCTGCCTCCAAATAAGTACTTTCATACCTTGAAAAAGGACTAACTAATACAAAACTGTTGAAAGACAGATGAGATTTATTCGACTTGATCTTTGTTCCAAATCACTAGCAAGTGGGATGGGGGGATACATAGAGATCGATATTCAACGTTTAATCATATCTTATCAAAACATTTTAAAATAACATGTTCACATGTGTAGTGCTCTCAACGAAGTGCCAACTTCTCTCACTCTCTCTCTCTCTCTTAGCCATGTGACGTCACATCGATTTCTATCAATTGCCACAGCCCCAGTAATTAGAACCTCGATTCCAGCAAGTTGACCCCCAACTGAACTTTCATTTCCTGTTATTTTATAACATAAAAATATATCTTATATACTAGTAGGTTTACTCGCCCAAAATTTGACATTTTTCAGCTTAGCCCATGACATCATATTACCTTTTTATTCTTATTATCTTTTCATTTCATAACATCTAATTTTTTAGGTGGGCCACAAGGATGTAGCTAACATAGATGGGGTGTAAATAAGTTTTAGTAGATTTATAATTTTTATGTTGTAACTCTTTTGATCAAAATGAAATACACTTATCTAAGTACCTATGGTGTATGTATATATATATATATAGTATACAACATACCTATGGCAAGTGAGTTACACAAAACGTTTATTTCCCTCCCAAAGACCTTCAGCCTGATGATTCCCAAAGAAATCATAATGCTAACAGCCTTTGGGAATGAAACACACATATTGTGTAGCTCACTTGCCATAAGTATAGTTTTTACTTACATATATATATATATATATATATATATATAGTAGCATGAAATATACTTATGACAAGTGAGCTATATGAAGACGTTTGGGTTTCATTTGGGAAGGCCTTTTACCCTGAAGATTTCCTTTGCGAATGAAACCCAAATTTTCTGTGTAGCTCACATACTACAACTATAATTTTATCCCACTAAACATTATTCATATATCTATTGAAGTATGTATCTATATGAACCATTATATAGATTATTTTTGTGTAAATTAAAGAATAATATTATATATATATATATATAATTATCCACGGACACATGTTTTGTCCTCTAGGACTTAGTGTGGTTAGACCTAGTGAGATCGAAACCGTGTATGTGTGGTGTGTGTGGTTTCCAAGATTGTTATTGTCCATATATGATTTTTGGTTGTATCCAGACATCATAATATTCTTTCTATTTCTCTTGCAGAAGAACAGTTTGTATCTTGGTACAGATTCTCAAGTTCTGCAAGTCAATGTGGAGACGTGTGATCAATACAAAAAGGTTGATGCTTGTATCAATGACCCATACTGTGGGTGGTCCAATTCAGACAATACTTGTCTATATAATCACCTATACAGAAATACAAGGTAAGTTTATACAAATATTCGTTATAAATCTTTTTTCTTTACTTTAGAAGTCAAGGTGTTGCGTTTCAATCTTGTGCCATACATGCTGAAAATCAAGTCGTCATCATTACAAAAACATGTGAAAGCTCTTATCTTACCGCTTGTTTTCCTTGTACGTGCCCTCTCTGTGATCCTTCCTGACTGGGGGGGGGCGCCGCCTGAAAATCAAACTACAGGAAGGCTGATTGGGATGGGCTTTGCAGCTTCCTATGTGACGTTCCATGGCATTCTATCTGTGGTATGTCTCCAAATAATAGGGAGGTTACTGACTGGCTTCTTGTTGCAGTTGATACCTTCATTCCTCATCTTAAGTTTCAAACCAAACCTCATTCTCCCCCATGGTTTTCATCCGTTTGTGCTTCTGCCATTGCTCATCGTAACCATTTCTTTAATCAATATCGTCAGTAACTAACACTTACCGGCATAAGGGCCTCAATTGGTATCCATCTTATGGAGGAGTGCTTGTTATAATGAATGAACATTTATAGACTAAAATGGCCACATATGAATCTCAGCCAATCAGAACACAGAGAATGGACTTTCCCTTCTGAGCATAATGGAACATTCTAGCCTTGTTATAAACATGCATTTTGATGTGCTCAACAGTTTGACTTATCTTGCTGCTCAACAGTTTGACTTATCTTGCTGCTCAACTGGTCGTACAGTTGAGCCCTAAGCATCGACTCTATAAGATAGGATAGATCTGAGAATTATAGACAGTCATACAGAAGAGCTAGCAATGCCCGCAAGAGAGCAATCTCTGAGGCTAAGTCTAGCTATTCTCAAAGAATTTGTGACTATCTCATCTCAAAGGGTAGAATCTCGTGATTAAAAAAAAATCTACAATAGTGTTATAAATAGTGGCAAGTCAGCTATTCCTCCTCTTTTTAATGGTCTTCAGATTATTTAATCTTATAAGGATAAGGCTGATCTCTTTGCTCATCTTTTTGCTGACAATTCTTCTCTTGATGATTCACGTACTGTTCTTTCTGATTTTCCTTTGAAAACTCATCAGTCTCTTGATTCTGTTATTATCACTCCAAGGATTGTTGCTCGGGTTCTTTCTGATTTTGACCAGTTTAAGACTTCCGGTCTTAATTCAATTCCTGTTGTTCTCAAGCGTTGTGCTCCTGAACTTTCTTCTATTCTCTCTAAATTATTTAATCTATATTTGTCGCAGTCCTGTTTCCCTTCTTGTTGGAAGGAGTCCTCTATTGTCCCTATCTTTAAAAATGCTGGCGATCAGTCTTGTTAGTCTTCTCTCTATTGTTAGCAAGGTTTTTGAAAGGTTGGTCAACGGCAGGCTTGTTCATTTCCTGGAAAGTCTAGGCCTCTTTAGTGATGTTCAGTATGGCTTTGGTGGTTTTCGTTCAATTGCTGACCTTTTAACTGTTTTAACTGAGCGGATATGTCGGTTTATGGATAATTCAGGAGAGAGAAGAGCCATTGGGCTTGACATTTCGAAGGCGTTTGACAGAGTGTGGCATTCTGGTCTCCTACATAAACTTCAGGGTGGTGAGGTTTTTAACATTGAGTTTTTTCTTTCTGATCGAAGCTTGTGAGTAACTTTGAACAATGTCTCTTCACTCTCTTATCCTATCAATCCTGGTGTTTCTGAGGGCTCTATTCTAGGTCCAACACGGTCTTTTTCTCTATATCAAATGATCTTTTAGAGAATATTAACATCTATGCTGATGATATCACTATTCTGGTGTTGCTTCTCGCCCATCTTCCTTGGATCAGTTGAAATATGCAGCTGATCTAGAAGTTGACCTGGGTTCAATTGTGGATTGAGGTATTAAATGGCTTGTTTCATTTAATCCTGTTCAGACTCAGCTCATGTCTTTCAATCGTAGGCGTGTCCATTTTCTTCCTGAGATTCTCATGAATGGCTCTGCTCTTAAGAAATCGACTGAAACTTCTTGGTCTTTCTCTCTCATCAAATCTTCCTTGGAGTTCATACATTAGATCAATTGCTCTTTCTGCTTCTCGTAAAGTCGGGTCTCTCTATCGCTCCAAACACTTTCTCACACCTGAGGCCATTCTCTATCTCTACAAATGTACAATCAGACCATGTATGGAGCACTGTTTTCATATTTGGGCTGGTGAATCTCTGTCCTATTTGAGGGTTCTTGATAAGGTGCAGAAACGTGTCTGTAATTTAATTGGCACTACCCTTTCTTCTTCTCTACACCCCCTCTCTCAAACGTTATGTTGCTAGTCTCAGTTTTTTCTATAAATACTATCATGGCATGTGTTCTTCAGAATTAGGTGATCTATTCCACCCTCTGCTTTTTTCAGCTTGTTTGGCTCGTTGGTCTAGTGGTCTCCATTAATTCGGTCTTTTTATAGCTCATTGTAATACAGCTTCCTATTCCAGTAGCTTATTTCCAAGAATCGCAGACTTGTGGAACTCTCTTCCTGCCGACTGTTTTCCTCCTACCTATAACCTTGGTATTTTAAAGACTAAGGCCAATAGGTATCTCCTGTCTTTGCGATAATCATATTTCATTCTTGTTAGCTCCTTACATCAAGTGGCTTCATGCCTTGTCTGGAGCAATTTCCATAAAAAAAAGAAAAGTTTTTCCATACCTCGAAAAAGGACTAGGTTAAGACAAAACTGTGCATAACAAAAAAGTTAGGTATGTGTATATGTTTAATACGCAATAGTTGCATATCAACTATTGATATAAAGTTAGGTATATATAGTATATATATATATATATATATATATATATATATATGTACAGGATTCATATCTAAACTAATTAACCTGCTATTATTCTAATATATAGCATTAAATATGGTCTACACAAATTAATACATGTTTCGATACTGCAGTGTAATTATTCGGAACCACAAGTTCATAATTAGGTACACTGTAATACCGAAACATCTATTAATTTGTGCAGACCATTCTAAATGTTATATATATAATTAGAAGAATAGCAGGGTAATTAGTTTAGGCATGAATCCTCTACATACACACATTATATGTATATATATATATATATATATATATATATAAAATGTACATTTATAAAGCTCTACATTGTATTGAGCACTTTAAAAAAAATATTTGTTTAAAGTTCATTTTATTAATACATTTGAACTTGTTTAATGTATGTATATATATATATATATATATATATATATATATATATATATATTATTGATTCTGTTAAATAACAGGAAATTGGCGGTGGTGATGAAGTGGATACCGATTCAGATTAATGCGTTGTGTTTGCATCCTTTCGGATCCATGGCAATACTTTCATGAGCGACATTGCCAACCTCCACGTGGTCTCTCCTGGGAAATTTCGGATGTGTAGGATTTTTCTTGAATACTCAAAATTCAGTTAATTTTCGGAACACCTGCACGTTGGGTAAATTGAATAAAATTTCTATCACTACAAAACAAAAGACATTTTGCTTGCATTTATAGTAGATACTAAAATTCCAATCAAATATTTATTGCCATATTTGGGAGAAAATGATTTTTTGATTTTTAAGCAAATCAACCAATTTCTTCAGAATTAAAGAAGTACCAAGTTTAGGATTTTTATTTACTTTAAAAAAAAAAGTTATTTAAAAACTAATTGATCAAGAAATGATATATACTAGTAAACTATGCTCCATCTGTTCACATATTTTTGCTAGTATATATATATATGACGAAAAAACATACTAAACAGCCCCCTCCCCAACATAGCAGGTAATGTGTGGGAGGGTGGTAGCATGAACATTATCCTCCAAAAGGAGTTGGTCATGCATGGGAGGATGGTCTAATGGAAACAGAACAAATGCTACATTTCCAGCCCCTTTAAAATGGAGATAGTGCTTGGGAGGATGGTATACCAGAACATATACTACACTACCCCTTCAAAAGGAGGAGGTCATGCCTGGGAGCCACCTCCTTCCTGGGCATATGGTATCATGACAAGCGAGCATACTACACTGCTCCCCCTCCCAACATAAGAGGTAATGCCTGGTAGGATATTATCATGGTGAACAAACAAATTACACTCCGCTCCCAAAAAAGGGGGGTGGGTTAATGCCTAGGAGGATGATCTCATGATAACAGAATATATACTACACTACCCCCTCCCTTGAATTGAGCATCGAAAAATAGTAATATAGTTTCGACTCTGAACAGATACCATATCTCCACTAGTATATATATATATATATATATATATATAATCCTAAAGACGAATTAATCAACAATTGTTTACCTAAGGTTTTTTTTCTTATCTATTTTAAGCATACAGCAAAATACATGCTAAAATATTTTTCAATTTTGAGATTGGGTTATGTTTGAAAAATACTTCCATTTTTTTTTTTTTTGAATTGTTCAAATTTGCAAAGAACTCACAAAGTGACCAATCTCTTACTAATTTTCTGTCACTCTCACGCTCTGTAACTGTATCTTGTTCGATGACCCCACTCTTATTATTTTATGCAGGATCTATCACTCTCACTTATGTCACTCTCTTTATTAACAGTCTAAGCTAAAAAAAATGAAAGAATAAAAATATGGGAATAGTCAATTATAAACCAAAGGCAATATAACCACAAGTGATAATGTTATTAAACCCATAGCTGCAAAAGAAAAAGATAAAGAGAGGGGAGATATAGTGAGTAGAGAGGCTAATTTTGGATTTTGTTTTATTTTTAACTGGTTTTGCAAACTCACATTTTTCTGATTCGAACAATCTAACCCGAGCTCAATGGCTGACACAACAGGTCACGTTTCTAGTAATAGTGTGTATATATATATATATATATATATATATATATTTTGTTTTTTCTTGCTGGACTTCTAATTTGCGATGTCATGATGGGCGCTGAAGAGACTTTTTGGAATCATCTTAAACTATAATGCAAAATAAAATATTCCAAATCGTTTTAGAAACGATCGTACACCAAATTTTGTTGTGTTTGAATTCTTGGAACTGATATAAATAATGTGCTAATTTTATTTATCTCAAACTACTTATACATATATATATACATATATATATATATATATATACATACATGATTTTTGTTGACGCTTGTTTCTACATCAATAATACCATAAATAAACGATTAATTTAGTCCACGGGTCTGGAAATAAACAAAGTAAACTACAAAGTGAAAAATGAGATTCGTACAGGATTCAAACCTGTGCCATTGTAAAAGGAGCCGCCTAATGTGGGTGTCGTCTTCAACCGCTCGACTAACAAGGCACATGGTTAAAGAAAACTGAATTTGTACAAATAACTTATCCTCTTAGCACTCTGATTTGTTTACGTTTTTACTAGCGGAGTAACCATATAGATTAAATTTTACTTAAAGTAGCCAAGAAAAAACGGACCAAAGGCGTCTGAAAATACCGGGTGAGAACATTTTTAATGAAACCATTTTGATTTTAATTAGATTTTAATCGGAGTTAAATTACTCAAATTTAGAGCAAATTTTATACCAGAGAATCCCTATTTACTTTCCTCCCCACGAGAGTCGGGCTAGACACAACGTCGTTTTTTTGTTCTTTTTAATATGGTAAAAATTCAGCTTCACAGAATGGAGCACTCTGGATTAGGACAACATTTTATACCAGAGGATCCTTATTTACTTTCCTCCCCACGAGAGTCGTTTTTTTTTGTTCTTTTTAATATGGTAAAAATTTAGCTTCACAGAAAGGAGCACTCTGGATTGGGACAACATTTTATACCAGAGGATCCTTATTTACTTTCCTCCCCACGAGAGTCGTTTTTTTTCCTTTTTAATATGGTAAAAATTCAGCTTCACAGAAAGGAGCACTCTGGATTGGGACAACATTTTATACCAGAGGATCCTTATTTACTTTTCTCTCTGTAAGACATTCACAGCAAGAACTCGTCTTATTACCACAGCTGCAAAGAAATTTCCTTTTTTCTTCCACGTGTCGAACAGCAAAAAGAATTTCCATGAACAGAGTTTCCTTCCAAGAACTTTTCATATGTGTAACAGATTACTACGCTATTGCTTCCCTATAGGCTACAAGATGGTCGTCTTCAAATCTGATATTAACAAATACTTGTCATAAACTGTCCTCATAATTAGTTAAATTTTTTTTTATTTCATTCACCATTTTAAATCCTCACATAATTTTCTTCATCATTATTAAACCATATCCTCTCGTGGCTTTTAACTTTGATAAGCGGCGACTTATTAGTATAAAAAATACCCAAGACGTTTGGGGGTGGAGGGCTTTTGTAGATGATAGGGTTGGAAAATAGTGTGGGCAGAAAAAAAAGAAAGAAAGGTTTGGGAATACTAGATTTCAGGAAGGTTAGATTGATCTAGAGGCGAAAACCTTGCACAAGGGTGTCCAAGGCAGTTTAGCATCACACTTGGGGAAAGTTTTAAAATAGCGATTACGCAACTGAAGTTATGGGCTCGAGTAGTCGATGGGGTTGGCAGAAAAAATAAGGTAGAAATGTCTGACAAAGATGGATCTCAGATGTAATAGCAGTTGGGCTAGAGGCGAACACCTTGCTTAAGGGTGTCCAAGGCAGTTTAGGATCATGCCTGTGAAAAGTTTTAAAATAGCGATGACACAACCGAAGTTATTGGCTTAGGACAGTCTTGGTTTTGTTGTGGGTTTAAGTTCCAATTAGAGGGCCTTTAATGAGTGAAATTGTATTTCTGTTTGTTTGAAATGTGCGCATATTCATGCGTGTGTCTAAGTGCATATTCATGTATGTGTCTAAGTGCATATTCATGCGTGTGTCTAAGTGCATATTCATATATGTGTCTAAGTGCGTGGATTCCTGTGTTTGGAAGTTTTTGAACTGCGGTGTTAATTAAAATGTCTCAGCTGGTTGGCTTGATTTAAACACTGGATTCTCACTTAGCCCGCCATTTTCAATGTAGAGTCGGCATCAACCACTTGCTGATAATTGCAGAGGTTGTCGTCTTATTAAAATTAATTAAACCTCATCCACTATGTCTTGTTAATGAAACCTTCTGGAATCAATTAGTCGGGATATTATTTTCTTGAAAAAAACTCACCGATGCCAATAAAATTGGATCACAAATTCCCTTCAGCAATGCATCTCGGCTAATTCGTTTAAATAAGCTTCCATTTTACGATGTTTTATCCGCTTGATTCGAGCATAATTCTTCAATTGAAGAATATTAATATATTTACATTTTATATGATTATTTCCAAGTAATTATTATTATCTTTTAATTCCTTTCTTGTACAAACACACAACGCAGTAAACAAATAACCGAAAGGCAACACAGAGCATATTTAACCTGTAAACACAGCATTAAACTCATGTTGTCATAACTATATTATAACCCTAACCAACTGAATTTACCCGGCGTTGCCCGGGGCAGAAACTCTTTATAAGCTGTAATTTGTTTTCGTAGTTCTACGTTTCCAAACTATTGGGATGCAAGAGTTAGGAATGGATGTAATGAGTTCAGAAAACTTCTGTCATTACTAACCAGCAGAGCGTTACCACTGTCGACCAAGGGAAGATTCTATGAGGCACGTGTTCGCAATATCATGATACATGGAAATGAAACCTGGCCGGTGAGAGTTGAGGACATGCGTTGCATGAGAAGAAATCATATGAGAATGATACAATGGATGTGTAATTTGAGTCCTGAAGACAGGCTTTCATCTGATAACCGTTTAAATCTCAGCAGTATAGGAAGATCTGTGCAGAACAGGAGACCTTGATGATATGGCTATGATGAAAGAATGGATACAAGCTCTTGATGTAGAACAGTTGAAGTAGCAGGTTCAGTTCATAGAGGACGGCCAATGGAAATATGGTAGGAAATGATAAAAATGGACTTAAGAGAAAGTGGGATAAATAAAAACTTGGACAGAGATAAGTTAGTTTCGAAGTCAATTTCGAAAAGTCGTCAAAAACATGCCAGCATGTAAAACAGATGTTACACCGAATATTAAATCATTCACTCGAAAAGTTCAGCAATTTAAAAACTAAGGAAAGAAATTAACGCTTCCCAAAAGTTCCACCCGGTCAACGACAGGTAAATATACCTAGTTGATCAAGTTAACCCATAAGCATTTAAGCTTTATTTTTTATATTGGTTTGAAAAAAGTGAAAAAGGTTTACTAGGGGTAATATAAAGGTTTACTAAGGGTAATATAAAGGTTTACTAGGGGTAATATAAAGGTTTACTAGGGGTAATATAAAGGATTTTTGTAAACAAAATATCTATTTATTGAACAAAAATAAATGGTGTTGAAAATGTGCAACAAATGGCATAAAATTTTGCATGTATAACAAAACACTACAATATATGCATCTAAATAATCGTAATACACTAGAGAATCATAAAATAATTATTACTTAACATTATAATGACCAGATTCAAAAGTTTAGCTTCTTGAATTAGGCAGAAGACACACTGATGACACTCACCCGTGACATCGAAGATACTGATTACCTATTTAGCGGGTATGCTGATGCAACATCATACTAATACCTACTCACACTTGCCAATAGGCTCGTTGCAGATATGAAACATGTTGCAGTTTGACACATTTTCGTTGAATATTATATTAAATAGGCATTTTGTTGGAATATTTCATATTTAAAATAAAAAGCATTTAAGGGTCAAAAATATGTATTTTAATTAAATTTAAATAAAAATGTATTAAATAATATTTTCGCGACATCGACTTTTTTATTTTTTAATAAAATAGAAATCTTGTAGAATTTGAAAAATATAACCTGTAAGAAATAAAATAATTAGAATTTTAATAATTAACAATTATTTTTTAAACATTGTGTATTAATATCCATATTTTTATACTGCAATTACTTGCTCACCACCAAAACACTGCAACCTACGAATCATTTATAATCACACACCAAACACCAACCTCCCACTATCCCTTACTTTACTCATCCCACCATTGGGCCTTTTTTCTTCCACCACTACTTCTTTCTTTTGTTTCATTTTACTTCAGTCGAAGTTCTCAGAAATCAAGGGGCCCCTTTCCTGGGACAAACACTTGATCTCTATATGAGATACATAGATATCCAACTGTTTAATTAAAGTTCTTTAACTGTCAAACACTGAGTTAGTAAAGAAGTTAAGAACATTCATTTTCCTCTCTCCAATTGACCAGTTAACTATGTTATAGCATATCTTTCTTGTGGTATTTTGGTCTTACCGGATTCCAGAACAAGAATTCATCTAGTCTGGTGGAATATCCAGCTTAGTGCCGTTACTAGAGGCAATATCACTTGGTGAAGGTGCACCATTCCTCGTATTAGCCAGTGTTCGTTAACCATACTGAGGAGATCTTATTTGGGCTTCGAATACTATGTTATTTTGAATATTTAGTCAGGGTTTACTTATAGGAGAAAGTATCCTCATGTTAGGTTGTCCTGACAAACCCTTGTATAGAGAAACCTTAGACACTCGAGGTAAGTGTCTGGTAGGCATTCAAATTATCTGCAGTAAGCATCCAAGTTCAACTTTATTTATATCTGCTTGGCTGTTTAATAAAATAATTTCTTGACAAAGTTTTGTAAATGAAACAAAATATTGAAATGAAATCAGCATGGACCTGTGCTAATTCTTTTTGCCTTATTACCATGATCACTTTGGTACCAATAATTATCTTTTAAAACATACCCTTCACAAACATCATTATATGTAAAAATAAAAAAGATAATATAGTGCTATAGACGGGAACAAAATGATTTTGGGTTTCTCATTCAATCCCAGACAACGACCTGGTATTTCTGCTAGTAATTATATACAATTATATTACATGCATACACAAATTATTTATTTAAAAACTATACATTACAGTTTCCAGAGATGTACCAGGTTTCATTGACACGAGTAGGCCTTTACTGTTTAGAAAAAGCTCATAGAACCCATTTTAAATCATCAGCGTCTTACGGAACAAAGACAGTTGGAAAAATGGAACAGGCTGCGGTTATCATTCCCTGAGATGCTGATGATTTGAAATGGGTTCCAAGGGCCTTTTGTAAACAGTAAGGACCTATCCATGTTAATGAAACCCTGGAACATCTCCGGAAACTAATGTTTTTAAAGAAATAATTTGTATTTAATCTCTTGCATTCTTATGATCGTGCACTTGATTGATTTTTCAACACACCCAACATATATTAATTTTAAATAATTAATATTAAATTATTTTTAACTACATACGCTAGTTTTTAGAGCTTTCGCTCTCATCAGTGCAGGGTTGCACGGTTCGAACCCCTGCCACAGAGCCAACCTAGACTCTGTAAGCAAGCGCTGTAACAATTAGGCCACAGGACATTACCACATTCAAGATGGGAATTTAAGTTCTATTCATGCGAAGGGCGGCATATCAAGAAAGACTGACTTAGAGATTGCTCTGTTCAAGTTGAACATTTTTGAGAGAAATATGAAAAGGTTTTTAAGTAAGCAATATTGCGAGTTCTCTCCCTTGTTAAAGTAAACCGTTTCTGAGACTTACTTTATTCGTAAATAAAATATAGTGTTTATTTAGATCACATTTAAAATATGACTCTCACGATGACCGAGTTGTTAAGAATGTTGGATTGGAGTTATTCGGGTCCAGAGTTCAGATTGCTCGACCGACGTTACAGTTATATAAGTCACACTGATGATTGTTAGTAAACATGAAACTATATACATTATATATATATATATATAAACTTTGTATATAACATCGATATAAAAAAAAATAATTTCATTATGACACCACATCTTTTGAATTCTAACAACTATATTTTGCTGGAAACAACAATTTTTCACGTTATAAACGCACCAAATATTTTCAAATATTGTACTT
This sequence comes from Sepiola atlantica, assembly GCA_963556195.1. NCBI lineage: Eukaryota > Metazoa > Mollusca > Cephalopoda > Sepiida > Sepiolidae > Sepiola > Sepiola atlantica. The sequence continues at coordinate 187,902,714 of OY744520.1, read as the reverse complement.
GTTTTTTATTTCTTCGAATCAAATCATCTTGAGAAAATCTTGAAATAAAGACGAAACGTTGAACATAAATAATTTTGGTTTTTATTTTTTCATTTTCCATATAGTTATAAATAAAGTACATGTTTTTTAATTAGCCATAACCATTGGTTTCATGCCGCGAGAATGATTCTTCAGATGACTTTAACATGCTTCTGGGTGTTATGCTTTATTTTGTTGACTTATTGTTACAAGATGCCTGAGAAGGTATTGAACACTGTATTTTTGTGTAAATGTGAAGTTTTCAGTCAGTTATATAAGCCGATACTCAACAAGCAAATACACGCACACCTTCTTAGAATGCACACATCTCACTTTTGTCATATTTCACTAACCAGCGAATCAAAATTCTTCTGAATCCAAGTCTCCTGCAATCATTCACAGTCAGACATTCTGAAGATCTTGTTTTGATCAAAAATCATTGTTTTTAATGGAGTTTAAGTGAAAAACATTCCAGTCAACAGGTCCAATCATTTTACAAAAGAAAAAAAAAAAAAGGTAATAGATCACTTTAATTAGTTTTTTCAAGACAAACAAAAACTGCAAATAGATTCGTCATCTTGGATTTTCTAAGAAATAAAAAGGACAACAAATGTCAATGGATACAGACACAGACAATGGAATCGGTTTCAAATTCAATCTTATCTATTCCATTCGCTAACGTCGTAATACAACTGGAAAAATTATGAATCTCGCTCTCAAATTCGAAATAAAACAGCAGCTTGTGTTCAATGAATAGTTTACAATGATATTTGTCTGTATTTCTGCGATGAAGAATTTTCGGTATTATTTACAACTAGCAGGACTTGTGGAAATTCCACAATTGTATCCTTCATCTGTTGTATATTATTGCCGTGTTTAAAAGGAGTCTGTGACATATTTCCATTCTATGGATGTCTGGCGTGAACGAAGACTCCACAATATTATTGTACCACCTTTGTCAAACTAAAGCCTACTTAAGTAATATTCTGGTTAAGTAATATTCTGGTTAAGTAATATTCTGGTTAAGTAATATTCTGGTTAAGTAATATTCTGGTTAAGTAATATTCTGGTTAATGTAGTTTTACAATATATCTGATTATGAGGGTCTATCTCCAAAACCCTTGTAGGAGTTTGTGACATATTTCCATTCTATGGACGTCCGGCACAAATAGAGACTCCCACAATATTATTGTATCATCTTTTGACAGGACAGATACAACACTTCGATCCCAGCCGAATGCCAAGAAAGTGTATTTTAGTTCAAGTTCCGTGACAGCAGATGAAAGTTAAAAATTTTTTTTTTTTTTTTTAGCGTTGCATCTTCGACAATCGAGGAATAGCCAAAATTTCATCTTTAAATCTTTCATCACCGGATACTGTCAACGGACATTCAACAACTAGACAGATTCTATATTATGATAACCTTTTTATAAACACACTCTTACTTTCCATTACTTTATATAGTTTCTGAAATTTTTCAAATTTTGAATTTTGGCTATTCCCCTGCCAACTTATCCATCTATGTAATTCCTCTGATGATAAGATTTTAATCTTTGAAACACCTGGCTTAAGGAAAGAAAAATAATCATGTTTTTATCGAGTACACCTTGCATTGAACAATCGAAGATGAAATAGATTTGTCATCCGCACATCTTTATTTATCTAATATATATATATATATTAATTTTATACGTACATAAAAGTAATCCACGGACACGTGTTTCTGGCTCACAGCCGTCATCTATGAGCCAGAAACACGTGTCCATGGATTACTTTTATGTAGTATAAAATTAATATATATATATTCACGAAAAATACGTCCTTGAGTTTTAGGGCGACTAATAATGCAGTTTTCTGCATCTTAATCACTTAGGAAATTAAACAATTGAAATAATAGTAAGCTCAATAACAACGAGCTGAAAATAACCTATAAAAATAATTACATAGAAATACATTATATATATATATATATATATATATATATATATGATATATATATATATATATATATATGATATATATATATATATATATATAAATATATATATGATATATAGATATATATAAATATATATATGATATATAGATATATAAATATATATATATGATATATATATATATATGATATATATATATATATGATATATATATATATATGATATATATATATATATGATATATATATATATGATATATATATATGATATATATGATATATATATATATATATGATATATATATATATATATGATATATATATATATATGATATATATATATATATATATATATATGATATATATATATATATGATATATATATATATATATATATATATATATATATATATATATATAACATGTGTATTATTCTCTGTTTGCCTATATTCTGTTATTAGATCAAAGATTTGTTTGCTTGTGTTTTTCACCCACACGTCTTCAAACACCATTTCCTATTTTGACTACAGCGTTTCAACAGACCTGATAATATTTTCTTTCTGACAGAAAACATTGACTGTTTTTTGGCCGCAAAGAGGTTAATCAATTTTTTTCTCTCTTTCTATTTTCCTCTCAAAATTCAAGAATAAACAGATGTTTTAGTTTTGCCTTTTTCACTTCACAAGAAACCATCCTCTTTGAGTTCTTCACCCCCATCTCTCTTCAAATACTTAAGCCGGTTTACAGACAATACAAAAAATAATAATACTGACTTAGAATCAGACACACTGTTTATTTGGGTAAAAAGACTTGTTTCTAAAAATTTCTTTGGCATATCATTTTTTTTTTTAGTTTTTTTTTTCTTTATTTAGGAGGAAAATACAAATTGGTATTTTGTTTTCTTCTAGAAAAAAGTACACACATACACAACATATTAGTATTTCTAAAGATTTTTACAAAGATTATTTGCTACATATGTGCATACATGTTTCAGTTGCAATGTTTATCAAAAAAAAAATCGCTACTGAAACATGTATGCACATATGTAGCAAATAAGGTTTGTACAAATAAAAAAAAATAAACATAATGCAACTATACTTGTTTTTGAGTACTATCTTAAAAACACTGGAGTTTCATTGGATTAACATCTGGGAACCAACAACCATACAAGTACTATATATATATATATATATATTATATATATACATACATGTATCATGTATATACTAGTAGAACACCCGTCCCAGGACATGTATTAATAAGAAACATAACTTTAAATTTAAATTTAAAGGTTTTTTTCCTTCTTTGGGTGCCCCCCCCCCCCTAAATGGTAAAGTTTACAAAATATATAAATGATATGCCCACGTTACTCACCCTATTGCCTAGAATACATATTCCACAATTCATAATGTAAGTTTAATAGTTTGATGTAGAGCAAACTTTTTGTATTAAACTTATTTTAAAAGTTTGGGGGGCGGGGCTAGTTTGGGTGGGTGCACTCCCTAAATTGTAAAGTTAAAAAAAAAAAAATAATGTGCCCATGTTACTCATCGGGTTGCTGAGAATATATATTCCCAAATTCATAATGATCCGTTCATTAGTTAAGGAGATTACCTTTTACATATATACATATATATGCAACCACAGCAAAGAACTTTCTTTTCTCTCTTGTGTACCTCACACATAACAGAACTTCCATGAAAAAAAATTTCCTAGAACTCCCATATGTGAGACAAAATACCACAAGACTGCTTCCCTGCTGACTACAATATGATTGTCTTCAAGTCCAATGCTTACAAATAGTTGGTGAACCGTTGTAGTCAGCAGGGAAGCAGTCCCGTTGTATTGTATTCCACAGATACCCAGTTCTTGGAAAAAAGTTCTGCTCATAGAATTTATGTCTGGTTTTAGGTAAACATAGAAAGAATGGAAAATTCTTGGCAGTGGCAATAGACCGTTACTTACCGTGAAGGTTTTACAGGGGGAACTACCTGTTAGTTTACTCGTTACATACATCCAGTCATGGACACACGTCCGTTTGTCCAAACCGCCATCTTTGTTTTCCCAGCCAATAACCAATTATCACAAAGGAATAGAACTCTTATATCTCAATACAAGGGAGATAACACTAGCGATTGTAGCTCTGCTGAGCACATACCATGAAAATAATGATAAAGTAGAGAAGTTAAGATGATTCTCATCCTTTCTTCATGAGTGTACCAGCCCAGATGATAGTATCCAGACAATAGTCCTGTGTAAATGGCTGTATAACGAATGTGGGTTTTTTTTTACAAGGTATCGGTTGACAGCATTTGCTGTAAGTAATTGGCATATTTTATTAAAACTTTTTTTTTGTTAAACTATGTAGTTCTTATTGTTTTTTTTGTCTTTTTTTTCAGATTAATCACTTTTAAGGATATTAACCCACATTTGCCTTTTGAGGAAGCTGTACAACAAGCTATCAATGATAAATTGTATGGTATGTAAAATTTAATTGAATCCACTTTTTAAAAATTCATTTTCAGACTCTGAAGAGGTGATTCAAGGTCGAAATAATGGCGATTTTCGAATATGTGATCTACCGAGCTGTTTACGTCCCAATACGTGATCTACCGAGCTGTTTACATTCCAATACGTGATCTACCGAGCTGTTTACATTCCAATACGTGATCTACCGAGCTGTTTACATTCCAATACGTGATCTACCGAGCTGTTTACATTCCAATACGTGATCTACCGAGCTGTTTACATTCCAATACGTGATCTACCGAGCTGTTTACATTCCAATACGTGATCTACCGAGCTGTTTACATTCCAATACGTGATCTACCGAGCTGTTTACATTCCAATACGTGATCTACCGAGCTGTTTACATTCCAATACGTAATCTACCGAGCTGTTTACATTCCAATACATAATCTACCGAGCTGTTTACATTCCAATACGTGATCTACCGAGCTGTTTACATTCCAATACGTGATCTACCGAGCTGTTTACATTCAAATATGTGATCTACCGAGCTGTTCACATTCCAATACGTGATCTACCGAGCTGTTTACATTCAAATATGTGATCTACCGAGCTGTTTACATTCCAATACGTGATCTACCGAGCTGTTTACATTCCAATGTGTGATCTACCGAGCTGTTTACATTCCAATACGTGATCTACCGAGCTGTTTACATTCCAATACGTGATCTACCGAGCTGTTTCCATTCCAATACGTGATCTACCGAGCTGTTTCCATTCCAATACGTGATCTATTCATTAGCCTTATACCCTGTCTCCTCTTTCTAATCCAATATGTGAACTACCAAGTTGGGTTAGGGTTAAATAGTGAGAGTTAATGGGTAGATCACATATTGAAATGTAAACAACTCAGTTGATCATATATTGGATTAGAAACCGCCTGGTAGATCACATATTAGAAGAGCACCGAAATAATTGTAGTCTGCTATGTTTTACAAACTTACCCTATATATGTATATAAACAAATTAATGTTTATATTATATATATATATATATATATATATATATATATACTTTTTAGTTCCAATGACCAAATAAAAAAAATCAATTCATTACCATAATTTTTATTTATTTATTTATTTTTCACAATTTCCTCATTTTTCAACTTCAACGAATACCTATACTTTTTCCCTTTGTCTTACAAACAAAATTTATATTTATTTTTTTCCATATTTTACGCACGTTTCACAGCTTAGTCAAGAAAAATATATAGTTTTTATTTTAACATCGCTGATCATCAGAGAAATTTGTCATTTAATAGTCATGGAACAACATGAATCCAAAACAAAAGAAAGGAAGATAAGAAATATATATTTTTTGTTTTATTTCTTATTAGTTAAAGTCTAGGAAAACAGAACGTTTCTTTAAATAGAATATTACGCTGCGACCTTCCTCAGTGTAGAGAGAAATATGTTTGTGGGCAGCAGGTCATAACATCAGTGAAATAGCATAGAACCAATGGAAATAGAGAGGCGTGTACACACGACCAACATTCAACTGACTGCTGTCTATCCCCTTCTTTCAATTGTGCAAGTGAATTTGACTTTTTAATTGAAAACTTTTTGAAGCTTTGCTGTGAGAGGAGGGAGAGTCAGTAAAATCAGGAAGATTATATTTTGCAGCATACTAACCATCTACTGGTCATTTAATGTCGTGTCAAATGTAATTTTATCGGTAGGATAATTATTTTATATTCCTAGAATACACTGAGTATCTTCTTTGTTCCTAGCACGATTGACCATCAGCCACCACCTTCCAGTAACAATCTGGGAGGAAAATAAAAAAAGTAAACGTTTTGAATTTGAGAAGAACCAGATTGAATAATACGGTTAAGGATGAATTTATAGATACTAGGGGATTAAGTGACCAGCCGATCGGATCGGGCCTTTCCAACTTCCTATATAGCCGAAGTAAGGGACATCACGGGTCACCACCCACGGTCTACAGATAGCCCCGTTTTCAGGGGGGTTACCCTTCTGTATGGGTTTGCAGTCAGCGAATTCATGCTCCGCCGACAGGATATGAAACATTTTAGGTAAATCTTCAAAGGTTCTGTATGAACAGTGAGAATGTCTCTTGTTATAGATACATATATATGTATTCTTTTTATATAGTTTTAATGATTGAGAAACTTCCGAGACATATATATATATATATATATAACAAATGAGTATTTATTACATGAATTGGAATTCTGCATTCTTGCCTCATAAAATATATGTGGCATCAGGGGAGTGTGCTGATAATACCTTGCTCAATTGTTAAATACATCTAACGATATTTATTATAGATATTACTATACAGTTAACAGACTGGATTTCTAACAATTACTGAAATCGCCGGTATTAATGACTAATGGAACGTTTCACTGTAGTATTAACCGTAATATATATATATATATATATATATATATATATATATATATATATATATATATATTATAATATAAAATGAAGTAATAAAATAAGGTGTCAATCAAATTTTATTAGAATTCAAAGTTCATGCAAAGCATCCTTAAGTCCTTAGCTCATGAGTTTTCAAAGATAATTCTTCTCTTCAGAGGACCATTACCGCAGTTATACTACTACAGGTAATAAAATTACGCTTTGAAAATATATAAAATTATATACACAAATACATAACATCAAACATATCAATCCAAAAACATACTTTTGTTGAATCCATACAGTCCATCCAGGTCATACAAGTTGAGAAGCATAATCAGGAAGGACATTACTGCAAGATACAAACAGCAGTCCAAATACGTGAAATTGAAGGAGCCGGCAAAGTTATCCAGTCGCGAAATGTGTCCATATTCAATGTTAATGATAAATAAATCAATCAAAATAATACAAAAAGTCCAATCAAAGTTCCGAAATCCCGACATGTGCAACCCAAGTCAAATCAAAGTTCGTTGTTTAATTAGAAAACCCGTTAAATCCGAATTGAGCAAAATTTTATATTATAATATTAATGCTCTATCCAGTATATTGAGCTTCAGTTTTTTATCCGGATGTTTCACTAATTATAAGATATTAGTTGACGCTTATATCTTTTGTTGGATTGTTTCATATATATATATATATATATATATATATGGCAAGTAAGCTTGCCATAGATATATTTGCTTACTATTATTAAGCTCTACACTCATATTGAGCACTGTTGAAGTACACATTGAAGTTAATGTTTGAAGAGTGGAAACAAATCAGTAACACAGTGATCGATAGTTTCTCATCTTGCATTCATGGTTTGATGAATGCATCGCAAGAAACTGTCAGTTGCTGTGGTTTTGATTCTATGTCTACATTGGACTTTCAGTCAGTGGTGACTGAAGGTCCGGCGTTTGAATCTCGAGGTCGGTTCGATAAAGCCATACTGATGAGTCTTTGAAAGATTAAAGACATGTCTTTAGATGTTACATATATATATATATATATATATATATATGTATGTATAAAATAAATATAAAAATATGGTAAGTTACGAAAATATGTTTTAGCATATACTTCTATTCTTTATGTATACCAACTTCTAATTGAAAGCTCGATGATTGTCAACTTGTTACAACAGAGCATATATAAAGAAACAAAAGTGTGTTACATTCCAAAGACCAAGATTTTATTTATCTTACGAAATATTTTTTCAAAATAAACCTTTTTGATATAATTTTACGGTTCCGTTTCGTTCAGTAGGGGACCAACCAACATTTTTATGTCAATATTGGATCTTTCCTCTCTGAATTTATCAGAAAGACAAAACAGTTCTCAATTCCAAAATTATACATTGCGATGTGACAAAAAATAAAGGTCTGAAAATCAAAACAAACTCACATTGGATGCGCTTCCATCCATAGTGTCTCTGAAATCACCATCTCGGGCAGGCAGCCATATTGTAATTTGAAGCAAAGCCAGGAGAAAAACGCATGACACATTGACCAAAGATCTCTTCTGATTGACCAATATTTAAATCCGGCTAGATATAACTACAGTTTACTTATAAAAATACTTTAATTAACCTGTAAATAAATCTCATTATATAATTTATGTAATTTAAATTTTTTTAAATTTATATAAGTTATTAAAAAATATGTATGTATGGCAATTACGCTACACAAAGGCGTCCGCGTTTAATTCCCATAGGGAATCGTCAGGCTAAGTGCACTTAGCCTGACGATTCCCTACAGGAAGAGGTAATGCTTGGGAGGATGGTATCAGGATAAACGAACATATACTACACTCCAAAAGAGGAGGTAATACCTGGTATAATTGTTTCATGACCACAGATACTACTCAAAAAAGGAGGTAATGCCTGGTATGATGGTCTCATGACAACAGAACAGATACTAAAGTTATTCAATTGTACTTTTTGTCCTTTTATTTAATAATTGTTAATTTTGCATGCATATACATATTTAACATAAATTTTAAGTAATTATATGAATTAGACATTTATTAGAGGACACTTTTACACATGTACAAATATTTACTTCTCCTTCCACTGTACGTGTGTATATATATATATATATATATATATATATATATATATATATATGTATGTATATATTTTTATAGAGAAGTGAACTTGTATGAATGACTCACTAACTGAATTTAGATCAGATCTATGTTAAAATTAATACAATTTACCACGAAACTCGATATAGAAAGTGATAATCGAAAACGAATTTTCAATGTTTATTTCCTTTTTATGCTATTTCTCCTGAGAAGAAAAATGTATTTCCATATTTATGAAATCGTTTTCAAAAAAAAAAAAAAAAAAAAAAAAAAATTAAAACAAAAATTCTATTTGTTGTTTTGTGATCTGATGCCTGCCAATATATTATTCAAATCATGGAGTTTTGAAATTATATAGAAATTATGCTGAAACTTTTTAAAAATTTCTCCTTTTCATTTTGGCCATTGCCTTCCATTAGTAGTCTCATCACTACGTGGAAATATAATTCCTTTGCACTCTGCCAGACTCGAGAGTAGGAAGATTCCCTATAAGACTTTAGTCTATTATAAATGAAAAAGAAACAAGGTCTTACATTCACTGCCAGCATTTCCATTTATTCTAGATGGGAATTTAATAATAATAATAATAATACTAATAATATATATATATAATATATATATATATATATATATATATATATATATCTCAAGTAGGAAATGATTTATTGCTTCAGAAATACATTTTCGCAAATAAAAATTGTTACAAATCTCACTATATTATAGGAAAACATGTTTTTTAAACAAACAAATGAACAAAATAGTAGATCTATATATTAGGAAAACTCTGATGTTATCTTGCATATTTCACCTGTACATGAATGTTTTAGATAGTGAGAGGAAGGGCGAATTATAAGAGAAATGTTGAGGAATGAAATGATGTAAATGATAAAAATGTGGAGGGAAAGTGATAAAAGGAGGAAGAGAGAGAGAGAGAGAGGGAGTGATAGTAGAGGGAAAGAGAGAGAGAGGGAGGGAGCGATAGAAGGGGAGAGAAAGAGGGAGCGATAGAAGGGGAGAGAAAGAGGGAGCGATAGAAGGGGAGAGAAAGAGGGAGCGATAGAAGGGGAGAGAAAGAGGGAGCGATAGAAGGGGGAAGAGAGAGGGAGTGATAGAAGGGGGAAGAGAGAGGGAGTGATAGAAGGGGGAAGAGAGAGGGAGTGATAGAAGGGGGAAGAGAGAGGGAGTGATAGAAGGGGGAAGAGAGAGGGAGTGATAGAAGGGGGGAAGAGAGAGGGAGTGATATAAGGGGGGAAGAGAGAGGGAGTGATATAAGGGGGGGGGAAGAGAGAGGGAGTGATATAAGGGGGGGGGGAAGAGAGAGGGAGGGAGTGATATGAGGGGGGAAGAGAGAGAAAGATGGAATGATATAAGGGGGAAGAGAGAGAAAGATGGAATGATATAAGGGGGAAGAGAGAGAGGGAGTGATATAAGGGGGTAAGAGAGAGAGAGAGTGATATAAGGGGGAAAGAAAGAGAGGAGTGATATAAGGGGTAAGAGAGAGAGAAGGAGTGATATAAGAGGGCAAGAGAGAGAGAAGGAGTGATATAAGAGGGCAAGAGAGAGAGAGGGAGTGATTGAAGGGAAATAGAGAGGATGGGAGAGTGATAGAAGAGAGGGGAATGTTTTAAAGGGGAAGAAAGAGGAAGAGGAGTGATAGACGATAAAGAGGGAGGGAGAGAATGGGAGGTAAGAAGAGAAGGAAGAGAGAGAAAGGGTTTATTATGACATCATAATTTATTCTGACTTTGTGAAATCTTTTGATTTTGTAATCTTTAAAAATGTTTTCAAATTTGAAGATGCCAATTTGTATATATCCATATATGCAAAGAGTGTGTCTCATCTGTGAGCAACCATTGAATATCTTTACCTGTTTTGTAACACCCGTCCATCTTCACCAGAGGCTGCCATTTTTAATCAAGGGAGACAAATCAGGTGAAATACCTATTAGTGATTTCATGGTTATTATTTTGACTGCTTATAATGCACAATAATTATTCTTTACAAAATCTTTTACAAAGAACAAAGGGCCGTTCGAAATATTAAAACTATACTCATAATTTACATGCGTTTATGTTTTGCGTAAGACTAGTTTGAATTTTTTTAAATGTGAAAAAATTAGACATTTTCAGCCTCACGGGTGAAGTGGGTCATGAAAGCAAAATGATTGCATCTAAAGTAAAAGAACGTCTTCAATCATATCAAAATACTAAAGAGTTCTACTGATAATCAATCAGTCTAGACGGCCTTTTGTCAAAGTCGTTTAAGTCGACGCCTTTTCGATTCGAAACAACTTGATATCTATAACCAATTCTATTATTCCGATTGCTTATAATGGTCAACCGTTATTATTTATTCATGGATCAAAGTGTAGTATCTGCCTAATTTTAAGACTTTATGATTTGAATCTATTACCATTTTTGAGTAGTGACGTCATGGTTATTATTTTAACTGTTTGCTTGACTTATATGCATACTACAGAGATCTACGCCACATACTTGAGAACAAAATACCACCATTTAGCACGGTCTTGGTCAGTGTTTCAGCTGTCAGGAGTGGCATGTCAATCTCAACCCTTATCTGATCAGCCTATCTATTTGGTGGTCGTCCTCTTGATCTTTCTTGAATGAAATCTTGATATAATTGCTTTACATAGCTGGAGTCTGGTAGCCGGGTAACATGTCGAAACTATGTTAAACGCTTTTCGGATAACATTGATGGATCTGTTAATATAAAGCCTCTTTTTGATATCTTCATTTCTTTGTCTATCTCGCAACGTTTCTCTAAGGATAATTCTTAAACATTTAATTTCAAAGACATTGAGCTTCCTCTGATGCACTGCCAATATAGTCCATGTTTCACTTGCATATACAACAATAGCAACTATCAATGCATTGTAAAGTCTTCACTTCAAAGATTTTGGTATGTCCTTTCTGCTCTATATGTTTTCTTTAGACGTCCAAATGCAGAAGTTGCCATTCCTAAAATATTTCCAGTTCTTTCATCACAAATTCCAAGAAAACATTGAAGAGGGCAGGTGATAAGAGACAACCTTGGCACACTCATACAGTTACTTCCAACCAATTTGTGATATGGCTGTTAATAACCCATAGCACATTGTGTGTTTTTGTATAAATCTTCAACAATGTTTACGATTATGTATCGACTGCTTATAATAGGTGTGGGATGTAATGGGTGAACAACAATGGGTGAACAATCAAACATTTTGAAAATTTTGCAAAATTCAGAAAGTGCAGGCCAAAAATAGCCGTTAGGGCTCCACTGGACTCAAAATCCATCATTTTTCGGTAAAAAAGTGGTTTCATGCGACATTGCAGGTCCTAAAACATCCTCAAAAGCTATGAATGGATATAGATGGTTAAATCTGATATAGTACTTTAATTTAGGATCATTTTCAGGCTGTGAAAGGGTTTTCATGAATGTAAAATAGCCCAAAACTAGTGGCCTGCACCTTCTGAATTTTGCAAAATTTAAAATGTTTGATTGTTTAGTGCTATTGATGTATAAATGAACACAAAAAATACTACTCGCATGAATCTGAAATTTTCACCCATTACGTCCCACCCCTACTTATAATGCACAATTATTCTTTACTACAACAGATCGAAGTGCAGTACCTTTTAGATTATAATGTAGTGGCCTCTATCTTCTTTACTTCGGTGAGGATGTCACTTTACATAAAACTGAAAATCAGCATGCATGTGAAAGGTGATAACGTACGTACGACCATGAAATGCCTTAGCATATTATTATATAGATATATTTCTTAATGATCATCCGTGTTTTTATATTCGTTCTTCAAACACTTTCTTCCCTCCTTTTCTCAATATTTCACTGGTGCTATCAGATCAGGCTGTCTGAAGATACCGGCTTCCTGACCTAAAATGCACCAAATATTGATTTTATTGTTTGTTTGTTTGTTTGTTTTTCCTTTCCATTTGCAAAAGTTAATCATGTTCTTCGAAGCTAAAAATAAAAACATTTTTCCTCTACAAAAAAACCAACTCAAACCCATGAATACATATTTGAAGATATAAAGAACTTGAAGCATAAAAACTTTTACCAAAATGACCTGATTCGGCATTACATAACGTGAAAAGGGTTGATATGCCGTAAAACAAAACTAAACCAAACACCATGAATAAATATTTGAAGATAAAGAACTTGAAACAAAACTTTTACCAAAATGACCTGATTCGGCATTAAATAACCCGGAAAAGGTTGATATGCCGTAAGACAAAACAACGAAACCAAGCAATCTCTCTTTCTCCCCCTCTCTCTCTCTCTCCTCTGTATTATTTATATAATTTGCCTCTATTTCTCCTGTCATTTATTTGGGGTTTTTTCATAGTTTTAATTCACTAAAAAGATTTTCAAAAATTAAAACTAATTAATTTTCTTGATTTCTTTTTTAATTTAAAAATTTTCTTTTTAATTCCAGATGCACTAACACTCAATGTGTCAGTTGGTACTTCATTCCGACTGAAGTTGAATTACAAACTCTGTGTCCATGGCCCCGTGACGTGGAAAAAAGATGGTTTGGAACTGTGCCCCGGAGATGAATACCTTCTGGCGCAGGACCAGTCCCTCATTTTGCAGAACATCCATGAAAACCACCAGGGAATTTACCAAGCTTTTGATATGCATCATAAAGAAGTTTCTCATTATATTGTTAATATACGTAAAGGTTTGTACGGCTTTCATTTCACTTGGATATCTTATTTTATTCATAGTTTTATCGTGGCTATAAAAGCTGAATATATCAATTTAAAAATTGTACTATCTTTTTTAAGTTATTTAAACAAATTTTAAAATTTTCATGATCACATGACTCCTAACATTTGGCCTCGTAGTCTTCTAGATCTCAACCTTTTATACTACTATGTATAAAGAATAATTGAGAAAAAGGTTAAGGAGCACACTTCTAACACTAAATAATCCCGAAATGTTTCGATAGTTTGAGTTATGAACAAGGACCACCTGATCCTAGAATATAGAATGAACATTTAAATGCCCCATACACATTACAAATGACAGCGTGAACACTTTTGCCATGTCTAGCCACACTGAAAAGCCATGATACGGCGAAATTGCTATAGATGACACACACACACACACACACATATATATATATATATATATATATATATATATATATATATATATATATATGTATGTAAAGGAGTAAGGCTACCAACATTTGTAAAAAGTTTCTTTCAACATTTATATATTATTTTGTTGTTTTATCATTTTATAATTTTATATAACACGTTTCAAGCAGTGGTCCGCTCTCGTCAGATATGTAAATCCATTTGAAGAAATGTCTTTCGATTTGAAACAAAACTCTCAAATCGAAAGACATTTCTTCAACAGAATAATAAATAAATGTCGAAAAAAACTTTTTACAAATGTACGTAGCCATACTCCTTTACATATATACTTTTCTCTCATTGGAACTGCACTAATACTGCACTACCCTCTTTTCATATATATATATATATATATATATATTAGTCTTGGAAGTTTCTCAACCATTAAAACTATATTAAAAAAAACAAAACAAAAAAAACAACATAAGTCCCAAGTTGTTCAGTGGAAAATCACTCATGTAAGTCAATTTAACTTTTTCAGTTATTATATTAGTTTGCTTCTAACATTATTTAAGGGATCATCAGTTGTTTACCATGTCACTGAGGAATTTTTAACTTGAAAAGATTCTTTATTTAATGGAATTTTAACATAATATGATCTTCTTTCGTGTGAATCAGATGATTCTGGTGTCAGCATTAGTTTCCCCGACGTTTTTCTAGTTAGAAATCTTTCTGGAAAGACATCGGGTACTTACGGGAAGGACCACAAGAAGGTTGCCAACATCCCTAAGTGAAAGTGTTACTGTGGAACCGACCAGGTCTTCAGTCCATGTCGATATCCACTTAACCACCGTCACTTCCCACATAATCATCATCAACATAATATGATAAAGACAACGGAGATTTTTTTGCAAAATCGAACAAAAATGAAAAAGAATTTATTTATGAAAAATAACATCTTTTAAATTGTTTCCATTTTCAGTCTGTTACCATCTTTTTCTTGTGGGCGTATCTCAAAGAAAATGTTTACATCGCCAAACCTGCAACTCTACAGGAACTGGAGGAGAACATTAGGAATGAAGGGAATTAAATCATAATTGAGTGATCCTACAGTCCGTCATGGATTATGTTTTGTTAAGTTGAAAATGGAAACCATTTAAAATCTTTTATTTTTCATGAATAATTCTTTTTCATTTTTGTTATTTATTGCAGCCAAATCCGCATTGTCTTCGTCATATGTTAAAATTCTATTAAGGTACTATCAAGAATTAAGAATCTATTCAAATTAAAAATTCTTCAGTGACTTCTTGGCCACCGTGTATATAGATTCGAAACACGCTCGCCATATCACTTGCAATTTTGATCAGCAATCTTATCTCTTTGAGAGGTAAAGAGATTATAGTGTTTATATCTTTTTGCTTACATTATGTTACCAGTAACCTATAGAACTCTATTCTATATAAAAGAGTAAAGCTTTACACTACATGGAAACAGTTATTTTTCCTACTAGAAAACTCAACCCATAGGTGGGGAGCATATATATATATATATATATATAGCATAGAATTAAGCCAGCCGGATTTAAGTTAAACCCAAATAGCCTAGAAGTTGACGAATCAAACTTTGTTTCTTACTAGTATCTTTTCATTAGCTATTGTTGTACAATGTTATTGGTAATATAATTAATGTCACTTTAAATTTTCTTGAACCTAATTCTGGGTAGATCTTTGGTTCCCACTCCAAATATTAAATATTATAAAACGGATAAAATAATAAAAAAATATAATATGGATGCAAAAGGGCATGGGGTTCCACATACAATCTTTGACAACGCTGAGTATTCCTGCTAATATATTCTGGTTATCTAGCAGCAATGTATTCTAGTAGTATAGGTCTGTCGCCTGTAGGAGCCTTTTTTCAGCTTTAGTGTGGTTATTCTCAAAGAATAATGTCTTCTAAGAGAATACTGGCTATCTGACCTAAAATGCACCAAATATTGATGTTATTGTTTTTTCCTTTTCATTTGCAAAACGCAATCATGTTATGCAAAGCAAAAAAAAAGAAGTTTTCTTATACAAAACAGCCAAACAAAACACCGTAAATAAATATTTGAAGATATAAAGTTCTACCAAAATGATTGGATTTGGCATTTAATAACCCGAAAAGGGTTGTTATGCCATAAAACATACAACAAACCTGCTAATATATATATATATGTTGTTCAAATAAAATATTTAGTATACTGCATATATAAAAATTATGGAAGTAAATATGCCACTTGAAAATGTGAAGCATACAAAGCATTAAAAAGATCATGCTTAAGATAAACCTGAATTTAGAATGGTAACATAGCCACTTAACTCTCTTAATGGGAAGAAGTCGTCTGGAACAAAGTGGACAAATTTTCACCACGTAAACAAATATGACCAGTGCATGTCGTTTAAGATTGTAACATCGGGTATTGTTAGGAGTTTTAACATAGCATAGCTGAAGCATGCAGGTGCTTATAGAACGCCCATTAACGTAAAACCTCAGAAGCTTCCAGTAGACCACCGGCTAGGCCGTCTATTGACATAGAAATGTACATGTAGACTGTCCGATAAAGCAGCACCCAACTCCTTTTGGCAATTTATAAGCAAGTTATGGTTTGTCAAACTTTGGAGTCAAAGATCTCAAAACTACAGATTACATAGATAGACCTTTCTAACGCTCTGTTTTAGAACATCCATATTTTCATATGTCTGCACTTGCTATAGAAGTCAATGCTTTAGCAATCTTAATTTGTAGGAACGTTTGCATATGCCTTATGAAATGAAAGAACGAAAGAAGAACGAACGAATAAAATGAAAGAATTACTAAATGAATGAAAAAGAATGAAAAAATCAATGACAAAGAAGGAAAAAATGAATGAAAAAGAATGACAAAATCAATGAAAAAGAATGACAAAATGAATGATAGACTGAAATATTGAAAGAATCGGATAAAACAAAACAAAAGTGAACAAATATTGAAAAAAACAAAACAAAACAAAAGAAAATACAGCTGCTTGTTCGTCTATTCTTAGCGGCTTGTCTTAGATCTGCTGAAGAAATCGGTGATTGTCTTTAAGGAAAAGGTTGGACAAATTCTCAATAGCCTGGAAGGAATTTAATTTGACAGGAACACAGACTTTTTACAATTTATCTTATATATATATATATATATAAGATAAATTCTCTCTCTATAATTTTATATCAAATTACAGCCAGAATAACATGCAAACACAAAATTGTGGATCAAAGTTTTCAGAATCGATTATTCAATAGATGGTTTGGGTTGTCCGTTTTACAGCTTATCAACCATTTTTAGTTTTTATCATTTTTTGAAACAAAATACTTATTGTATACGATTGATTGAAGACAAGTTGCTATTTTACCCATAGCTATGAGGAATTAAGGGTTTCGGAAAATACAACGCCATAAACATTCTGAAAATAACAATCAAAACGAGGCAAACATACAAATAATTTAAATTAAAAAAAATTATTCAGAAAATTCAAAAATATATATTTAAAAAAAATGTATTTTTCAACATTCATTGGAAACTAGCGGGACCTGAAGAAATTCCAGTTGAATCCGGCATCTGTTGTATATAATGCTTACAATTATTTCCATTCTATGAACGTCCGGCGCGAACGCAGACCTCACAATAATAAACTAATAAACTGGATTCAAATAAAAAACTAAAACTGATTAGCAGCCTTGTTCAGAAACCCTCTAAGAGTCTTGGAGGAATTTCTTTTTTTCTTCCTTAACTTCCCTTGTGATGTCATCACCATAATTCAAGCCTTTGATTAGGGTCATGATGAATTCTGATTAGTGAATTCTTAAAAAAAAAATAAAATAAAATAAAATAAAACGTTTTTATTGTTTTGATAATTAAACAAAAATTACATTGGGGCAGATCTTATTGATTTTAAAATATTCAGGTCAGATTTCCTGAGGACAGAAATCAATCAATCAATGGGAACAATGGCTTATCGATCCATAACCAAGAAATTCGTTTCAATTGAGAAAGAGAGGGAGAGAGAGAAAGAGAGAGAAGAATAATCTTAACAGAAAAAAGAACATAAAGAAATTACTGAGAACACGTGAATATGTTGTTAGAGCGGGGGAATATCAATATTGACCTTCAGGAAAGTTCATAAAGTATTTGGATTCTTAAAAACTGATCAAACAGCCCAATTGATTTTTTGAGTCACCAGAATAGAATTAGAAAATTTTAAAATATTGCAAAATAACATGTAATTTGTTAGAAATATTCATGTATTTATTAACATCACTGGATTAGCTCTTCCGAAAGAAACCTTCGAAGAATCAACCAAAAATATTCAATAGTGTTTCGGAATTTTTGAGATGAGAAATCATAAATTTGTATTATTCTTTGGGCATCTTTGAAGCATGTGGTCATCATACAATTCCCCACTTTTTTACGTAGTCCTTTGCATTAGTGTTGTACTCTGCAAGATCTTTCAAACTGCACTGGTTGGGCAGTAGAGGGCAGACAAGGCAGCGTTGCATCGTATGGTCCTCCTCTCCACATTCGTAGATGATTGGGTCAGTTTTGTAGCCCCATCTAGTCATAGCAACTTTTGATCGACCCATTCCCTTTCTCAGGCGATTGAGTGTTTTCCACTGGAGCCAAGGGAGATCCTCAGAAGGGGGGGGGGGTTCTCATGTCAGTAGGAGGGGCCATCCTCTAGCCGTCTGGTCCACAGCTGTGTATTTATATTATTCGAATTATTCAAACTACTATTCTCATCTTGATTCTTATTTTCACAACAATGCTTAGACGCATTGTCCAGGGAGTTACAGACGGGTTGTTTGGAAGAGATGCTGTATATCGATGATTTAATACTTGTCTGTGAAACAATGGAAGACCTACTTGTTAAGTTAAAGACTCCAGGGAATGTTTTGGAAAGTAAAGGTTTAAGAATGAATGTTACCAAGACCAAAGTGATGATCAGTGGTAGTAGTGTTGGGAGAGGCCAAGGAAATCATGGGAGGAAGTGATGATCAGTGGTTGTAGTGTTGGGGGAGGCCAAGGAAAACATGGGAGGAAGTGATGATCGGTGGTAGTAGTGTTGGGGGAGGCCAAGGAAAACATGGGAGGAAGTGATGATCAATGGTAGTAGTGTTGGGAGAGGCCAAGGAAAACATGGGAGGAAGTGATGATCAGTGGTTGTAGTGTTGGGGGAGGCCAAGGAAATCATGGGAGGAAGTGATAAGAATCGACTTGAGAGAAAGAGAGATAAATAAAAACTGGCCAGAGATAAGTTATTTTTTCCTTTAATACTCACATTCCATGAGCGATGTTTCTGACAAAGGGGGAAGAATTGCTGTTTTCTGAGTCGAATCTTTCCATCTAACATTTATCGTTGGCTTGTTTTTGACCTTGAAGTAGTAATTTTTTTAGCTCCTTACATCAAGTGGCTTCATGCCTTGTCTGGAGCGACTACCATAAGAAGAAGAAAGAAGTTAATTTCTAAAAGCTGTCCATGCATGCCAGCATGTAAAACGGATCTTAAAACCGAATATGATGATGATGATGATGATGATGATGATGATTTTGGCCGATGTAACATTCAACATGTGTATTTATCAAACTCGGGAATCTATACGGCATTTAGAACTGAACCCTTTATTAAATCCAGGGGAGTAGATTGTTCTTATTCCGTCAGTCATGACCGGATGGAAGTGTTAAGTAATTTTTATTTTATTTTTAGTTGTTATCGCCTGTAGTAAGGATTGAACCCTCAACCTCCACAAGACTTGTCACTTAGAATTGATTGATACTCAACGCCTTTAGACGTTGTAACCAACAGGAGAGAATACATTACTGATTAATTAGTTGTTATTTCATATAGAACTTTTAAAGTTAAATTAAAAAAAACAAAAAAAAAAACGTCGAAAACTTAATTGACAATCCTATAAAACTGCTTAAAAGAACTGATTTTTGGCTTGTTTTTTTTATTTTTTGTTTCTTGTTCTAATAAGGTTAGGGGTTGGGGTTAGGGTTGTTAAAAATACTAATAAAATGGCAAGAAATCGAGTTATTAATGGATATCGTCTGTTAGTTCGTCTCTTTAAAGCTGAAATTAAGACTAATCGCATATAGAGTTCACATTTCCATATAAGCTCCCTTTTTTTATTTTAGTATTGTTTTTGAATTTTCAAATTTGTTCTTTCAAAATTGCCCCACCCTCTGTTATTAATGTCACGAAATGAATTAATCTTATTTTAACTCTTAAATAGAAATGTTGAATAATGAAGAGAGACTTGGCATTGTTAATCGGCATGATATGTTGCCAAAATAATTCCTTTAATTATCAGGTTACTTAAATGGCATCCAATTAAATCAAAGTATTTTCGCATGGAAAATAATCAAGCAAATATAATGAGATTAAATCTGATTTGATTCGCAACTGAAGGGGGTGGGCGTTAAAGGTAATTCTTATCTTTTTATTCTGTCATTTCTTTCTTACTTTTGACTGTCAAGAGAGAGAGAGAAAGAGAAATAGAGAGATTGGACTACTGTTCTCTTCCCGGATGTTATTCTTACAATGTTTCGCCCGATGTAACCTCTGACCTTTTTCAGGTGCTTCTTTTTAAACTCGGGAATCTGTATGAAATTTTGAACTAAACGCTTCATTTAAGTCCTGGCGATAATGACTAAGAATAAAATAAAAATTACTCAACACTTGTACCCGGTCATGGTTGACAGAATGAGAACATTCGGGGACTATTTTCACGTTTCGTCAAATATAACCTCCGACCTTCTTCAGGTGCATCTTATCAAACTCAGAAATCTGTACAGAATTTCAAATGTAACACTTTATTGGATCCATGGGGGTGTAAAGTTATTTCCCTTTGTATTCAGATGAAAAGAGTTCTGTTCCTTTGGAATAACTTCTAAGAGTGATGTCCCTTGCTTCTTGTTGTTGTTGATTATTGAATGGGAAAACAAGATGGCGGTTGGGACAAACAGATATGTGTCTATCATTGGATTTATGTGATAAGTAAACTAAAAAGTTTGTTTTTGTTCCATCAGCCATGATCAGATAGAAGTTAAAATTCTTAATTGAATTCTTAGTATCGGCCATACTGAGGATTGAACTGTCAACCGCCAGAAGACTGTCACTTAGAACTGGTTATTGGTTAACACTTTTATCCGTTGTGCCGCTGGTCCATGTAGTTGAAGGTTCAACCCTCAGAATACAATTATGAATTATTTAAGACTTTTACGTTGTCATTGCTGAGAGAATGAACATAATCTTGCATCGTGGATTAAATAAAAGGTTTCATTCGAAATTCTATACAGATTCCTGAGTTCGACAAGATGCACTTAAGGTCGGAGGTTATATCGGCCGAATCGTTGCCAACTTCATCTAAGATAAAGATAGTCTAAATGTTTGCTTAATTATGTTTACTGATATACTATTGATTTAAATAACAGTAACCCGTTTTGATGGTTATACAGAAGTGATAAATGGGAAAAAAAAATCTAGCACATTTATTCATTCAGATAGTGTCATCCACAGACAGTTAAGCTGTGTCATTTCTCTTCAGTGTGGTGAGACAAGCTAGTGTCTCAAGCTGGGATCGAAAGTCGACCGGCTAGACGACAGTCAGCGCTCCTACCTATAATACCCCAACCTAATTATATATATGAGGATAAAATGCACAATATATCATAAAAAATCTAGCACATTTATTCATTCAGTGGAATTCTTGTTTTATACTTCACCAACAACATCTTGATAAGCAACTCACTGGTAATGTATGACATTTGTACATGCTTAAGTGGAAACGACATCAGCCCTAGTTAGATGGGAACGGTGGAGGTCTTGGACTGCCAAAAGTGTTCAAGTTGGTAAAGGATAGGAATCCAGCCGTAAAATTGCCTTAAATACAATGTCTAGTCGAAATACAGCAGGAAAAAAAGAAAGGCGGTGCCAGTAGCACTAATGCTGCTGGTAATGTCTTGGGCTTCGTAGATCCCAGGATGTGTGGATCTTCAGGGCCTATGGATCCCATCAAGCCTTGCCAAAGACAGGAGTGGAGAGGAAGACTTAGCTTTCGAGACTAGACAATCAGGCCCCACCCTCATCAGAGGATTAATTGTGGCCTGATTCAACAAATAAACCGGTTGTTGTTGTTGATGATGATGATGATGATGATGATGTGTCATCCACAGACAGTTACGCTGTGTCATTTCTCTTCAGTGTGGCGAGACAAGCTAGTGTCTCAACCTGGGATCGAAAGTCGACCGGCTAGACGACAGTCAGCGCTCCTACCTATAATACCCAACCTAATTATATATATATATATGAGGATAAAATGCACAATATATCATAAAAATGAAATTACATGAAAAACAAGATGTGTGAAAAAAGACAAACGGAAAAAACAAATTTAAATACAGGAAAAAAATCATCAAGAAACGAGAGATTTTATCGGTTTCGTTTGGATCAACGAACGTCTTCAGAAAAAGTGAATATTTTAAATTTATTCGAAAACGGTAAAAATATATGAAAAAGAAGAACGCACAGAGAGACGTCATTGGCGTGCATTTAACTATTTGAGAAAAAGAAAGAATAATAAAACGCCCATACTGAGAGATGCTAAAGTTAAAAAGGAGGGGGGAAAGAAATTGAAAAAATATGGATGAATGTAAAAGAAAAAAGTTTCTTTAACCAGGAATCGCAGTGGCACACTACATTGCAGGTTCGTTTTCAGTGCGGTTTTTGCCAGATGTTTGCTTAAGTCTGAGGTCTTATCCCTCATCTCCATCTTAGATAAACCTCAGACTCGGATCTTATTCTTTACGCAAACATCTGGCAAAAACTGCACTGAAACACTGCAATATATTGTACCATTGCGAATCTGGTTAAAGAAAATTTTCTTTTTTATGAAACTTCATCCATATTTGTTCCATTTTTTTTCCTTGTCTCCCTCACTTTTTCTCATTTAAACGTGTCTCTGTACACGGGTTTCATTATTTTTTAATGTTTTTTTCTCCAAATAGTTAAACGCGCGCCAATGACGTCTCTCTGTGCGTTCTTCTTTTTCCTATGTTTTTACCATTTTCGAATAAATTTAAAATCTTCATTTTTTTCTGAAGATGTTCGTTGATCCGCACGAAACCGGTAAAATCTCTGGTTTCTTGATGATTTTTTCCTGTATTTAAATTTGTTTTTTCCGTTTGTCTTTTTTCACACCTACACACACGATCTGTTGGGTTTTCAATGGAAAAATATCTTTCACATTTATTCATTTAGTGCTAATACAAGTTTTCAAATTTTAACATCAGCAATCTCTAATGTGAAGTTAAATAAAACATGTTTGCAATTCGAAAGAATAATGTTTTTCTTTTGTTTAGAAAATTTTCTAAGTAATTCTGCTTTACTCCGGTATAATAATTTAATCATCATCATCATTATTATTATTATCTCTAGTCATAGTGTAACGGACCTTCTCAACTCTCTGAAGCCATCTTGCTCCTATACCCATCACATCAAGTAGGTCTTCATAGGTTCATTGTGTGTCCTTTATTAGTTGCTTGACCTAGATTCTGTGCGGTCTTACCACTCAACTACATGCTTGCTTTGGAATCCACAAATGAACATCGCTGACGATTTCGTCTTTAGCCCTCCAGCAAACCCGCTTTTTCTCTCTCTGATTAAGGTTGAAATTTGAAGAAGAAGTCTGTTGAGTGGCTCCCTTGTAGGGTGCTTCCCCAGAAGATGTTAAGAGCAGCTCATAGCTTTCTGGTTTACATACACACCATCAATTTTCTTCTCCAATCTTTTGGTAAAAGTCCAGGTGCTACTTCTATATATGAGAACTGGTGTAACATCTTGGTCGGAAGATTTGATTTCTTGATTGCTTTCACCTTTTTCAGTCCAGCCCCGGCTTTGCGGATTCGCACATTTAGGTTACTCTTTGCGCAACTTTCCATTGCAACTTTTATGCCAAAATAGGTAAACTCGTCGACATTTTTTAGACAAGTCTCATTTAAGGTAGGAATATTTTAAGAGAATGGGCTCTGTTTTGCCTGTGTTAATTTAAAACGCCCAATGCAATTGGCCATTTTTTAGAGACAGTAAAAAATGAGACAATATAGAGGTTTTAAAAACATCATCTTTCATCTAATTTTATGTTTCTGCCATTTTGAATTTTTCACACACACGTCTTAAAAGTGTATGCAGTGAAAGTTTACAGCTACAATCTCAGGGGACCGCGAGTTGTATGCATGTATTTATCAGATTGTATGCAAGGACTTGGCAACGAAAGCTATGCTGCAGAAAACGGCTTCCCATATGCAAGTTTTTTGGCAGCTCGTCATCTCCTGGTTTCTGTTATGAGCAGCCGAAAGCTGTAGCATGTGCTTTCAAAAACGAGTTTTCTGACCGTTATCTCATCCGGCCATTTCTTGTCACTGGCAGAAAATCTCGACACCTGCTTTTTTTTTTGTTGAAAGACTTGGCACATGGTCTTTTTGGAAATTTGCCTCGGGTTCTTCAGCAAGTCTTTGTGTTTAAAAAAGTGACAATGAAATTGGTAGTCATGGTGTGTATTTTGGGGACTTACTTAAATTCGTTAGTGTTTGTGGAAAGTCGGTGTCTTTTAAATTTGTTCTCATTGAATATTTGTTTTGCGTACACTTGTCAAGGGCTGCCTGCCGTGCAATGCTTTTGAAAATATTACCATTCAGTAACTTCTTGCGTGAATTGTATCAGATTTTCTTTCTTCTTCCCTCTGTGCAGTGATCTAATTATATATATATATATATATATATATATCCCGAAACAGTTTTTCATGGTAAACAACTGATGATCCCTTAAATAATGTTAAGACTAGTGTAAATTCTTGGAAGCAAACTAATATAGTGACTGCAAAAAGTAAATTGACTTACAAAAAAGTTATTTTCCACCGAACGACTTGGGACTAAAATGTTTTTTTATTTTTTTATATAGTTTTAATGGTTGAGAAACTTCCGAGACATATATATATATATATGAAAATGAAGTTAGATAACAAAAGACCTTTTCGTAAATATTCACTGTTTCTTTGTTGAGACAACGGCTTTTAAGTGTATGAACTGATGAAACTGGTTAAACATACCTTGATTTTATAGTAAATATGGAATATTTATATATAGAATTGATACTTAGGGCTCAACTGTACGACCAGTTGAGCAGAGAGATCAGTAAGACCTCAAGTAACCAAAAAGCTAGTTTATAAGGAAGCTGGACTGCTCCACTATGCCAAGTTGGGCAAGTCCATTATATGAATTCTGATTGCCTGCCAGTCTGAGAGTGAATAATTCCATATATAAATATTGCTTCATTAAAGCAATATTTGCCTATAGGATATTGGAGTCGGTAAGGGTTTATTTGATTCTATAGTAAACAAGAAATATTTATGATTCAATACGGTGGAAACGATCGTATGGAAAAAATAATAAAAATATATATTACTTTATTATTATACTTTGATTTCTAATATTATATGCAGTTTTTGTACATTTTTTTGAGAAGAGATAGATAAGAGTAGACAGCTATATATTGTTTTGAGTTTTCTTTGGTTAAATCAAATATGGCGTCGAATTTTGAATAAATACATGTGTGGTTTGGGAAAAATTCGATCTACAGCAATGTTTTCTAAAGTAAGTTTTTGATTCTTTTTATACTTTTCTGGGGTTTTCTGATGAAGCATTCGCCCTAAAAGATTCAAAACATGCTACTAAAACCTTGATTGCCTGAACAGAAATAGAAAACCTCTGACCTTCGTCAGGTGTATCTGGTAAAACTGTTTGTTTCCTAGAATACATTGCTCTTTGAGAATACCCACACCCAAGCTGGGAAAAAACTCATATAATAGACCTATTGCATTAGTTTTGTGTTTGGAAAAAAATTGTCAAATATAATTCCGTAGGTATGGTAATTTTTTCTATTCCTAGAATAAATTGGTCTTTGTTCTCAACATGATTAACCCTAAGCCACCGCCTTCTAGTATCTATTTGAGGAATAAAATAAAAAGCAGAAATAAAGTTTTGAATTTTTTTAAGAATCAGATCCAATAGTGTGATTGGGGATGAACTTATAGATACTAGGGCATGACGTGACCAGCCGATTGACCGGATTGGGCCTCTTCGACCTCTCGTTTAGCCAAAGTAAGGGCCGAAGTGGACGCATACCTAGCAACCATGATTTTGCCCTATAGCATCTGCATTGAGTTCCAGCCCGCGAATTCATGGCCCCGCCAACAGGGTGATAGCCAAACTCTGTATGGAATTCCCCAGTTTAACAGAAAGATTCCCGAGTTCGACAAGATATACCCGAAGAAGGTCGGAGGTTACATCGGCTGAAACGTTGTGAGAATAACATCCAAATAATACAAATTATCAATCCTCATCTCAAAAATTCAGAAACATGAAAAAAACATTATCTCTTGACTAGAAAATTAACATATTGCTGCTGGAATCCACTTTTTTGTCTATTGTCTCTCTCACATATACATAAGGTTGGTGAGAGAACCCCAGCAGAGTGCTCAATTATTAAGATAAATCTAAAAATAAGAGCGTAATATTTATTTATATATGTAATTACAGAAGATTTGAAACCGACGTTGTCTTAGTCTTCTGTAATTATATATATATATATATATATATATATACACATAGAAATGCACTGAGAGAAATAAATAGAATTCAATGAATAAAGCAGTTCCAACTTCAAAGTAATTGTGTAACTTATTCCTGTTTACTTTGTTCTGTGATTATCAACAAGTCTTAATGCGATCAGATTGGTCGCATACTGAAAACAAATTAGTGCGATTGGTTAAGCGACACTTGAAAGTCACAAACATCAAAAGTTTGCCAAAATAAATGTGGGATTTGGGATTGATGAAAGCGAGCTGAACAAAAGTCTAGACAAAATGCCAAATCCTGTTGGAAACAAGGATTACATTTCAATTAAACTATCTTTTCATAATAGAGATTCGGTGTCTGTAACCCACACTTTTTTTTACATTGACAATTATTATTCCTTTTTATTGCTATATGTTGCTATTTACATACACAGATATATTTAATTAAAAGCAGATCATTAATTATTATTTCTAATTTCCTGACTGGTTTCCTCATTTTGATTGTTATCACAACATTTTGGCCATCTTGCTTTCTATCAAAAAGGGAATTAATAGGTTGTTTGGTTGTTTTGTTTTACGGCATATCAACCCTTTTCAGGTTATTTAATGCCGAATGCAGTCATTTTGGTGAAAGTTTTTATGCTTCAAGTTGTTTATATCTTCAAATATTTATTCATGGTGTTTGGTTTGGTTGTTAAATCTGTTTCTATTTAACCCATAGTTGGGACCCTAACAGGTACTACCACTCCGGGTCAGGGTGGACCTGGGAGCAATGGTAATTAAGAGGAGGCTCCACATTCCCCAAAGTCCGTAAGCCGGATCTCACCATCGGATGTAGTTTAAGGTCATATCCAGGACCGGGAGTAGGGTAGGAAAAATAAAATAAAAAAGGGAAGGGAGAAAGGGAGAGGGGCTGTTGTTTTTGTTTTTGGTTTTGTAGAACATAATTAAGTTTTACAAAAAAAAAAAAAAACGTCAATGTAGGTGAATTTCGTCTCAGGGAGCTACAGGGCAGCCTGATCTGGTATCACCAGGGAATTAATAGGTTATCTCGCCTTGTCTATTGCCTTTGTAAATGACCTCCCTTATTTTCTAAAATAACACAATTTGATTGGTTGAAGAGAATTACCTTGCTCAAACACAAGACTTAATTTTGATAGGATAAAGGCAAAAAGCCAATAGGAATAAGGTGTAGTATCTGTTATACTATACTTACTGTTTTCTGTTCTCAGTCAGTGAAAGATTAATCTTTCTATAATTAGGCAATTTTTATTTTTGTCCTGATCCAGAGTGTGTGTCTTTGAGGAGTTGGTTTTCCCCCACATTAAAATATTGACCTTGTGTCCAACTGCCCTCGTGGGGAGGCACGTAAATATGGACAAGACTTATTTACTGAGCAATCTATTGTGACATTAAAAAAGAAATCTGGCATATTTAAACGGGCAGTATCAGATAAGTTGGTCTTTTGATTAAACCACAAAAACACATTGTTTCCAAGACATTTCTTGTATTATAATTTGAATACATATATCATTAATTTTTAT
This sequence comes from Sepiola atlantica, assembly GCA_963556195.1. NCBI lineage: Eukaryota > Metazoa > Mollusca > Cephalopoda > Sepiida > Sepiolidae > Sepiola > Sepiola atlantica. The sequence continues at coordinate 187,874,373 of OY744520.1, read as the reverse complement.
CTTTCGTATTTGTAGACTTGAAAAAGACAGTCTCATTCTAACATTTAAAACAACTTTATTAAATCGTCTTCATTAACATGTAAATAAAAGGTAAATGAAAAAGGGTGTTAGTAAATGAATACATCTATGACTATGGACGAAGAAAAAAAGGTTAGGATATACATGTGTTGTTAAATAAATGTCCCGTATGTAGGGAAGAGAGAAGAGTTCATATATGAAGGATAGGATAAATGTACTATTTGTAAGGAAAGGAAAAGAGTTCATATATAAGAACTGTATGTCCATACACAGGTGCAGAAGTCAGGCCGTTTGTAAGTAGATATGTGTGTGTGTGTTATATCAAGCCCACCTGTGTATGGTGGTAGCCATGATGGATCCTTGTGTCTTTTTGTCGAAGTCGAACACAGTGCCAGAAACCCGGGATAGGGGGGGGTCTGTTACACCCCAAGAGAGAAATTTGGGGTTTGTCCGAGCAACATGGAGTTGTGGACAGTGCCGTGTCCTGGCCAAGAAAAGAGAAAGAGTCTAGTCGGCATTTTCTTCAGCTCATCTTAGAGATGGCTTCTGATTGGACAAGCCAGAAAGGAAGTTAAATGCTTGCACCAATCAGCACCGAGCTTAGAAATTAAGCATAGATTCAAAATCGTTATGGCAGCTGTCATTGCTGTTGTTGTTGTACCGCTGCTACATATTCACCTCACCTCCGATCTCCTTAATGGACAGTCATGGAATTTTGAAATGAACCCTTTATTAGATCTCTTGTAGTACACACTTTGTATCCCATTCTCCAAGCCTTATGGGATTCTTTCCTTTGATCTATTTTCCCCTTTCCTTTGATCTATTGTCCCCATACCAAAGGTTCTAAGGGAGTGCTAGCATTGTGAACCAGGTTTTGGAACAGCTAGTATACAATACATTTACTAATATATATACATATATCACAATCTACTTTTTATGCACAAAACTCCGAACGACTCCTATTATCATTTTAAAATATATGCCGTTCTTTTGTATATTTCTTTTTATGCAAAGAAAACCTTTCAAAAGGAATAAATGTGGATATAAATTTTTCTGCTAAAAATCAAACCATCTGTTTAAGTTTTCATTTAATTTTATTTTTAGGTCATCACGTTGTTGCATCGTTAGAATCTGAAGATTATCCGGGTAAAGAAAATAATATACATATATACCTAATACATCTAAAATGCTAACCTTAATGTCTAACCAAAGCCTTAATCAGTACAACTAAACTATTAAACACATTTTTTTTAAATTTAATTTTACATTTAAAACTAATCTTAACATCAGCAGCATAAATATTTGAATTTCAGGTTTCAGAATTTTTTTGAGATGAGGATTGATCAGTTGTATTATTCGGACTATTAATCTCATCTTGGTTGTTATTTTCACAACGTTTCGTCCAATTTAACTTTTGACCTTTTTCTTCAGGTGCATTTTTTTTCAACTTGGGAATCTTTCTGTCAAACACAGGAACCTATACAGGGGTAGATTGTTCTTGCTCCGTCAGCTATCACAAGTTTTAATCATTATATTATTCTCAGGTAGTAAGGATTGAACCTTCAAGTATCAGAAACCTGTCACTTAGAACTGATTAGTAGTCAATTCTTTATCTGTTGCACCGCAGGTCGTATAGGTTTCAGAGTTCGACAAGATGCACCTGACGAAGGCCAGAGGGTATATCGGCCGAAACGTTGTGAAAATAAGAATCACGATGAGAATAGTAGTCAAAATAATCCAAATTTAAATTTCAGTTTTCAATGTTTCAAACCTTTTCAATCCATATCTCATTTCGGCCACTATGGCAGGGAAAGTATTTCCCTGTCAAATTGACAGCAGGATATGTTGCACTCTTCATTCCATCTTGCGGGGTTTATTTGTTTAATCAGAATTCAACCCTTTTAAAATTTACAACTTAAAGCAATTGAATGAAGGCTAATGACACTAGAAGTTTCTACTGCCACAGGAGTAATAATTAGTCCGCCCACAAAAAAGATGTATATTTATTTTCTTGATTTCTGCCTTTCGAGCAATAGAACCTCGTTCTAACAAAAAATGTGCAGCTGCAGGTAGCATCTTAAATTAAAGAATAGTTGCCTTTTAAAAGGTGTATGTTTTTAGTTTTATTTATTCATTTTTTTTAAACAAAGTTCACCCCAAACAAGGCATGTTGCCATTGTAGACGTAAGGAGCTACTGAGAATTAGGGTGAAAGTTTTAGGGGTTCATCCTAAGTTAGGAGCTGTGTAGCAAGATGCTTGTTCACATTAGTTTTAAATTTCTGCATGTCGGTACAGTCGGGAAACAGGGAGCGAGTTCCAGACGCCGGCAGCACGAGGAAAGAAGTTATTGGGGTAGAAGGCTCTCTGACATCTGGGGACCTCCACAGTTAATGGATGGGATTAAACTGACTGTTGGGTTGGTCAAGTGTATTTACGTCAAGGGGGCACCTGAGTAGCAAGTTACTCGGAGCACATTCCATTGAAGTAATTGTAAAACAGGCACAAGGATGCAACATTGCAGCGATAGGACAGGGTCTGGAGCTTGGTGGATAGTGAGGGACCTATTAGATTAGAGACACTTTTTTTTTAACATTGTCTAAGCGGGAGAGATTAGTGGTTGATGCACCAGCCCAGACGTGACAACAATACTCCATGCATGAGCAGATGGTGACTTTGTAGAAATATAGGATACTGTCAGGTTTGAGAAGTTTTCTAGCACGGTCAAAAGAGCCCACTTTCTTTGAAGCAGCCTTGGCAATATATATTTGTTCCAATTCAGGTTACCTGTGAATGATAGGCTGAAGAGTTTGAATGTTGGATTCTCAGGTATGGTGTTATTTGCCATGGCAATCGGTGGTTGAAGAGGTTTCTTGTAGTTGTTGAAGGAAAGAACCTTTTTCGTAGCAGCATTAAATATTACCAACCATTTATGACCCCATTCCAGAGTGGATGTTATTTTCTCAGGATTTGGCCGTTTCCTCAGAAATGTGCGCATCTGTTTTGCCCACATGAACCGAGTAGAGCGTGGTGTCGTCAGCAAATATTCCCATCTCAGACACAATGTCATCAAGGATTGATCTCTGGGGTACATCCGCATTTGTTATATTAAGATGAACGGCCATACAGGACAACCTGGATCTTAGGAAGGATCTAATTATAATAAATATTCGATCAGTAATACCATATGAATGGATTTTAATGTAAAGCCCGTTATGCCAGACCCTGTCAAAGGCTTTGGATATATCAAGCAGTATCGCCCTAGCTCCACCCGCCTTGTCCAGTGTATGGTATATGCATTCAGAGATGACTGTTAGGATATCCGCAGTAGATTGTGCTTACCTAAATCAATACTGATGGTCAGAAAGAAGTTTAGCATTAACGAGGTGACGGACTATTGCTAGATTGATTAAGGATTCACAGATTTTTGCGAAGAATGGGAGTAGACTGATGGGATGATAATTCTATCTCCGGAATTCTTGAAGACTGAGGCAATTTTCCAGCTATCAGGGAAGCAAGATTCAGCAAGGCATTTATTGTAGAGTTTGGAGAAGACAGGGGCCAATTCAGCAGAGCGTTTCTTTATTACTATTACTGGTATAAGATCAGGCCTACATGCTTTGGAGGTGGCAAGGTTTTTATGATGTCTCGGACATGAGACTGATACAAACAATAGCTTACTGCTCCTGGTGATATTGGCCACCTAGGCCAGTCAATCACCACTGACTTGTGTGTTGTGTTTTAGGTGGAAAGGGGACAGTTACTATCCCAAACAAACGGTTGCAGACACACATCTGGGACAAGAAAGTAAGCTGCATCCGGTTATGCAAGGTATTCGTTTTACTAGCCAATCAATGACGTTTTAGGCTCGATATAAGCAAGCGTATTTCGCTTATTAAGTCAGTTCGGCGACTAGCCTGCCGTTCAGTTCTCGCCGATTTACACTCTAAGCGTGTGTCCCATTGTGATAACCAGTGTTTGTTGGAGGCTTGATCTGTAAAATTTTAAGTCGGTGAACGGCTGCTTGACCATTGGTTCTTTATAGTATTAGCATGTTGACACACCAGTTCTGATTAGATCACTGAAGTTACACGATGAGCCTGGTCAGTACCAGAGGAGTGACCATTTGGGAATACCAGGTTCACTCTGTGAGAGGAAGGTGACACCTACAGGCAAAAAAAACCCTGTTGACCGGGATATATATGCAACTGCTATTTTAATTCCCTAAGAACTTCCTCCTTCGACGGAAGCAAACTCAACTCAACCTGGGTGAATATCACACCAGGTAGTAGGCAGGTTTTTTTTGTCCGATAAGTCAGGGTACAAGCAATACCCTGATCTAGATTTATTTACTACCAAAGAGAATGATACGATGAATGTGAGTTTTAAAGACAGGCTTAGATCCGATGACCTCAGTGGAAGATTAAATCTAAACAGTATAAGGAGATGTGTACAGAACAGGAGACTTGCCATGTTGAAAGAATAGATGAGAGTTCTTAAGTTAGTAGATGTAGAAGTGTTGATGTAGCAGGTTCCGTTTAAGAAAAGACCAAAGAAAGACATGGGAGGAAGTGATAAGAATGGACTTGAGAGACAAATAGATAAATAAAGGCCTGGGCGGAGATAGGTTAATTTGGAAGTAAATTTCTTAAAGCCGTCAATGCATGCCAGCATGTAAAATGGATGTTAACTAAATATGATGATGAAAAGAAAGGGTAAATTGTTATTCTGTCAGGGTGCTTTTGGGTTCGGTTAGGGAAAGGGACCTTGGTGTTCCAAGATCTCTTCTAGTGATATCAATGCTGCATGCCTAAGGATCTTGCCAGCACTTGGATGGCATGAGATTGGATGCTGACCGAATTCAGTGATAGTAAACCAACATCTGCATGATATACATACAATTTTAGTCTGGGAGGAATCGTGACTCCCATTCTTATGCACTGATCATCCAGAAGAGTAACAACAGATGAAGAAACTGTTCAGCCAAGGATCACTTCTCGGCTATGGAGGATCAAGTAGACAGGCAAGGTAGTGTTTATGAAAGAGAACAACTCAAAGGGATGCTGTGCACTGATGGCCTTATTTATTTGCCTCCTTACAAGGGCAAGTTAAACACAACGTTGATTTTTAATGTGGAGAGAAACAAAAAAAAAAGAAAAAAAAAAAAAAAGAAAAAAACAGTAATTCTGGATTGGGATAAAAATTTAAATTTCCTCAGTCTAGAAGGATGTATCCTTCACAGCACAGATGAAATGTAATATCAGAACAGAAACTACACTTTGCTTCTAGCCAAATATATATGCACGCTTTAAATTATAATTCGACTTCTAATTGCTTGCATTAAGCAATTCCAGTTTCTTTTCTTTTTCTAGACTAATTTGCATAGTCGCTAATCCTAAAAATTACTGCTTTAAAATATTTTATGGTCTACTCTTATTTTTGGTAAAACTGCATTTTAGGGGAACCGCTGATTTTAGGTGACTTTTTTTTTCTTTTTTTTTTTCTTTTTTTTAAATGGTGACAAATTTATTTAAACTTAGTTATGCTTATTCTTCCACGAAAAAAAAAATAATGCAAAGATTTTCTGTAAATTAAATTTTTTTTAACCTATAAATACTAATGTGGTAAGTATTAAACACCAATTTTTGTTTCTTTCATAATTTTTTTTTTTGCTGGCCCCAATAAACATAAGCCATTGTATATTATTAAGATTGACGGCTAAAATATTTCATATTGGAACAAAAGGGATGTAATCAGCACGGCTTAACAGAGCAGTCATCTTGTCTATGTATGAGGCAGATTTATAATGTCACTAATGTACCTGGGGTGTTCTTCAATCCCCACGGTGCTCCCACCTCATCGGCAGACACAGCTGGTCGAATTTCCATCTTCTCTTCGTCATTGTAGACGTCGTCATCACAATAACAGCTTTTATAAATGTAACTAATAAAGAAACATCACAAATGCAATTGAGCTTAAACAAATCTCTTAGTTTTTTTTAAATTCTTTCTTAATAGCATACATGTACATATGCATAGAACACCCAATCCCCTCCCCCAGTGGTGGGTGAGGGGCAGTAACTATCCAAAGCCAACTGCTGTGTGGGTTCAGTCAAAAGAGAAAGATCTTCCCTGCTCATTCGCCACGTAAAACTGGCGGCTTCCTGTCTGCGTGACGTCACTGCCGGGACACGTAGCCTTACTCGAATTTTAATTGGAAAATTCCACTACTTAATTGTTTACCTTACATGGAAATTTACCAAACTAACTTCCTCAATACACATCCGCATCTAAATATTATTGCATCACAACCAAAACTCAAAAAAGTCCCCAGTTCAAGGGGAAACAACTTCAGATGAAGATATTACTACGTTGAAAATCGATACAGTTCTCGTTCATATATCAAGTTTGATCATATACAAGATTTTCTAAACGTTTGCATACAAAAACAAATGGTTTTATATGGGAAATATAAAAAAACAACTTTTCAAAACTGCAATCAACCCCGTCATTGTCAGTTCTTATTTCTGCATCAGTCAGCCATTGTTAAATATTTAGAGGCACCTGATGTAACACTTGTATCCCTTGTCTGATTTTTAAAGTCAGCCCCAAATAGTAATGTATCAGACATATCAACATTTGATTATGACTAGCCGATTTATCGTCATCTTTCTTCTATGTTCATTACAAGATTCTAATGTATTTCGCTTAGGTTTCTTTGAAAAAAGAAAAAAGAATCTATTCCAGCTAGGAAGAGTAGTACAATGGAGATAAATTTAAATGATGACCTAAAAAGCTGCGTTATAATTTTTTTTTTTTTTTTTACTTTTTCCTAAGAATAACTGAAATAATTTAACGGACATGGCTCTTAAACTTTTCACTTGAATGTTAAAAAGAAAGTTAGCTCCCTTACAGGATAACCTTTTTGCCATTTCTATGTTAGTACAATTATCTGACCACGTGTTTCTGTGTTTCTCGCTTCTACGTGACTTACATTACTTTTCCAAATTTAGTATTATTAATCTAATAGTTATTTAAATAAACAATCAATTAAAACCAAAATTTTCATTCTTTGTAATTAACAAAAAAAAAAAAAAAAAAAAGATTAGACTAATATTAAATTACTGAATCCCGGGAAACGCCGGGTATGTAGAGCTAATGTATATAGAGGGGGAGGGGGACAGAGGGTGGATAGAGAGGGGGACAGAGGGTGGATAGAGAAGGGGTAGAGAGATGTAGAGACGTTTCCAAAGAATGACGTTACACAATTTTTAACTGCTATTTTGTTGTCCCTGCTCCCGGGCAACGCCGGGTAACCATGCTAATGTATAAATAAATTGTAATAATTGGTGTGTTTACTCTCTTTCAGGGAAGGCAGAGATCGAAAAAGACTGGATGTTGAAGTTCCAGGAATGGTGTGTTTTGTTTGAAGACTACAAAAAGCAGCGAGACAAATGGGTGAGTGTTGCCGATAGTCAAACGCTATCTCTGACTTGGTTCAACAGAAGAAACAAAACAGCATGTCTGGAAGGCTCGACATTTATTTTGGGTATCGAACCAATTACGCTTTTAGCAACATCTAAATATAAAAAAAAATGTATAAAAACCAATTTGTTATTTTTAAGTTCTGCTCGTCTATTAACATTACTTTTTGCTTCTTCTATTTCTAAAATGAGTTGATATTTTTTTTAAATTCCAATTTGACTACAATTACCACATCAGTCAAGCCGTGTGCTTGGCATTAATAGGTTTTAGCAAGAAAATAATAGACAACTTTCTTAATCTATAATATAATTTTACGTAAATGTATAAAATAAATATAAATCTATGAATTGAATGAAGACTATATAGCTATTGTCTGAAGCCGAAACTATACTATCGATATCTTTTAATGCTCAATTCAGTTTACTATAAAATATATTAAAATAAACACTTTGGTTTGAAACTGAATAAAAGGCAATTTGTTATATGGCAAATCAACAGATCGATGAGACGAACGGGCATTGAAGGAAAGTGCTAGCCTCCTTAGTTACCCCTTTTGTTTCTAGTTTCGTTCGGCTTACTCTCTCCTCTTCTTTTCTCTTCTTTTCATTTCTTTCTTTCTTCTTGAAGAGGGAATCACCTTTCGGTCAGTTGCGAGTAAAAATAAGTAATTACAGATGTGGCCTAAAGTTTGAACTCCAGCAAAAGTGTTCACACATGTTTTTAACAAGTAGGTGCGAAATAAACTTTTATAAAATCAATGAATTATCAAAAGAGAAATCAGAGTTCCTGGCGACACCAAAGGACTAGCCTCGGCTCTCATAAGATAGCAACAACACACACAAAAAAAAAATGACTTGAGTGCAAAGCCCAAAATCCATCCTTTAAGCACGGCTGCTGCCTTCTCCCCAACAACAGCTTAACACAAGTGTGTAAAAACACACACACGCACGCACACTGAACTTTGAAAACCGATTTAACGGTCGTTTTCATATGCAAACAATTTTCCAAACTTAAACAAACTTCATTATTATATTTTACATCTTTGTAAAATTGTTGCTACATAAAAGTTCTAATTTACTTTAGTTTCTCTTTTTATGAACAATATTCTATTGTTTAAAGTAAGCACTCGCTAACTGGTGACCCATGCCAAACATGTATATTTTTTATCGAATCAGTCTAGTCCAAATTCAGCTACATAAATATTAATTGTTTAGTATTGTGCTTGACAATCCCTAAAGACGCGACCGTCGTCTAAAATACACGATCCAAAACCGGGAACCAAGACAACCACATTTATTTTTAAGTCCTGCTTGTCTATTAGTGTATAATTATGTTATTTCTATAATGAGTTTACATATGTTTATTTCAATTTAACTAGAATTATCCAATCAGTCAAGCTGTGTGCTTGGCATTAATAGGTTTATGACTTTCCCAATGTACAGGGTGTTTCAAAAGTCTTGGGAACATAACGATTTTTAATAACTCAAAAACTATTAGGAGTTGAAAAATGAAATTGGTACCGTTGGAAAGGTTAAAGTTTCAAGTTTTGTGGAGAATCTTCAAAGTTGCTCAATATGAGCACCATTCGTCACACGGCAGACATCTAGTCGATAGTCCATTTCCTGCCAAACGCGTTCCAGCATCTTGACGTCAATGGTTCCCAAAACTGCCGTTACTCGAGCCTTTAGTTCGTCAATATCTCTTGGAAGGGGCGGCACATAGACTTGTTGCTTGACAAAGCCCCAAAGGAAAAAGTCACACGGGGTAAGATCTGGAGACCTAGGAGGCCAGGGCATGAGAACGTCATCACCTCGCCCAGATCTCCCAATCCATCTACCAGGCAGCCTTGTGTTAAGAAACTGCCTTACTCTAAGACTCCAGTGTGGTGGTGCACCATCTTGTTGAAAAATGAAGTCATCAGATTCTGCTTGTTCCAACTGAGCCATTAACCAGTCTTCCAGCATGTTGAGATAGGATTCACCAGTGATAGTTGCCTCTTCAAAGAAGAATGGTCCATAGACACCTTTCTTGGAAATTGCACAAAACACGTTCACTTTTGGTGAATCTCGCTCGTGCTCAAGAAGTTCATGAGGATTCTCAGTACCCCATATGCGAGTGTTATGCTTGTTAACTTTGCCATTCAGATGGAAGGTCGCCTCATCGCTAAAAACAAGCCGGTCATCAAAGCCGTTATCTTCCAACTTCTCTTGCATTGCAATGCAAAAGTCACGGCGAAATGGCTTATCAGTGTCCTTCAACTTTTGGACCAACTTGAGCTTGTAAGGTACCATTGGCAGTCGTTTCCTTAAGACACGCCAGACAGTTGCTGGAGCAAGCTGAAGTTCCCTGCTGGCTCTTCTCACTGATTTACGGGGGCCCCGCTGAAAGGCTGTCCGAACTTGCTCAACTGCATCTTCTGAAGTTGAAGGGCGACCTGTTCGCTTACTTGGGCACAAACACCCATCTTTCACAAATTTAGCATGCCATCTGACAATGGATTTCCTTTCAGGGGCTTCTTTTTTAAATTTCCTGCGAAATGCATGCTGAACACATGTCCACGATTCAGTCTTTGCAAATTGGAGGACGCAAAATGCCTTGTCTTGTTTAGAGAACGCCATTACTGCACCTGGAAAGATAACACGAAAATCATTAGTATGACCAAAAACTTGATTAAGCAAGCTTTAAAATGGCACCAGTTTCATTTTTCTACCTGGAATAGTTCATGAGATATACGCATTTGTAATGTTCCCAAGACTTTTGAAACACCCTGTATAATATAATTCAGCATGTTTTGTCTGTCTGACAGTCACTTATAGGTAACAATGCTACTAGATAGAATTTAACTAAATTTAACATGAAGTATCCTTGAGATACTGGATATGTAAGAGAGGGAAGTGTACAAATGGTACTACTACTACCGTTATTATTGTAAACAAATAAATATATATATATATATATATATATATATAGTAATTATGAAAATATATTTATAGCAATTAAGCTGCGCAGATGCGTCTGAGTTGAATCCCCATAGGAAATCGTCATGTTAAGTGCCTGACGGTTCCATAGGGGATAAAACGCGGACGCCTCTGTGTAGCTTAATTGCCATGAATATATTTTTCATAACTTACTACATAGCTTTACTCATGTATTCAGGACCGTTGAAGTAAATACTGAAAATCTATACATCATATATATCACCGTATATTATGTCTACATGAAATAATAATAATAATAATAAATATATATATATATATATATATATAATTATGGAAATAATCCAACATAATGGAAACAGGAAAAACCGAAAATTGTTATATATTCATCAACGTTTCGTCTTTATTTCAAGACTTTCTCATGATAACTGATTTGAAGGAAAACATAGAAGTCAATATTTGAAAATACGTGAAAAGAATGCTGTTCTTTTTTTCGAACAAAACGCACACAAATAATATATATTAATTATTTTATTTAAATACTATACATTACAGTGTCTGTTGGGGATACCTGGATTTCAGCAATTTGGCCGCTTGGATTTAGTAGAAAATCCGGCTGGACTTACTACCTTAACTGTTCTACATCTACTAACCCAAGAACTCCAATCCATTCTTTCAACGTGGCCATACCATCGAAAAATGCGTCAGGTGTACTCGATGTCGAAAACTCTAAAGTTGGGGTAAAAAAAAAATTAAAAAAAAAAAAAAAATTAAAAAAAATTTTTTTTTTGTAAAAATGGGTATTCAGTTGGACTTTTGTTTTGCAGTGCACTTTATTCGTTACTCCATAAAAATTATGCCCATGTGGCTAAATAAACTATTTACTGTTTAAGTGTGGAGGGTTTTTTTTAATGAATGTTTTTTTTTTTTTTTAAATATTCCGTTTTTTTTATTATTGATTTAAGCGGGTTTTTTTTTGGGGGGGGGGTGAGTTCATGTGGAAAGGTTGTTTTTAGATTCTACAGCGTGCGCGAGGGCATGAGGATAAATTTTTTATATTTGATTGTCTGTTCCAGTGTTAATTTTCACGAAGAGCGTCCATTTCCTTTTTACCCCGTCTGCATAAAACTAAGTTAAACTAAATATAGCCGACGGTACAATCCTTTATGCCTAGCAGCTGTGTCCCAAGATTTATAATGATCGGTTAATTAGTTTAGGAGTGAATCCTGTACATACAAATATATGAACATACACACATACCTAACTTTATATAGATTTAACAAAGTACATGCTAGAATGAAATTTAGTGCTAGGATTGAATTTTTTTTTTTTTTTAATAATACTTGTTCAGCCATGGATGATCAATTTTTCTTAAGCACTCATCTGCCCATCCCACCAATTTTTTTCTATCTTCTCATGAAGGCGATCATCGGCCAACTAACAATCTATTTAACCCTTATCCTCGAGTGGCCTCCATGCCTTGATACGCAATGACCAATCAGTAATTTTTTTTTTTTTTAAATGCCCAGCTCCTCAGTATCAACTGAAACACATCTACATCTCTATTAAAGTAATTATCAGGGCTTTTGATCACTCCTGGAGAATGAACACTCTCCCTAGTTTCTTTCCACCTTATTGGTGTCTGTCCTGCAGGGGCTTGTGCCATGGTCGCCATGCTAAGCACTGCGGGTTGCCGACACTATTTGGCAATAGCTAAAGGTTGAGTTGAGTTTGCTTCCGTCGAAGGAGGAATTTCTTAGGGAATTAAAATAGCAGTTTGTTTTTTTTTGCCGGTAGGTGTCAACCAGCCTTTCACCGACTTAAAATTTGACAGATCAAGTTCTTGGGTTAGTAGATGTAGAACAAACACTGGTTATCACAATGGGACACAAGCTTACAATGTAAAATAGCAGTTGCAGGTCTATCCCGGTCAACGAGTTTGTTTTTTCTTGCCGGTAGGTGTCACCTTCCTCTCACAAAGTGCACCTAGTATTCCCAAATGGTCCCCCATCTAGTACTGACCAGGCTCAACGTCGCTTAACTATAGTGATCTAATGGAAAGCGGCGTGTCAACGTGAGTAGTTGATCCTAATTTTAAAGCTGTTACTGAATATTTTTCTTTTTTTGTTTCATTTCAGACGAGTGTCAACGTGAGTAGTTGATCCTAATTTTAAAGCTGTTACTGAATATTTTTCTTTTTTTGTTTCATTTCAGACGAGGGACTGCCAGAACGGCAACGGTGACCTGAACAGCAACACCATTAACACTATCCCGAGGAACCATAACTGAACGGTGAGCATCTGCGACAGTGTCTCTATGAGACCGTTTTGTCTTCTGTGATAAAGCCGGAACTTGACAAACTCACTGCATTCCTGCCACTGGAACGACCACCAGGAGCGGCAACTGCAAGAGCAGATGCAGCCGTTGCTGTAGCAACAGACACCCTGAGGAGGACAGGATTAGGACAGGGTGGGGGTTTTGGTGATGGTTGCTTATCTATATTTGATCCTAACCTGTCAATCTTCAAAAAAAACTGTTGCGGCTTTCAACACTGTTGCGACTGCTATGGCTGTTTATGCATATATACTTATATATATCTATATATATATATATGTGTGTGTGGATGCCGCTAGCATTTTTTTTTAAAACCTACATTGTAGGCAAAACAATAAAAAAAATTTCAATGACAATAAATACAATAACAACAATGATAAGGGGTGCATAAAAAATATTTTGTTTCTGGTATTTTTTTTTTTTGTTTTCGGGAACTTAAAAACAAAATACACACAAAAATTAAAAAAAAAAAAATAAATATAAACACTTTAATTTCTGGAGGAGTTCAATGGAAAAGACCCAAATTAAAAAAAAATTGAAAAAAAAAAAAGTAAAAAAAAAATATTTTTGGGGGTCTTATTCTTTCTGTAAATTTCCCATTCAGCCTTCTCTTTCCTTTTATCTATATACATATATATTTTTTTTTCCTTTAAAGATTTCTTTATCCTCAATCCAACATAAATAATAAAAAACAAAAACAAAATGAAACGCATTTTCTCACCAAAGGTCCAGTTCAGTTAAAAAAAAAAATAAGATTAATATCTCATTTCTTTGAAAAAAAAAAAAAAAAAAAAAAAATTGGCTGTCAGTCTTAAATAAATAAAAATACACGAATAAGCCAAACACAATTGTAAAAACCTAAAAAGAAAAAAAAAGGATGAAAATCTCATATGACAGCCATCCTCAAATTCGTTTCTGTTCTTCCATTTTTTTTTTTTTTTTTTTAAATTAAAGAAAAATTACTTAAAGAAGCAAACATTTTTTTACAACGTTTAATTAAAGAATATATTTCAGTAATGTATATGATAAAACTAACTGGGTATATATAAAAAAAAATATGTCAAAATTAGACTGGAAAAGTCTCTTTTCTTTTCAGGAGTAAGGTCTTATTTATTTCTCGTGGTCGACGTCTTGTTCATTTTTTAACTGCTTCAGGGTGAAATATAGAAATATTCTCTATCAACTGTAGATAAACATGAATAATGTCTACCTGCAATTAATACGGGCTCAAATTGAGCAAAACGTTGACCAACAATACAACCTAACTCTTGAAAAAAAAAAAAAGGTTATCAGTTTCATTTGTATTTGTATACATATTCCAGAACTGAATGAGAATTTTCAAAGAATTGCAGCCCCTGACTCAAAGATTTTAAACTATTTAGCTGCAGCTGCTTTCTATGTGACCCTCTGTAGTTCTGATGATCAACTATACTTATTAATATTATTGTCAGGTAAGGAGAGTGTTGTAAGCCTTGTTCAACTACCACAGAAACAATGATTCTCCACAAAAAAAAAGCAGAAAAATCATAAGTAAAAAGTCACGAAAAAAAAAAGTCATAGGAAATTAAGAAAAAGAACTATGTTAGCATTGTTTTTGTGTCTTTTATTTAATATGAAGGTAAACTGTCGAATTATTATTTTTTAAGATTAATATTATTACGACCAAAAAACCCTAACCGACTGATTTAAATATTGTGATAAAGATATTCTTTTATAACGTTAATTCTTCATGGTTCTTTAATAAATTGTAACATTCTTGAATATTTTATTTTGATTACTCGATTTTCTTTCATAGACAAAATTGTGACTTTATAACAAACCACTTTAAATTAGTTTTTACTTTTATTGCTATAACTTTTTTTTCTTAGCCCAAATTTTGACGTTTTCTACTTTTTCCTAGTCCAAATTGTGACGTTTTCCACAACATTTTCCTATGACAAACTTATGACGTTTTCTGTGACTTTCTTCCTATGACCTTATTACTGGCCACGTAAAAATAAAACGGGGTATCATTTGACAATGGAATGGCAAGACAGAATTCAATTTGTAAAAATTAATCGTTTAACTAATAGATATACAAACAAACTGAACAATTGTAGAGACTTTGTTCGGGAAAGAAAATCTAACGAACAATTGTATAAGTAATTTTCAAGCAATATATGTATGTATATAAGTAACATTCTGGAGGTTAAATACTGTGTAAAAATAAATACAGGAATAATAAATTTGTTAGATTTAAATTTAGTCATGGTTGAATGACTATGTGGAACAATTAGTCCTTCATAGTTTAAGAAAATAAAATATTTACCTACAAAAATAAAGGGTCAACCTTGAAACAAAACTAACATTTAAGTTATTTACTAGTTTAAAAATTATTATTTATTATGAAATGGGTTTCAGCATTATTCCCAAACAACTTGTTTCGTAGTAAAATCATGATTTATATAAGTTTTTTTTTGTTTTAGTGAAAACAATACTTAGTACTATAATAATCAATATCAGATAATGTAAGAAAAAATAGTAAAATTAAAGATGGCGACCTATCTTTAACAAAATTATGTAGGGGCAAATAACTAGAGCTACTTCCGGTTTTGAAATATATTCATCTTTCAGGCTAATTTTCTAATTAAATGGTGTACATTGTTTTCTTATTGATGTCTGGCAAAAATAGATATATTTCAAAGCCGGAAGTAACTAGTGTTCTCCGCCCTTATGTAATTTTATCGAAGGAGACAAGCCGCCATGTTTAATTCCAGCATTTTTATTACGATAATAACAAATATTAGATAATATATTAAGTATTGTTTTTACTTAAGAAAATAACAAATCATGATTTAAAAAAATTGTTTGGATGTAATGTGAAACCTGTTTTACTATAAATAATTAAAGACTATGAACTTGTAAATTTACCTACATACATATATAATTATATAATAAATGATATCTATTTTAACATCGACTGTAAGTTCATGGTGCGCATGGCATTCTTGCAAGCATTTGCCAGTGAGCTTATCTCTTACTAGATGCCCTGTAAATATGATTGTCTAGAAAATTAAAAATAATTTATTTCATAATAATAATATCATTGAGTTCAACAATTCTTAGCTCGAAATATTTCTAAATGTCTATTTGAAATTTGATATTTTCTCTCTGCCAATAACAATAGAATAATACCGCTGTTACCCACGAGAGAAAATCATTTTTTTTTCTTCTTTTTTCCTTATGTCTTACTCATGTCCGCTCAGCTTAACTTTGTTTTGTTTTTTTCCTTTCCTTTAAAACAATTTTATTTTATTTTTTTTACTTTATCCAAATGAGTGGCCACTATTGATTGGGGATGGGTACTTGGGGACAGATAGTGTGTATTTTATGTTTGCCAACTATTTGGGTGCTTGTTTGGGATAGAAAAAAAAACTTAGATACAAACCCTACCCCCCTCCCTAGGGAATATTAACAACAAAAATAAACAAAGAGGAAATAATCTTTTTTTCTTCTTCTCATCCTTACCCAAAAAGAACCAAAACACGTGCACACATAAAAAACTAAAAATAAAAAATTCATAAAAAGTGTCTCCAAGAAATTTTTTTTTTTTTTTTTTTTAAATGTCATTTTTCAGAATGGAATCACCACTTTGCTGAATTGAGAACATTAAAATAAAACTGGTCTTTGGACACACACAATGATGCCTGTAATATGAATAAGGAAAATAATTTAAAAAATAAAGAAAAGAGTACAAAAAAAAGTATCTGCCTCAAAATGATTTTATATATATTAAAAAAAATAATAATAAACTGCTTCAATGTTTGTGTGTGAGTGTGTGCTAATAAAAAATGTTTTCCTTGAGATTTCATCTTATATGTGAAAAAAGGGGGAGGGAAGAGAGGTACTTGCTGATTGTGGATTCAGCTATCCCAGGGGGAAGATATGACCGACAGGAGTGAAGATAGATGGGCGGTATTATGGTCAGAAATAGAGGTGAGAGGATGGCTGGAGGTAGTTAGAAAACCTATATATTCAGGTTCTACCATCCTCCTAGGCCGAAGTGTTCTTTGACTCAGTAAAGACCAGACGTTGGATTTTTGCGCCAGCAGAAAAATCTGTTCCCTGCACCATGACTTTTTGTTACCAGACCCTGTTGGAGTTCATTGCGAAGAGAGAATTTCTTTTAGCAACCCTTGACTGCTGCCGGACCCATTCTGAGTATCGTCCTATAAAATATTTTTCCAACATATATAAATAAAGATTCTGTCCGTCTATCAGTTCGTCCGTCCGTCCGTCCGTCCGTCACACTTTGTTTAAACATAATAAATACATTGAAGAATCTTAACTACTTTTAGAAATGGAGAATACTGCATTAATAGTAAATAATAAATTCCCAACAAATAAAGCTGATGCCATGACCGGAGACTGAAACCTTGAGATCTTCAGTCTGAGGTTCTACCAACTGACCTATTTAGACTTCCTTATAAATAGAGCTTAAAACATTACCGTAACAAAATAATTATAGCTTTGTCATAGATTTATGATTTACGTCATGTTTCAAAACATGAATTCAAACATAAGCGATAATAAAAACAATGAATGGGTAAACATTATAAATAGCGTTTGAAATTATTTTTATAATTCTAAAACAATGTTTCTTTATCTACGTATTGTATGTAGTTCTTTCACAATTGTGTAATTCCTCCAAGCCAGAAAATGTTAAGTGTCACTTATTTTTGTTTTCTTTCTCCAGGACAGAGTTCAATACTTCTTGGTGGCTTTACAGAAGCGAAGGGATTCGATATAAGCATTGCCATCTTCATCTCATGTAAATAATGTCTTAAGCATAGAGAAGTCTTCATAACTTCATTCATTCCAAACCATTTCTCTCTAACTAGGTCTTAGTTTTATTAAATTCATTATTAAATGATTAGAATTCAAGACTACATTTTTGCTTCAACGCACTCATACAGAATTGACAAACATGCACATTGATAAGGATGTGATACTTATGACTAGACTAAACTCACAAATTAATAACAGACTATAACCTGACACTTAATTTTAATTCAACGCATTCATACATAACTGACAAACAAGCACATGACAAGGATGTGATACTTAAAGCAAGACTCAACCCACAAATTAATAACAGACCAGAACCTGACAATTTTTAATTCAACATTCATACATAACTGACAAACAAGCACATGACAAGGATGTGATACTTAAAGCAAGAATCAACCCACAAATTAATAACAGACCAGAACCTGACAATTTTTAATTCAACACTCATACATAACTGACAAACAAGCACATGACAAGGATGTGATACTTAAAGCAAGACTCAACCCACAAATTAATAACAGACCAGAACCTGACAATTTTTAATTCAACGCTCATACATAACTGACAAACAAGCACATGACAAGGATGTGATACTTAAAGCAAGACTCAACCCACAAATTAATAACAGACCAGAACCTGACAATTTTTAATTCAACACTCATACATAACTAACAAACAAGCACATGACAAGGATGTGATACTTAAAGCAAGACTCAACCCACAAATTAATAACAGACCAGAACCTGACAATTTTTAATTCAACACACTCATACATAACTGACAAACAAGCACATGACAAGGATGTGATACTTAAAGCAAGACTCAACCCACAAATTAATAACAGATCAAAACTCAACACTGAATTTTAGGTGCTTGTTGACAATTCCTCCATTATGAAAAATAACAAAATTAAGAAACATTTGTATGATGTACATACACGTGACAGAAAATAAATTATCGTACACTAAATATCTCATAAATTGATCAAGTTGTGTTTTTATTACAAAAGGAAATCTTTTTTGTGCGATTAATTTTAATTCATAGAGATTACCATTATGTGCTTATTCTAAACTCGATTTTTTAAGAGTCTGTAAAAGTTTGAATCTTTTTTTCAAATACTGCAAGGGTTTTTTCCTGGAAACCATTTCAAACATGGCGTCGATAGATCGATGCTTCCCCCCCATAATATTTGATTTCGTTTGTAATAAAAAAAAATATTTGATCAATTTACGATATTTTTGGTGTACGATATTTTTCTTCTGTCACAGGTACGCACATCATACCATTTTTTATTTTTTTTATTTTCTTATAACAGAGAATTGTCACCAAGCACCATTTTTTTATTTAACACACCCTTTCATAACTGCCCAACTTATACACAAAATTAAGTGCTTCTAAAACAGTTGACCCATACAGCTGTTTCCGATTGTGATTTACGAAACAAATCGGAAATGGCCGTAGCAATTTCTGATTAAAAGCCACAAAACACTAAAACACACCACAAATACAAAATCAGGTTAGGGTCAAAATGTTTCAGCCCTCATCTTCCCTAAAAAAAAAAAAAGGAACTGCTTGAATAAAAATAAAAAAAAATAATAAAATACTAATAAAGTTGATTCATTTACTTAGCATAGATAAGTAGGGGATTAATTGAGCCTAACCTAAAATCGTTGAAAAAAAAAAAGAAACTTGTTTCATTTAATCTCGCTACTAATTGATTGTTCAGCGATGGCTTTGCCATTTCCGGTTTGTTCCGTAAATTGCAATTGGAAACAGTTGGGTTCGTATAGGTCCCCAGCTATAGAAGTACCAACATTTATGCTCAAATTCGAAGAAATAATGTTTTTTATCAGTTTCACACCTACGACGAGATTCTGACAATAATCTCTTAAGCCTTGTTACATTACATAGTTTCCATTTAAAAAGAAACTGAAATGTTTTTTTGATGGAAATCGCTTCAGGCATAAAACCACTTGAAGTAAGGAGCTAACAAGAACGAAATATGATTATCGCAACGACAAGAGATGCCGATTGGCCTTAGTCTTGAAAAGACCAAGCCTATAGGTAGAAGGAAAACAGTCAGCAGGAAGAGAGTTCCACAAGCCTGCAGTTCTTGGAAAGAAGCTACTGGAATAGGAAGCTATATTACTATGATACATCAAAACAGCGAGTCAAACGAGCTGGAACAAAAGCAGCAGGGAATAGACCAGAGAATTCTGAAAAACGCATACCATCACGTCTGTGAGAGAGAGGGTGGAGAGAAAAAGAATAGATGGGGCCCCAATCAAATTACAGATACGTTTCTGCACCTTATCAAGAACCCTCAAATGGGAAAGATTCACCAGCCAAAATATAAATTAACATATACAATAATAGATACAAAAACAAAACCCAATCACAATTCTTTAATTTTTGATGGAAGACATTTATCTCTTTATTTTAATAAATATCTTTTAACAATTAATTTCTATTTTTTATTTAAAAAGAACAACTTTTTAAGTTTGTCTTTATTTCCGTTTCAAAACATTGTTTTTACTAGTTAAGAAAAAACAACTTTTCCATTGGAATAAAAAAAAAAAAAAAACACTAAAAATGCAATTTTATGTGCTATGCGAATTTAATATTTTTTTGAATTAATAAATAAAAAAGAATGTCAGACTGCGGTCATCCTTGTACCACTAAGGAATATATTGTGGACCATATATTTACTCCAGTTGAAATTAAAGATTTTAATTAGACTTTTTCGCTAGGACAGAAACTAATGGAAAATTAAGCCAATATCGCAACATGCCTAGATTTAATAGTTTACAAGCCGCGTGTGCGTGGTCTCCCTCTGTATGTGACGAGTGTAAAATGCAATAAATTTGGGCAATTTGGGACATTTTTGACCCCCCCCCTTGACCCCCTGGGGGCGCGAACCAGTATTTTTCTGAAATCAAGGATGCTCATTTTATATCCAGAACAATTGCCTCTACATTTTGGCCAAGTTTCAGAAAAATTGAATGGATGGATCAAACGTAATGGAAGAAAAAGGTCATTTTTTTTGCTATTTTGGGGGCTTTTGACCACCTGGGGGCGCGAACCAGATTTTTTCCAAGGTCAGCGATACTTATTTTCTATTAGGAACAATTGCCTCCACATTTTGGCCAAGTGTCAGAGAAATTGAATGGATGGATGAAAAGTTATGGGGCAAAAAATGTCATTTTTTGCCATTTCGGGGCCTTTTGACCCCCTGGGGGGCTAACCAGATTTGTTTTCAAAAATCGGAGAATTTTACTCTCTAACCTGACCAAAGTTACAACTTCATGCAAAATGTCAGAGAAATTACAATTGATGGTTGCGGAGAAAAATCCGGACGGACATGTTTCAAAACATAAGTCCCCCGATTTTATAAATCTGGGGAACCAATTATAGCAAGTGTGGAGCATGCAAAATACTCAAAATTAATCGTTGAAAAAGAAATAATTTAAAAATAAGTTTAAATAAGTTATCTCCCTTACTTTGTCATCTTAAAGTAAAAAAGGGCCAATATTCTATTATTTTTTATTATTTTATGTGCTTATTTGTACATTCAAGAAACTCTAGAAGGTATCAGACAAATGTCAGTTGAAGTATATTTAATCAGAGTAAACAAACCGAAATCTTTTGCGGGAGGTGAATATTAACGATGTAACACAGAACTTTTGGTTAACTGTATAAGCTGCCCCAACTTGACTGCACAATAAAAGGAATATAAATCAATCCAGCTTGAAAGATGTAAAAAGCCAATTGTTAATCATACTAGTCACATTTAACGGTGAATATAACAGATCTTAAATAATAACCCCCAAAAATGTCACCCTCACCATTCAGAACAACACTTTAATTTCTTGGATGACATAGACCTCATTGATGCAACACGATCGTCGATGCCATCCAACTCATGTATTCTATCAATCCCTTTTTCCCCAGAAAACATTAATCATGTTGACACACCGGTTCTCGTTAGATCACTGAAGTTAAGCGATTTAGAGTCTGGTTAGTACCAGATGGGTGACCATTTGGGAATACCAGGTGTTGTATATGGGAGGATAGCAAAGCCACTTTGTAAAAATAAATAAAGTAATACAGCGCTGAAGCTGTCTTTAGCAAGTACTTCAGTATAATATAACCTGATAGCCCACATATGTTGTAACAAAACGGAACAACCGAGCAGAAGTTCTGTTCTCAATCATATGGTGAAGCTCGCATGAGAGAGGGTTAAGGTTAGGGTTAGAGAGTATGCTGTCTTTTTGGTAATATCGAATAAATAAAAATAGTCCCAGAACAAGGCTGTATTTTTCAAGTAGAATAAAAAATATTTCTTCTTTGAGTTTTTTTTTTTTATAAACTGTTGTTCTGTTAAAACTCTGCTTTGATTGATCAGATGGGTCCGCCCCATCCTATTCAGTCTCATTAACTTCGGTTTATTGAGGACGTCGGGATGGAGTAATACCAGATGAGGATTCGTTCTCGGGTCATTTCGGTGGCCTTTTATCTGCCGGGCTGAGGTATACTGTCCTGGGTTTTCCTAGGAGGTGCATCCTCTCAGGCCTTGCCTTACCTCTTTGGGGAGGAGTAAGTTTATTGCTTGATGTCTCAGGCACCATTACCGGAGAATGCCGACGGGGTTGCCCAGGCTATTTTTGCTAGGCCAGAGTGCTCCTTTTTTAGGGGTGCTGGCTTGACTCTTCCCCCACTTTCCAACCTTGTGTCACATATTCCTGTGTGGGAGGGAATTAAATACCTGGTTGATCAGATGCAAACAATGGACAGAAGGATCACTAAAGATGGCTAAAGGCAGTTTGACGGTCTCTAAATGGTAGTGGTTAACATTGGATTGAAACTTGCTAAGCTGAGAATCGAACAAACCTGGTGGTGGCCGAAGCCCATTTCAAAATATTAACCCTAAAATGATTTCATTAATATTATTATATTTTTATAAGAGCATTTTACTTGTAATTTAAGATGCGTTTTTATATTTCTGTTTTGCTTTTTCACGTGGAGTCAGCGGCATAAGAATTTATTACGAAAATTGATAAAATTGAAATAGAGGGCATTTAATAGTCGACAAGTTGCTTCGATCCACAAGATCTGGTGAAATTGTCCTCAACAATTCTCCGAAGCTGCATATGTTTGTTTTCTGTGACATTTTATTTTTTCAGAGTAAATAAATACAAAGATTAGAAGAGAAATGCTGGTTTGAAATGAGAAGTGGGTTCGAATCTTTAAGACAGTTTTTTTCTTCGTTTTTTTTCTTTTTTTGCAGACGTACCGTATATTTTATTCAAAACACAAACTTAAAAAAAAATTTTTTTACAACACATTTTTTTAAACAAGAATGTGAGAGAAAGAGAAGCAAAGAGACAGATACAGACATAGGTAGATAGAGAGGGAGAGAGAAAGAAAGAGAGAGTCAACAGATGACGATTAGAACGGAAGTGACGCCGCCACACCTTTTAGAACCTCACATCTATCCGTTAATAAATAGCATCCAAACTCTGGAAATTGCAGTGGATTATATTGTTAACTTAATGACCAAGTTGATTCTTCCATATCTAATATTAGTATTGCACCACTCCATTTTATTCTTATGAATCATAGAAAAGTCAGTGGCCCTGATGCACTCAGTGCCGCCTGGAACTTTTTAAACATCTGCAGGATGCCCATGTCTTCCAGTCAGTGACTCGATCCCACCCCGCTCAAAAAAAGCCTTCTGGTGATTCAGCAGAAATCGTCGCAAGTACAACTTCTGAGTTTCTATGAAGACCTCTCAGCGGAACTGGTGTGAAGAGGTCTTAAAATGTTAACAAATTCTTGTCACAGACCACCCCATAAGCAATCAAATACAGATCAATGTAAGTACTCCCATAATGTTCATCTTTGACCTGCAATTATTCCAGTCTCATTAACACTTATACTCGAGTGCCTCTTGGCCTTAATGAGTGGTGAACCCAATAGTAAAAAAAAAAAAGAACTAAGAAAAAACAAAACAAAATAAAAACGGTTACATGGAAAGTTATTTATCTACCTCCCACAGCGGTAAGATGTGACACAAGGTCGGGAAAGTGGGATTAGATAAGCCAGCGCTCGAGAGGTGAGCAATCCGGCCATTTAAAAATTGCCTGGGCAGCCCCGTCGGCATTCCCCGGTAGGGGCGCCTCAGTCAGTAAGCAATAAACTTACTCCTCCCCAAAGAAGGGAAGCAAAACCTGGGAGGGTGGACCTCCTAGAACTGCACAAGACTGACTCATAGACCGGCGTAAATCAAGCCCCGAAGGCCAAGATAATACCAGTCTATGGGTGCAGTATCCATTGGAACAGATACTACACTTTGATCGCGACCAAATGGCAAATTATAGTTACCGCACATGGTATTAAAAACTACACTCCAACAAGTACAGGTTGAGGGCCTCAAGTCATCATTATTAGGACTTTATACGGAACCCGCAGACCATTCCTGTTGCAAACCTCTGAACATGCTCCAAGTGCTGCATACTTTAAACAAGATATCCGACCTGGACGGTTTACGGAATTATGGAAATTGTTCTGCAGTATTTGCTTTGGATCTATTTAAGACAACTCGGTGCATAGGCTAACCAGGAAAACCCAGGAGAGAGTCAGTTTTCGAATGGTTAAAGCTTGATTAAAATAGTTCTAATTTTCTCCGCTGTGCCTCTGCAGTAATTTTACGCATGAAGCCAATCATTTCCTTTTGGATGACGGCTGTGTCACTTGCAAAGCATGATGGTTTGACAAAGTGAATGAGTTCGCAAGTAAATCGCTCTTCCATGTTAATCTCTACAGATTTGCAGCAAAGGTTTCTTCTTCACTGCTACTGATATCAAATAACAGAAAACGACAAATGGAAGCTGACACTAAGCCAGTGTGAACACACTCAAAATAACTAATGCTGATAAGAACATAAAGTACAAATTTTCGTGTCTGTATGTGTATATATATATATATGTGTATATATATATATATATATGTGTGTGTGTAACTGTGCAAATATGTATATATGAATTGTACGTGCTGCTTATCTCTATATGAAGTTAGGTTATGTGTATATGTTTATATATTTGCATGTATAAGATTCACTCCTAAACTAATTGACCGATGATTGTGAATTTTGGAACACAACTGCTAGGTGTAAAGGTGGGTAATGTAATATATTTAGTTTAGTTTTATGCAAAGAGGCAAACAGAGGTAGAAGCCTTTCGTGAAAATTCAGATTGTGAAATTTTAAAAATAGTTATTACACATCAATTAATAAATATTTCTTACATTTCAGTTTCTCTGGTGTATTTTAAATGCATTTTAGAGAGGCTTATTATGGGCACAACCTCCCATTTGAAAATCCAAATATTTCAGATTAACATTGAATTTAATCTGTAGTCATTAGACATCAAGTAAGCAAGTTTCCCAGAATTTCAAATTCTTCTTGAGTCACCTAAAGTTTAAGCCTTAAATTTTGTACATTTTCTAGGATCAAAATTATATACTGGATTTTGATCAATATTGGAATAAGGATTATAGACATAATGCTTAGTAGCATTATGGCTGGATTTTAAAAGTCATAAGGAACATAATAGTGATGCAAAACTCGGGGAATTAATTTTACTACTCCTGGGATGGGTATTTTGCTAGTATATATATATATATATATATATATATATATATATATATATATGAAACACAATGTATGTATATGTGTGTGTGTTCCCTATAGAAAGAAAGGTTTGAGAATCTACATAAAATCTCAAAGTGTATTCTCATGTAAAATTTACCGGGGACTACAATAAAAATGTTCCCGAATCTCTAAGTGGACCCCCAAGGGGGCTAGGGCATAACCCACTTAAAACTTCAAATATATCTTATTTTAATTAAATTTATATATGTATAAAATTCTATGGGGAAGACAATGGTCACGAATCTTTCCATTACTATGTTTCGAATATCTATGTGTCCCTGCCTTTAAGTGACACATGAAACTTCAAATATGCATATCTGATTTTAATGAAATTTCAAATAGACACTAATTCAGAGGGTTTTCCAATATTTCAGATTCTTTCAATTATATTAAGGGGGCGAAACAGGAAGAAGGGGGTAGTAAAAATAAAGAAAGTAATATGGTTTTTTGCGCACAAGGAAAAAAAATACATAGTAGTGATCCTCATTCAATCGCGGACAACATCTTCCTGCAATATATATATATATATATATATATATATATATATATAAAATGAATAAATGTGAAAGTTTTGTCGATCTATCCTAACTATATTAACATCAACACCGGTAAATCTTATTTAATTCTAATGATATAAGACTATATTGAAATACCATTTATTTCCAACTCCCTCAAACAAATTTCGATATTGCTCATTTGCATATTTATTTATTTTTAAGTTTCTAATAAATTAATATTCTGTAATATACCTTTCTAATTTGTATTGTCAAATTTTCTTCTATATATGCAATCGTTGTGAATAAAATTAAATAAGCGATTTTATAAAAAAAATGGATCAGTTGGTGAATTAATTTAAAATTGTGGCTAATTCGAATAATTTAAATGGACATTTTTTTCAAACATAACTCAATCCTAAAACTAAGAAATACTTATTAATTTTCCTCTCTACAATTGACAACTTAACTAGCTTATCTTTGGTGGAGTATCCAGCAAATTGCAGTTACTTGAGGTAATATCACTAGAAGTTGCACCATTCCTCGCATGAGCCGAGCCGTGCCGAAATGATCTTATTTGGGCTTTGAATACTATGTTATTTTGAATATTTGGTCAGGGTTTACTTGTAGGGGAAGTATCCTCATGTCAGGTTGTCCTGAAAAACCTCTGTACAGAGAGACTGAAGACATTCGAAGACGGTATCTCGTTGGCATTCAAACTCTCTTATTGCGAATTGGTCAATGTTGTCAAGTAATTTTTGCATAATAATGATGTTAATTTTGAACCTCGAATTTCAGAGCATTAAATTCTCATAACTTTTGAACCACTAGAGATATTTGCATAATTCAAACAGTTTTGAACTCCATTTACTGAGCTCTTTATAACCACTGTGATCAAATAACAATAACTTAAAATAAAGAAATCAACTTGGTCATGGGTTAAGTTGAAGGTTAGCTTGTAGGAGAAAACAATGATGGCTGAAAAAAAAAAACTGGTATGAAACTACTTTGGAAGAGCTGAAGAAACATGAACCTTACATGACGAGGGAGACAAAGAGAGCAACAAAACAGAGATGGTATTATAATCAATGAAAAATTTATCTCTAACTTTTCTTGTGAAATTTTTAACGAATCACTACTTATCAAGGCTAAACGCTACTCAAGGATAAGGTTTAATGAGATGGAGAAATTGTCAGCTGAATGATGAAGAATAAGAAGATTGAAAATGCGGAATAGAATAAACAAAATTTAATTACTTATGAGGATGGTTTATAAGTATTTGTTGACATTGAATTATAAGATGACAATGTTGTAGCCTGTAGAGAAGCAGTCCCGTAGTAACGTCTTCCACAGATGGAAAGTTTATGGAAAGAAACTGTTCATGGAAATTTTGTTTGGTTTATCTGTTCTATGGCATATTAAACCATTTTTGGTTCCTTGATGCCAATGTAAAATATCTGTTGAATGCAATTAATTTTATCTGTAGCTGGGGGAATTGTGGGTTCATACCTTTCGCCAATGGTATTTGTGCACAGCAGATACGATACAATTTGAACACAACATAGCCAATTCATAGTCCACAAGGGTATCCATGAGATCAATCATGCACCTCAATTTATGTATGACTAGAGAAACCCCACTCGGTATTTATCGGGAATAAATAAGATCCTCCATGTACTCTTACTCCCATCCCTGAACCCTATATTACTATTTTACTATATTATTTACTTACCCATTTGCTATAATGGTTAGAGTGTTCGCTAATGGGACGAAAGACTGGAGTTCAATCCTCGATAGAGTCAAGCTAAAGACTAAAAAAAAAGAATGGTACTTAAAGCCCCGTTGCTAAACACCCAGCATTATAAAGCTGAAGATCAAGGGTTAGTAGAGTAATCCTGAGAAAGGAGTGGAACCCTCCCCTACATCTTGGTATAGTACAGTTGTTCAATTTTTTAATTCTGTTTAATATGTTATTTACATTGAAATTATCCTCTTTGTAGTGCTACAACTACTTTGGTCGGTTCGGTTTCTTCTTTATTTACGTTATTTAGTAACACTATCCTATCAATTTCTTCATACTGCTGCTACTACAGTCTTGTTTCTTCTTTATTTACGTTATTTATCATTCTCCTGCTCTTTTCGATGCTGCTGTTACAAAACTCCCTTTATTCTCTTTCCACTATTCCTTTCTTCCCACCACTCCTCGTCTACTTCGTCCTTCTTCCCACCAATTAAAATATTCAATGATGTAAAAAGGCAAAAAACGTCGGTTTCAGTATATCCGTTTTATTTGATTTCCAAGTTTGTCTCGATAGAAGATAAAAACAAAACCAAGAAAACAAACTTAGCACAGCCAAATAGAAACAGAATTCCCCTTGACCATTACCATAGTTTGAATTATTTGCCATTATATACCAGCCTCTTAGTAATTGACCTTTTACCAGACATGTCCGTCTCTCTTAAGTTTCATGTCAGAGATGACCTCTGACAAGATTGATACCACCAATTATGATTAATTTTTATGAATTTATCTAGTGATTTTTTTCTATGGTCTTTCAGCTTTTGTTTTAATTATAAAAGTAGGTGCTTCCATACAAATCTATCACTGTTGTAGAGTTTTGTAGATGCGTGGGCAGCATTCCTTCCATATATATTTTATCGCACAAGCAACAAAACAAAGACGATGTGTTTGAAATACCATTAACTTAATGTGAACCCAGAAAGGCTCACTCTCAATTGAATTGTGTGTGTGAAAGCATATGCAAGTCCAAGAAAGTCTAAAGAGTGTGTGTGTAAATAAGTTTAGAGAATGTGTCTCACATACCTTGGATTTTCTGTATGCATTAGGTACACGTATGTCAGACGCAGCAAAGAAAATAAAAATTCTTTTTGTGTCTCCACTTTTATACTCTCCAATCTTAGCATCCCCTAGCATGGCGAAAAGGGAGAAAATTAGCTCTGAGCGCCCTCTAGTGTAAGTATGTGTTAAGAGTGGGTGGAAAGGTATGTAATACTACATTCCTAACAAATTTAGGTACTGATATCGATCCTGACCCAGTTTTCGTGAGGTTCGACTCGGAAGCGTTCGGCTGTCCTACACAAACGCCCGAGTGTTGACGAGCCGAATGGTACCAGACGATAATTTTGATAAGGTGCTGCGTCCTGTGATTTTAAGTTATATTTTCAAGAAATTTTCTAAAAGAAACAACAACAAAAAAACAAAACAAGGAAAACATAGCGAAGTTACTGTTATCAAATCAATTTTTATTTTTATACGTTGCTGCGTCCTATAATTTTTAGTTATAGTTGCAAGAAATTTTTTAAACAACAAAACAAATAAAACAAGCAAAACAGACCGAAATTACTGTTATCAACAAAATATTTTAAATCCTAACCCTAACAAAAAAAACAAGCAAAACATTATTATCATAGGATGCAGCACCATATCAAAATTGTCGTCTGGTACAAATCGGCTCGTCAACTCTCGGGCGTTTGCGTCGGACAGCCGAACGCATTCGAGTCGAACCTCACGAAAACTGGGTCAGGATCGACATCAGTACCCAAATTTAAATAAGACTCGAATTTTATATTGTGTAAACTCAAATAATCTGGAACTAATTTATTATTTAAAGTTAGAATCAAAATAAACAAGTAGTGTGTTTAATACTAGTAGGCACACCCGGCGTTGATGAAAATAAATGAGGAACCATTCTCCTAACCCTGAAAAATTCTTTTTTTTTATTAATTTAAATGATTTTCATTTTATAAAATAAAATGCTGTTTATGGATATCCGGCACGATCGCAGACCCCTATAATATGATACAAAATAAATATTAACATATGATCTCTAGTAAAAGTTTATTCAATTAAAGTTATGGTTATCTTGGTATATACAGGGTGTTTCAAAAGTCTTGGGAACATAACGATTTTTAATAACTCAAAAAGTATTAGGAGTTGAAAAATGAAATTGGTACCGTTGGAAAGGTTAAAGTTTCAAGTTTTGTGGGGAATCTTCAAAGTTGCTCAATATGAGCACCATTCGTCACACGGCAGACATCTAGTCGATAGTCCATTTCCTGCCAAACGCGTTCCAGCATCTTGACGTCAATGGTTCCCACAACTGCCGTTACTCGAGCCTTTAGTTCGTCAATATCTCTTGGAAGGGGCGGCACATAGACTTGCTGCATCTTCTGAAGTTGAAGGGCGACCTGTTCGCTTACTTGGGCACAAACACCCATCTTTCACAAATTTAGCATGCCATCTGACAATGGATTTCCTTTCAGGGGCTTCTTTTTTAAATTTCCTGCGAAATGCACACTGAACACATGTCCACGATTCAGTCTTAGCAAATTGGCGGACGCAAAATGCCTTGTCTTGTTTAGAGAACGCCATTACTGCACCTGGAAAGATAACACGAAAATCATTAGTATGACCAAAAACTTGATTTAGCAAGCTTTAAAATAGCACCAGTTTCATTTTTCTACCTGGAATAGTTCATGAGATATACGCATTTGTAATGTTACCAAGACTTTTGAAACACCCTGTATATATACGTCATAATCACGTTGACACCAGTTTACGTTCGATCACCGAAGGTGAGCAACGTTGAGCCTAGTCAGTACCAGATGGGTGACCATTTCGGAATACCATGCACTGTATGTAGGAGGACGTCGACACTTTCCTGCATGAACTGCAAAAACCTAACATCGTCATCTCACCTAACCAGGATATACATGCGACTGAAGATCGCTTGTGAATCTGATATTTCCAAAACCTTCTTCCTTTGGAGGAAGCCGGTTCCACCCGCCTAGGGTGAATTCCGCTTCGTTCATCCTCATCTTGGTATATGGTTTTCTTTTCAATTGCATCCGAGCATAAAATAGACAAACAGATACATCATTAATATAGTATATATGCCACACGCAGAGGCAGAGACAAATAACAAATTTTGATTCGGAGTCAACGTGGATTTTCACCAGCGCCCTGTTAGCCGAATAGCCCTGACACTACCAAGGTTGCACCTAACATCGTGAGGAAGTGTTGCGGGTATTTGCTGTTTCATGGTTCAAACTCCACAATATTGTAAAATCCCTTAATAAAAAAAATTAATGGCAGCATTGGATTCCTCGTGAAATTTTACTCGAGAAAACTTACAATGGATCTTTGTTCAGGGCTTTGTTTTTATTGAAGTCCCAAACTGAAAGAGACACCACAAATAGATTTTCAAATGTTCGTACATTTCAGAAACGGATTAGAGCCATTTTTACGATTACTCAATGACATATGACACAACTCATGATAAAAAAAAAAATGAATCGACCCGTCTAAAACAATCTGAAGGCTCCCTATTCATTGGTTATTAACGAGATGTAGGGGAGGGCGCCACTCCTTTCCATTGATTGACCCATTTACCCATGACCTTATAATGCTGAGTATTTAGCCAGGAGGCATCACATACCATTTTCTGAGTCTGTTGTGTGACTTTACTGAGAAGTGAACTGTGGTCTCCTGGCCCATTAGCGAACACTATTATGCTAAATATCTTGTAATAGGTGAATTAATTTTTCGCTATTTTAGAACTTACTTGTTAAATACTCTAAATTCAGTTCCACCTCATAATTAAGGTGGCGGTATTGCAGTCGAAAACCTAAATTCGGTCTCACCTCATGACCGGCATTCCAAAAGGTAACAAAATATGAAAATCTTTAAACAAAAACAAACAAAAATTACTAATTTGTTCTCATTCAAACTTGGAATAATAATTGATTATGTCTGCGTCGCTATTTAATTGCCCCCCCCCCCCACAACGGCAGAGTTGTGACACAAGGTCAGTTTCTAATGTGGGAAAAATCCAGTTCCCAAAAAGGGGCACACTGGATTGGGACAAACATAAAAATTGTCCTAGTCTAGAAGAATTTCTCCTTCGCTGACCGAGGACAGAAAAGATGAAGTGTAACATCAGAAGAGATACTACACTTTGCTCCTGGCCAAAACGGCCAGGAAGTCTGGAGTCATTTACCTCTCAGAAGGTTAGACACAGGTAGGGATTGAAAAGCCAGTACCATAGAGAAAGTGTACTCTAACTTCTAAAAAAAATATTCCTGAACAGCCCCGTCGGCATTTCCCGGTAAGGGCGCCTCAGGTGATTAGCAATAAACTAACCCTTTTTCAAAGAGAGAAGACAAGCCTGAGACGGTGGGCCTCCGAGAACTGGACATAACCATATATCAGCCCAACAGAAATAAGGTGACCTAACTTCAAAATGGCCTAGGCTGTTAAACTGAATGTCAAGGACGTATACTTGACTGATATTAACAGTCTCATCTCAGCACAAAACAAGAAGGTCTGGACAACAGATAAGAATCTTTTTTACATTTATTAGCAGTGAGAGTATTGTGAAGGAGCACCAGGTTTTTTTCCGTTGCAGGCAACGGATGTCACCTACCAGTTTTTCTGAATCTATCAGCTGGAAACATTTTCAGAGAAATATTGCTGTATGGGCAATCACAGACAGGTGACGTCATCAGATAAAATTATTTAAAAACAAACTTATGTGACGAAGTTAAGGAAGAGTGGGAATAATATCAGTGGTTAGAAAAAACAAAAAACAAAACGATAATAAAAGGTAAAAAAAAACAAAAAAAAACGGGATTTTTATAGAATCACTCCCGTCTCCAGATTTTTTTCCTATGCATTTCGGTTTGGGTTAAGGTTTTCAATGCCAAAATCGTTTTCAGGGCACTCAAAATACCCCTCTCCTTCACAAAAAAAAAATCAAATACCAAATTGTGACTGGAGTGATTCTATGTAAACTCGTATGCAAATACACCTTTGCTAAGAGGGAAAAGATCCGTTTTTTTCTTTTCTTTCAGTAATATGAAAATACTATTCCTAATTATTTCAAGAAAATGTGAAAATATTTCATTTTCTTTTTCGAGCAGATTAAAATGAACACGAGGTCAAAGTGGAGAGAGTGCATGATTCGAGTTAGTTCAGGCTCGTAACTTTTGCTTCAAGCTTATTCTTCATTAAGAGCAGCATGGAGTCTTTGAGTAATCATTAACCAGTGTTTAACTCTTTGATTTGGTACAGCATAAACATTGTTTCACATGTTACCTACCATATAATACTATATATACATATATATATATATATTTATGAAAATATATTTATGGCAATTAAGCTACACAGAGGCTTCCGTGTTTCATCAACATAGGGAATCGTCATATATATATATATATTATATATATATATATTATATATACACACGCACATATTTATTATTAATGGAGATTTGGTATGTCTGAAGTCGAAACAACACTATTATTATCTTTCGATGTTCAATTCAGAAAAGGGTATAGTGTAGTATCAGTTTCGTTGTCATGATACTATTCTCCCAGGCATTACCTCATCGTTTTTCTGGGGGGAGGGGATAGAGTAGTATCTGTTCTTTAAAGTGTCTCTCTTCTGAGGCACTGGTTTTAATTCTGTACAATACGTTTTCCACTTTCCGGTTTTCTTTGATTATTGTCAGCCCCGTGGACTCATCTATTTAATGGTATCATCCACACCAACAGGAGCATCAACAACAACAAAAGGTGTGTAATACATAATATATAGCATGTATCATAAATTAGTTTAAAAAACTAACAGTAAAATGCTCGATCGTAGGTTCTACAAGAACTAACATAAAGCATTTTATTTTACAAGTCTACATTACAGTTACACTTTATTTTTTCTTGGCCTTTTGGCTAAGATCAAAGTGTAGTATCTGTTCCGATGGATACTGCACCCTATAGACCGGTATTGTCTTGGCCTTCGGGGCTTGATTTACGCCGGTCTATGGGATTGTCCTGTGCAGTTCTAGGAGGTGCACCCTCCCAGGCTTTGCCTCCCCTCTTTGGGGAGGAGTAAGTTAATTGCTTACTGCTTGAGGCGCCCCTACCGGGGAATGCCGACGGGGCTGCCCAGGCAATTTTTGATGGTCAGAGTGCTCACCTCTCGAGCGCTGGCTTTTCAACCCCCACTTTCCGACCCGACCTTGGGTCACATCTTACTTGTGGGAGTAGGATAAAACTGGCCTTGTGCCTAACTCCTGGAGAGGAGTAAATAATACACTTTCATCGGTCTGGACATGCCGGTTCTGGTGTAGAACAGTCTTATATTGTTAGACAGAATCTTCAGCACATTTCAGTAGACGAAGACTAAGAAAAATCTATTGAACACTGCTGAAGATTCGGTCTGATAATATGAGACGGTTTTTACCCCAGAACCGGCATGTCCAGACGGATGAAACCCTGGTACACCAAACAAACACTGTAATGTATACTTTTAAAAAATAAAATACGTTACACACACACATTTGAGTTTGAGTTACCTACTAGACACTTACCTTAAGTGTGTTCGGTCTCTGGACAGGGGTTCGGCAGGACAACCTGACATAATAATACTTCACCCTACAAGTAAACCCTGACCAAATATTCAAAATAACATAGGATTCAAAGACCAAATAATGTCCCCTCAACACGGCTTAACACTGGCCCATACGAGGAATGGTGCACCTTCTCCTAGTAATCTTACCTCAAGTAACATCACTTAGCTGGATACTGCACCAGACTAGATGAATCCGGTAAGATCAAGAGACTATGAGAAAAATATGCTATAACATAGTTAACTGGTTTATTGGGGAAAGGAAAATTAATGTTCTGAATTCTTTACTAACTCGACGTTTGAGAGATAAAAGAGAACGTTGATAGAATATTCGCATTTCTATGTATCTCATACAGAGATCAAGTGTTAGGCCCAGGTAAGGGTCCCTTGATTTCTGAGAACTTCGACTGAAGTAAAATAATATATATATATATATAGATATATATATGTGTGTAGCAAACAGGAGCTCATTCATGCTTTATATTTCCATGAAACTTTCAGAATCATGTGTTACATATATTGAGAATGAAACAAACTGATTATTACTTATACTCAGGATTAAATATAAGGATCCAGTGCATGCATGTTTTCGCATGTGCATGCATATGCATACATGAGTGCACTGAATTGTTACATAAGTATAAGCAAGAGTTACTTTTACCTCTTCACAATATGAATGTAACAGCAATCAGATGTGCTTCTGTAAGTTTCAAAGAAATAATTATTAGAGCATGGATTAGCTCCCTTTGTTTTGGGATTTAAAAATAAAATAAAATATAATAAAACTAAAATTACCAAGCATTTTCATTGTATTTGATCGCATTTCCTAAAATCCATTGATTTTTAATTTGCATTTTTTGGGTTCCTCTCTAACTTGTCTGTTTCTCCCCTTCTTCCTTAGCTTTCCTTTGCTGCCGACTGCTATTTTCCCTCTCATCCCCTTCTCTTAGCATCGCCTTCTTCAACCTGTTTTGTTGTTTGCTCAAGATTTGCAAAAACAGCAACAAGGAAGCGATATGACTTTACATTTGAACAGAATTGTAAATAAAAGTCATGTTTTTGTCTTTTTTGATCTTTCACTTTTCGTTTACGATCGTTATGCTGATAAATGACGGAATCAGAAATCATGGTTCACCAGTGATCATATAACAACGTCTCAATCGGTAAAGTTAAAAAAACAACAAAAAAAAGAAAATGTCTCAAATTAGAAAGTTTTAAAAAAAGAATATTTGTGGATATTAGTGTGAACACTGGCGAAGCATAATTTCTCTCCGTAACTTTTGACAGAGAATGTACACTCGTATAATATATTACGTATATATATATATATATATATATATATATATATTTAGTATTTACTTCAGTGCTCACAACATGAATAGAACTTAGAGCAATGAGCTTGATTTTCCCATGGAAATAAAACATATGTAGCTGAGTTGCCATAACTATTTTTGTACTAATATGAGTCATGTTCTTTTAGGTGCTGGTAAATTGAGCTAGTGTCGGAGAGATTCAAGGTTAGACGACAGGAAAGTGTTGTGGTTATAAAACCGATGTAACAATTAGTTTTTTAGTTTTTTATTTTATTATTGTCGGAAATGCATTCTTCCAAAAGGCATTGAAACTGATATTTAACATAATAACTGTAATAATAGAATAAGATTCATTATTTATTATAATAAATTGAAAACATTAATCCTTGTAGTTAACAATAACTCTTTTAAGGCACAAAACACAGCAGAAAACACCAACATTACATATCAGTTTTAATGCCTTTTGGGAGAATGTATTTCTGACAATTTAAAAAAAAAACTAATTGTTACATAGGTTTTTCCAGTAGGCTCACCTTCCATCTCTCGGACACTAGCTCAATTTGCCAACAGCTAGAAAAACATGACTCGCGAAAAAAGAAAAATGGAACAAAAAAACCCTAAACCCTCATATACACCGATTGTTCCTAAATACTAAATGGACTATTTGAAAAAAAATAAATAAAAATAAAACAAAAAGTCTCCCCCCCCCCCCCAAAAAAAAATACCCTCCATGTTATTTAATAACATTTGCCTAAATACATAGAATTTATAAAGTTAGGCATGTATATTTCGTTATATATATATATTTTTTTTTTTTAAGGAATTTCTTAAAATTTCAATTTGACTGAATTTTTCTATTTTTTAGCCGACGTGAGAACAGTTTTCATGTTAGAATTACATTTTTCTAGCGATTAAATTGAAGCTTTTATCTTCTAAACACAATCAAAAATTTAAATGGAAACAAATTATAAAAAATATGATTATCCGTTTTAATAACCATAGTCCATATAAGCCACGGTCAGTTTTTCATGTACCTAACATTTGCATAATATTTCCTTTATATTTTTGCCTCCACAATCTCACAGATAGCTGTCCACCATTAAACCTACCATGCACTAATCTGACGCATGTCTTAACAGAACTCACAAAATTAGGTCAATGGATCGTGACAGGGGCTTTTCTACAAATTATTTTCGTTAAATAAAGCCCAAAAAGAACATAAAAAAATGTTTTTTTTCGTAGAATGTTGGAATTGGTAATTTTAAAATAGTATTGCTCCTTGATAGGTTTCAATATTTCACTGGAATATTTCCATGTCTGGTCTTTATAGTCTCATGAATAAACCGATATCACCCTTCATAAAAGTTCTTACATTTTGCTTCAAATAGAAAAAAATTTTCCATAAAGTTTTCGGTGGTCTTCCATTTTTAGCCGTTAAGATGATTGACGTGTAAAAAAACGCCGACCGTTAGTTCAAAACAATTTAATTTTGCTTAAACTCATGATTTGTGCTGTTTTTTTTTGTATAAAAGTTTTTTATGTTGCCGCAAAATGGGACGAGGAATGCGCATTTGCAAACGGATGAGGACTGAAAAAATAAGACACTTTATTAATCCAATCACAAGTCTGGGATGACGTATTTGTCAAAATACAACAATCATTTTAGTCTTAGATATTGAAGAGCTCCATTTTCTATCGGAACTCAACCTCTATAGTCAACCCCGAATCAAGGGATATTACTCTTATCTCCAAATGGTCCAAGAGAGATAACTCATAATCCACAGTATTGACACCCTGGACTTAAGGTTATTAAAGTCAAGTGGGCGACTATAGTCGAAGGCGACCTGATAGCTCCATAGTCAAGATTGTCAACACAAAAAGAAAAGGGTAAAACTACTAATTCTAGAAAATAAAAATAATCTAATTCATCAATCTTCATTTTCGAAAACTAATATTTAAAGTTTCATAGCTTGGACTAAAACTCTATAATTGGTCGAATCAAGTTATCGTCTGTGGTCTGTTAAAATACATTTTTACCGAGATTTAGACTAAAATAATATTCATAATAAGCTTGTTTCCTAAGTATATCAAGTAAAGAGGGCGACCCGAAGGCGCAGTTTTTATTGGCTACTACACCGGGATGTAGGGGAGGGCGCCACTTCTTTCCAAGGATTACTCCACTTACCCTTGATCCTCACCTTATAATACTGAGTGTTTAGCAAGGAGCATTAAGTACTATTTTTGAACCCGGCTGATGAGCGAACACTAACCACTGACCGGTATCTTTCATAAGTAAATACAAATAATTCTATTCTAATCGGATAATTCCTTTGATAACAGTATCCTTCGTTTTACAGTGGTGGTTTCAAAATTGTGTATAAAAGGTCCATACTTACTTCCAGGGGGGAGGGAAGAACC
This sequence comes from Sepiola atlantica, assembly GCA_963556195.1. Lineage (NCBI taxonomy): Eukaryota > Metazoa > Mollusca > Cephalopoda > Sepiida > Sepiolidae > Sepiola > Sepiola atlantica. The sequence continues at coordinate 187,836,406 of OY744520.1, read as the reverse complement.
TACAACACGCATACCATGCCAGTCACGCTTCACTACCTGTAAAGATCTCGGTGCTTCTCTATTACAGGGTCGAATTTTTTTTCTATCTTTAATTTTGAAGACTCAAATGACAGGGGAAGATAATTTAAAGTGTTCCCCCAGGATTTATCTAAAAATGGATTTTAACGCTCTGAATTTGCAAGCTGTTTTATATTTAACCAGAGATAATGCCAACATAATAGACGTCTTGTAAACGTACATATTCCTTTTCGGTGCAGAGACCTGCATCTGTGGCCATGACATGCGACTTATGCTAAAATCATCAACAACTTTCTGTGATGCTTAATTTATTTCAATAATTTGTTCAATTTTTATTGGTACCGAATACCATTAAACGTTGTGATTGTTTTATTTCTAATTCGTTTACGTGTATATATATATATATATATATATATATATATATATATATATATATATATATATATATATATATAGATATGATCCCGTGTTAATATTAGATGCTTACGTTAAGGTCTCCTGTTTTTGTTTCACTGTTAGATACTTAATCCCCTTTTTATTTTATTTACTTACTATTATATATTTTATTTTTTTATAAATTTTCCAACGAATGTTAAGACTGCACTATTTTGGATTTAGTTAGTTTCTGTGGGAATTTAAACTGCATTTTCCTCCTTTTTTTGTCTTTTTGTTTAAAATAACTCAAAGCTTCTTTAGACTATATATATATATATATATATATATATATATATGGGAAGAGAAGGATGAAGGTAATCCGACGTAATGGGAAAATGAAAAAGGAAAACCAAAAAATGGATGTTTTTTTATGTGTACATCAACGTTCCGTCTTTATTTATAAGACTTCATCAGGATGATAATATAAATTAAAATGTCATGCAAGTACAAACACATATAGGGTTGACATATTGGGAAAAAGGAAGAAAATAGTAGCCACTACTGGAGAAAAATACCTCCTTCCTCCCTCTCCTCCACTCCCTCACTCATTGCTATCCACATTATTCCTGCTCATCCCCCATCTCTTTCTCTTACTACCAGCCACAGTATCCTTGCTCACCCTCATCTTTCCACTTCTTCCCCACTCATTTTCATAAACATTCATTTTTCATTCCTCATTATTGACTCCACCAAGCACGGACGTCCACCCTACTGTTTTCTCCAGTAGTGGCTACTATTTTCTTCCTTTTTCCCAATATGTCAACCCTATATGTGTTTGTACTTGCATGACATTTTTATTTATATTATCATCCTGATGAAGTCTTATAAATAAAGACGAAACGTTGATGTACACATAAAAAAACATCCATTTTTTGGTTTTCCTTTTTCATTTTCCTATATATACATATATATATATACTACTTTACTTTTATTAAAATGCATAACGGTAAAATCCCTTTAAAGCACCAACATCTACAGAATAGTTAATCAAGCCACTCTTCTATTTTAATAATGGGTTCCTAAATAATAACGCTCTTATTTAAGCACGGTCCGTAAACTGCAGAAGTACGAAAGAAAAATTATCCTGGAGAATAATGAGACTACTTTTTGCTGCTGAAATAATAATAACGTTATTATTTAGAAACACATTCTTAAAATGGGAATGGGGGAGTGTTACCTATTCTGTAGATTTTAATTAATGATTATCTCTCCTTTAATTAGCTTATCTTAAAAAGAGACTTTTTTTTTTAACATATTTTTACTAAAGAAGCACCAAATAAATATACGGTGAGTGATTTTTCCTTCATTATGGTTTTCATGTTGCAAAGCCGCCTCGTTTGATTTAGATGCCGGTTCGTTTTGATTCGACTTTTCCGGCTGTTTATGTAAACAGCCGGAAGATGCCAAACAAAAAGTCGGTTTTGTTGGGTTCAAAAGCTATACCAGTACCGTCAGTTGTTATAAAACATTTTTCTCACTACTGGAGAGAGCGTTACCAATTTTGTCAATTCATTATCAAATTGACAGTTGAGTTACTAGATCCAAAGAGAAGGTTGCGAAGAAATGTTTGTACTTTTAAAGAATGGGCACCCAAAGGATTTCAGTACTTTGACGGAGAATTCAGAGTCAGCATGTCATGGTTGAAAATACTTTAACCTCTCAAACAAACAAACAAAAAAGGTGCTTTTCAGGAATAGGTATCCATAGATGTGCAGTCGTGAAAAGGAGTTTTGACTACGAACGGAAAAATAAATTTAAACTTTGAAAAACAGACAAAATGCCTTTGTAAATAACGTTTTAATATGCGAATATTATTAAAAATCATTTAATTTTTTTTCTTTACTTTTTTTCTTATTAATTTCAGACACTACCATATCCATCTTTAGAGAAAAGAGTCTGAATCCAAACAAAATAAAGGTTATACCATTATTTTTTTTTTCGTAATAGTACAGTCTTTTCTTCGGTGTTGATGAAGCGACAGTCAACGATGTACAATAGGCAATGTCTCTTTATATCTAAACTTTTGGGAGAGCGCGTGGTCGATTATAGGATAATAACATTTGGGAAAAGTTCTTCGAAGCATCATCTGAAAGCCAAATCAAGTTCTGACTGTTACCAAATACATTTTTGGGTATCTTTTACGATAGCCCTCAAATGAAAACGCTAAAAAAACAAATATACAACAAATAAAAGTTACCGTAGCCGATAAAACTGAATTTCCAACATACCTGTGACATTTATTAAAAGTGTTATTTTTTTATAAATCGACATTTTAATCGTACAGAATTTGGAATAAAAAAATGGCGGCTTCTTCTACAAAACTTGCAGCCTCGTTTCGGTTTCATTCTGTCGGGGTTGTTTTTTTTACTGGGACTCATATTCAAAGCGCAATTTTTCATTTTTCAGCCAAGCAAAAGAACAAAACAAAACTACATTTTAAGCAAAAGGAATAAAATCATTTTCTTTTTATTTACATGTCATTGTGCTTTTATTTACATATTATTTTCATTCGTCACACCGTAATGTCTTTTTGTCCTGTTGTTTCTAAAAAAATTCCTCACCGTAACCCTAAACCTAACTCCAGCTCTAACCCTAATCAAAATGATCGTTAAAATGTTCATTTCATAAAATTAAATTTCAAAAATGCAAACAAAAAAACCCCAAAAAACGCCGCTTTGATTATGAGTCTTGGTAAAAAAAAACACATGCCGTAACCCTTGACAACGAGAACCCGAAGCGAGGCTCGCGCCGACGCCATGTTTTGTCAGTAAAAATCCGTGCCCAGAAATTTGTTTTTTTCATGTCGAATAAAGACCCATTGATCCTACGTAAACATACAAACAAATGGAATAGCTAACTAGGAAAATCTCCAGTCTCGACGTACGTCACATTTATTTGTTGCATATTCATTTTTTTGACCACGTTCTACAACTTTTTTTGAACCCGACTCGCGAGTTTGAGGGCACAATACCCACATTATTTTTACCAAATAAAAATGTTCACTGTTATTTTTAGATTATCAAAAAATTGGAGTATTCGAAGGTGTTTTCGTCTAACGAAACTCGACTCGTCAATTTCTACTGTGTGCCCAACACCTCTAATGACTTGCGGATGGGCAGAAATATATTCGCCATATATGTTCCGAATAAAATTCCTCTAATTGATTATGGATTCTGAAGTCATGCCCATCATGTATCATAATATTGTTACAAATAGAAAATTCGTAAGAATACATGTACAAGATATCAATAATGTTTTATTTACTCCTCCCCAGGAGTTAGGCACAAGGCCAGTTTTATCTTACTCCCACAAGTAAGATGTGACCCAAGATCGGGTCAGGAAAGTGGGGTTTGAAAAGCCAGCGCCCGAGAGAGTGAATGTTTTATAGTGAAAATTTCGCATTTAAAAAAGAAAAAAAAGAGTCCATTGTCACACTGAGATCTGTTAAAGTCAAGCTTGTCTGCGAGGCAGAAACCGGAAGTCGAAAAGAGCAGACAATCTTGACTTTAACCGAGATCTCTTTTCTACATGGACGTTGTGTGCATCTTCATCTTATGTCATCAGCTATTAACACATCATTGATCTCACGTATTGGAGCGTCACATTTTGGGCAGGTGCGTTAGACAAACAGCAATCCATAGTTTTTGAGAAATTGGATGGTAGATGCTGTGTGAATTGATACAGTTGTCTAAAATTAATCTATAAAGCATTAGGATAATTAGTCGTGCCCATTTTAAAATATTAAAAGTGAAAAAGTAAGAATTGGCCAAGATACCCCACATAACAATTCTGAATGCAGCAATTGGTCAGTTAACTATCTCCCACCACAAAACAAAAGCTCCCCACCCTCGAAAAAGGTTATCGTTGTAAAAATAAAAAAATGTTGAAAATAGTGATAGTCATAGAGTGAATGATCAGCTTACGTTAATTTATATAGGAAATTGACTCCTCTCTAAAATTAAAAAAAAATATTTGTAAAAAAATACTAGATTTCTCTAGCGCCATGATAAGCAATTGTAAACATAAAAAGGAAAACATTTGGTTCGTGAAACCTCCTTTTTTTTTTACCTGTTTCACGAACCAAATGTTTTCCTTTTTATGTTTACAATTGCTTATCATGGCGCTAGAGAAATCTAGTATTTTTTTACAAATATTTTACAAACAAGCGCCAATAAATTTTACAATCTGTAAACACGAGTGAAAATTATACATGCAAGAAGAAAAGTTAATTTTCTTGCGTTTGGTAACAGTTATTTGTTGTCCATTTGTTTTGTTTCCCCACCCCCTTTTCCTTGTTAACTATACTGCATAATTGCCAATAATATTAATAAGAAAAAAATGGCACATGTTCGTCTTTAACCACTGTCCGTTTTTCACAACCTTTTACTGACCATTTTTCTTTTCTTTTTTCGGTGTACACTTATCTATCAGGCTGCTAGAGAATTCCGGCGTTTTTGGAATTTTTTTTCAAATTATTTACATTTTAGGAGGGGGGATCAGTTTCTAATGTTAATTCAACGTAGACTGATCCCCCTCTTTTTGACCATCTCAATTTTTTTTAAAAATCTTTTTCGGTGTACGATTACCTATCATGTCAATAGAGAATTCCGGGGGGTTTGGAAAGAAATTTTTAAAAATTGTGATTTTAAGACGGGGGATTAGTTTTCAATGTAAATTCAACGTGGACTGATCCCCCTCTTTTTAACCATCTCAAATTTAAAAAATTATTCTTCTGCTTACAATTACCTATCATGTCACGAGAGAATTCCGGCGTTTTTGGAAAGAAATTTCAAAAAAATGAGATTTTAAGACGGGGGATCAGTCTTGTCTGTCTTTTACCATAGTTCGTTTTTCACAACTTTTTACGTCTTAAAATCTCATTTTTTTGAAATTTCTTTCCAAAAACGCCGGAATTCTCTCGTGACATGATAGGTAATTGTAAGCAGAAGAATAATTTTTAAAATTTGAGATGGTTAAAAAGAGGGGGATCAGTCCACGTTGAATTTACATTGAAAACTGATCCTCCGTCTTAAAAATCACAATTTTTAAAAATTTCTTTCCAAAACCCCCGGAATTCTCTATTGACATGATAGGTAATCGTACACTGAAAAAGATTTTTTTTAAAAATTGAGATGGTCAAAAAGAGGGGGATCAGTCTACGTTGAATTAACATTAGAAAATGATCCCCCCTCCTAAAATGTAAAATATTTGAAAAAAATTCCAAAAAACGCCGGAATTCTCTAGCAACCTGATAGATAAGTGTACACCGAAAAAAGAAAAGAAAAATGGCCAGTAAAAAGTTGTGAAAAACGGACAGTGGTTAAAGACGAACATGTGCCGAAAAAATAAATCGCAATAATTGTATTTGTTAAGTGAAATAAACTGCAAATTCGTTTGGTTTTTTTTTTCTGATGAAAAAGGCAGTTATCTTTAGAAATTACGGCAATCGTTCGCTATTTGTACGTAATGGCATGCAGTGGGGGCGGGGCCGACGGAGCAATGGACCCAGGCATCCAATCGGTTACAAGTCAAAACGTCACCAAGTGAAAACGTCACCAAATTCTTTAAGTGATATTTATCGTCAAATAATTTGTTTCTTGTACCAGTGTTCTACTTTTGTAATAATGAAAAGGTTTTCCAAAATATGAAGCTTTGATTAATAATAAAATATAAAAAATATATTTTTAAATAGCCGGCATCTAGATCCGAGATGCTTTTCGAAGCAAACGGTTAATACTTAAATCACCGTTGTTATCATATTCGACCCACATTGCAAACAATATTCTTATTATAATATTTTATAAGTTTGGTGACGAGTGGAAACACCCCCCAGAAGTGGTGCGGCTAGCCGTCGAGACCCCCGTCCGACGCCGGAACGGGGGCCAAAAAATTTGGTGACTAATACATGTTAATAATCAAAACACACCGAATACGAACTTCGGAGACTTGGTGACGTTTTGACTTGGAGTAGAAAAAATTTGGTGACGTTTTGACCTGTTCCCATCCAATCATATTCAAACTACACCCGCTTCTCATAATTCTCAGTACTAGGACTTATACTTGAGTCTTTAGGGCATGCAATCAGGGAGTTGGTCCCGGGCATCAGCAGAACTCTGCACGCAACTGTATATTGAATTTGGTAGTTAGTGCTCAGGTGTTTGATCAGTTGAGCTACAAATTAATTCTTGCTTGATTTACATATCAACTATTAGAGCAATTTACGCAGGTTAGTATCAATTTGATTCTACAATGCTTCTAACATAAAACATTCTGGAATGCAAGCGTATGCGCATATTAAAAATAAAGATTTGTTAGTATGGCCAGCCCGGACTTAGCATTAATGTTAATGAAGGGTATTTTGTATTATGGTATTTTGTTTCGTTAACCCAAACACTATCTCTAAGTCTGGTAATTCGAATAATATATATATATAAATATATAAATATATATATATATATATATATATATATAAATCTTAAGTTTTAATATTTGCTGTCGAGCATCCAGTCAGCCATGTTGCATATTTGAATTAAACAATTTAAACCAATTGTTAATATTCGTGTTTCTTATTTTACTTACCAATACCGAAAGATTACCGAACAAAGAAATTCATAAAATTAAAATTGTCTATAGAAAAGAACATACCTTAAGAAAACGTTCTTTCTTTTTCCGGGGAGTTAACAATTCCGACACGCGTATAGTCCTTGTTTTTTGTAATTCCGAGCAGAGAGACAGACATCTTTTTAAAATCTGTAATCTTTGGTGACCGGAAGTTAATCGCTGGTTCGCCTGCCGATATACCTACTGGTCATGCGCAGTAGTAAATGAAAACATGTAGTCTAATGATTTTTTTTTCTTTTAGAATAGTGCATAGTTTAAGTTTTAATAATTTACGCGAGTTACCATGTTTTACGAATCGAAGAAGTCACAACTGCGAAATTTGTGTTTGTAGGAACGTTTACTTGACTGATCTTATTTTAAATAGAACATGTTTTTTTTTTCCCCACCTCTTAATCGTTGAATAATTTTAGGCACTTCTGCACTTTAGGGACGGTGATAATTTATTTGTTTTTATTTCAGAAGAGCTACAATAGTGTAAGGGGCAGACAACACTCTTTTTCTCCGAAAATTAACACGAATCCCCTGAATATGCGGGATTTTTAATTTTTTATATTGTAAATAAAGCGTTCGTGTTTTATTTTTTAAACTGTAAAAAAATGTGTTAACCCAAACAAGATGACTGTTTTAATTTAATTTTGAAAAAATAAATATTCGTTCTGAAAAAAAAAATACCGTTGATTTTCACAAATTTTAATTTCTTCGAATAAATGTTCTATTAATTGAATTTGCATTAGTTCTTATTTATTTATTCCCGATTTCATTTTGAAAAAAAAAAAATCATATTCCGGGCATTCACGTCCATTTTCGGATAAATTATGTACTAAAAGTGAAAAAAAGGGTTGGCTGCCCCTTACACTATCGTAGCTCTTTTGAAATGAAAACAAATAAATTCACCCCGTCCCCAGAAGTGCGTAATTTTATTTATTTAGTTAGTGTTGGGATTTAGGTTAAGGTTGAACATTCATCACATTTATCCAAACAATCTCGGTAATCACGTCGTTTTCGGACGCATGTAATTTTATTTGAAAGACCATAGATATGCAGTAGCTTAAAAATTGTACTTTTTTAAGATTATGACATGCTGAATGTATTGGCGTTTAAATCAATTTATTATTACGTATGAAATAAGAACAAACACTTTTTAAAATTAGCCGGCACACAGTCTTCCTGGCAAAATGCAAGATGGGCGTTCCCGAAGTTAGTTGATCTAACAAGTTAGAACGAGTAATTAAGACGAAGCGAAAACAAGTAAAGTGTTTTAGTGAGCTATATAAAAATAATTTATTTAAAACAATTAAAATATTTATAAAAAATATTGGTTTCACACCATCATTTTTTGTTTTCGCTTTTATTCGCTTCGTCTTGACAATTCTACTTTGCAAGGGTCGAAAAACTACGTGATTATCACAATCTCTTGGCAATCTTTATTATTGGACGGTGCACGGAATTTTATTCTCGAATGAAGTTGAATTCCAAGCCCAAGGTTTAGTTAAGTACCTAAGTGCACAACGCGAATTGCGATGACAGCTTTTGAAGAAAAGAAAACCTAACACTCGTTTATTAAATTAACTTAAAAGGAAACATGGCAACTAAACATTAGAAATTATTCGTTTAGGCTACGAGTTGTGAACAATTGGAATTCTCTGCCAGACTGGGTCATTGATGCAACATACATAAACGACTTTAAGTGCAAGTTGGACAAACACTGGCTTCACAGAAAATATTCGGTCAGACCTGCACACGAATTAGTATAGTGGACAAAGGGGAAAGGAAAAGAATTGGGAGTTACAGGCACGAGCCTTTTTCCAAAATATATGTTATGTTATGTAATAAAAGGTAGAAAAGTAGAAAAAAACGGATGCACAGATAATCAAATAAATAAGAAAGGCAATCCGTACAAAATATATACTGGTTGTATTTACAATACGTCAGTAACTTTGAAAATTTCATGCTGGAAAGAAATAGGGAATTGAGTCTTGATGAAAGATAATTATTGCAGTATCAGTAGATTGCGTTGCGTGTGTGCAATTATTAATGTGTAAATATTCCTCTTACTCTGTTTAACAGTTGGCTGTCCCGCTTGTGCGTGCGTGCAATTATTAATGTGTAAATATTCCTCTTACTCTGTTTAACAGTTGTCTGTCCCGCTTGTGCAAGTGAGTGGTAATTCAACAGGTCATGATTGGTTAACATAGCAACTGGTAGTGTGTGCTTATGCAGACAACAGTTTTTCAACTTTCTCAACAGTCGAATCTGTTTATGAGGGGGTTTGATCGGTTTCTGGCTGTTGGCGGGAATTATTTCAACGTCTTTTTATTGAACATTGCAGAGCATATATATTTTGACAGATGCATATATCTAACATATAAAGTTACTTTGTGAGATTTTAAAAGTGCGACCTAAATAGCATTTTAGCTGACATATCAAACAGTGATTCCAACGAGACAATTGTAATTTGTTATTGTTGTACCATGTTATTGGTATTATAGTAACGTACTTCGCTACAGTTTATTAACAAAATTATGTACTCCCGTCCGGACAACTGGTAATATGCAAACATTTTTGAATTATGATCGAAAAATCAAAATCAGCAAGGTGAATAACTCATATTTTTAATTGAAGAATATAGAAAACGTTGTCTTCTTTACAACTATATTTTTATTTCATTTTCTGTATTAGTTTTAAAATGTGAAAACAACTAAACATTAAAAACTAAAATTATTTCACTGTATCCCAGACGACGCTGGTTAGCTACAACTAGTTTTTAATATTTAATTTTATATTCAAACCTGAGCCGATTTTTGCACAGAATTTGACTTTCGTTTTTTTTTTACTGCTTGTTGAACATGAGTTATAACTTATACAAGTAATAACAAAAGACACGTGCGGATTCAAGTAATAAAAAGAGAATATACACAAATGGTGGTTTCAAACGTGTGCCTTATTTGCAACACTCTGCTTTACAGCTTTAAAGGTCCATCGGGCGACTTATACTATTGAAGCCGAAATCAGCACATTGGAATTCTACAAACAGCTTCCAAACCAGATGCGTCCTAAGATGGAGAATTGGTGCTACATCTGGAGATGTGCCTCTTAGACAACTCTTTCTTACCTCGACAGGGTACAAAATCGACTTCACAATCTAGTGGTTGGGTGTGATCTCTTCTGTCTCTAATAAAGTCTCTTTCTCACACAAGAGACGTTTTTAGTCTTTCTCTACTCCATCGTTATTTCCACGGAAGGTGATCGACTGAGCTCCAATCTCCGCTTTCTCCATGTAAAACATTTACAGCAAGAACTCATCTTCCTACCACAACTGCAAAGAACTTTTCGACCTTCCTTTGTGTGCCTAACATCAAACAGAATTTTCCAAGAACAGAGTTTTTTTCAAGAACTTTCAATCTGTGGAACACATTATCACGGTAATGCTTTCCTGCAGACTACAACATGGTCGTCTTCAAATCCAATGTCAACAAATACTTGTCCTAAATCGTCTTCATAAATAACAAAACTTTGTTTATTCCATTCATCATTTTGAATCCTTGAGTGGCTTTTAGCCTTGATAAGTGACGACTCATAAAAAACCCCTCTAAACCGTCGATTCACGTATAGCATCTTTGCTATTACATTGAACAATTCCATGAATTATGTTAATTGTTTGTTGTTTTCTTTTATGGCATATCAACCCTTATCGCTTTATTTAATGCCAAATCCAGTCATTTTGGTAAAAGATTCTATGCGTCAAGGAATCTGTTGACATTGAATTTAAAGACGACCATGCTGTATTCTGCAGGGAAGTAGTCCTGTGCCATGCATTCCACAGACGGGAAGCCTTGTTTGTAGAAATGCTGCTTAATGCTAAGCACAGAGAGGATTAAAAAAAATGTGTTTTTCTTGATGGTGTAGTGAAGCTGGGGTGTTCTTAAATAACCACGATACGTCCACTTCGTTCACAGAATCATCTGGTCGAATGTCTGTAGTCATTGTGGAAAGGTGGCAGCAGAAGGTCCTATATTCTCGTCTCTTTCTCATAGTAGACGTCTTCTTTTTTCTTCTTCATCTCAATAAAAGATTTCATAAACGTTGTCAATAAAGAAAAATCACAAATGGAATTGGGTTAAAAAATCTCTTTGGGGTTTTATTCCTTTGCTTATAGCATAAATGCACACGCACAACACATACCCCTTCCTCAATGGTCTCTATCCCTCCACCGATTCAGTTGAAAGAGAAAGATCTTCTCTACCCACTGCCACGTCAGCTTAGTGGCTTCCTGTGACTGTGACGTCAGTACCGGGACACGTATATCTTACTCCACTTCTAACTGGAGAATTCTACTCTACTTAGTTGTGACCATACGTAGAAATTTACCATTCTAACCCTATTTTTACACACCTGTCTCTTATCCTGCTATAGTGGTAGACAGATGAGTTCTTGCAATGAATGTATTACATGCCTACATCGCCGGTAAAAAGAAGATATCACATAATTTTAAAACCAAAAAACAAAATAAATGATTCCAATTAATTTATTTTTGCATGCTTTTACATGACATTTCATACGTTTCTGTTATGCAATCCACTGGAAGAGATTTTCTGAATTTTAACCAAGTCGATCTTTATGAAAAGTCAAACCACGTTCATTTAACTCTTTCTCGTATTGTGCATAGTCGCATTCGCTTTGATACTTGAGAAGAGCACGTCTCATCTGCAGGAAAAAAAAGAAAAAATATCGTTATGATTGTTATGTTTGAGGAAGCAGACATGACAATACTGGATGCAATACAAGACAATGAAATGAAATAGTGTTTAATAACGAGGGTCGTGTTTGAATGGAAAAATTTGAGTGACACTTAAAGGTCAGAGGTGACTCCAGAACGGCAGTCGATGAAACCATATGTTCTAAGATCTGCCTGATATACTTCATCTTGAAACCATTATGTATGGGTAATTACCCTTAAACGTATCACATGTACAGGATTCCACATAAGTAATCTAGAACTTATTTTTAATTCAGATTTTCAGCTAAAAATAAGATAGATTGATGAATAATACGTTTTCTTACAGCATTAACCGATCCAGAGATAAGAATTCCAATTTATATATATATATATATATATATATATTTATATATATATATATATATATATATATATATATATATATATATATATATATATATATATATTTATATACTAGTTGTATTTACCAGGCATTTTCCAGGCGGAGGGTTTAGAGAAAAATAATTAAAAAATATAGTCATGCTTACAGTTTTTTTTAAAGGATTTAAAAATAATTCGTTTTTAGCTTCCCCTCATTTGATTTTTGATTTCAATAAATATTCGATTAACAGTAAATAATACAAAAACTAATTCAATGTGTGTTTATCAAAGTTACTTATAAGCGAGAAATACAGTCACACGATATCTTATCTGATAGTGTTACATAATGAGGGCAATGTTTGAATGCAAAAGTTTGAGGGACACTTAAGGGTTAGAGGTGACTCCAGAATGGAAGTCGATGAAACCATATGACTTTTTATCCTGGCGACTGTTCAACTATTGAAGACGTGTCAATGGTGCCGTTTCCAATGGGAGGCAGGTGTGCACAATGTAGCTAGGTGTAGTAAGACAAGCTATCCGTCTTTCTATCTGTATGTCTTTCTCTATTTCTCCTACATGCGCGCAAGTAATCCATCCCTCTGATTTTCTTTCTGTGACTGTCCTTCTCCTTTTAATAAATCTTTTCATGAATTAACATGAGCGTCCAAGTTGCTTTGTCACCAGACGATCCAGAACATGGGTTCCCAGCGAGTGCATACACGCATTGGTAAGTGAGAATAGAACAATAGTAGCAACAGCAAAAGAACGTAAGCATCATCAGCAACTACCCCTAAAGTCCAACACTTTCTTACCATTGTAGGGCTGGTAACAATGTGTTAGTCTCAGAGCTATGCCGTCTGGAACTCTGGTTCCTAGTAGAGCCACTCATGGTGTACAAGTTTGGCACCAAGTAGTATAGTGTCGCAATCCAGCTAACTGGGCCCTAATGAAAATCCAGAATGAGTCAACATCAGGATCTGTTGTCCTCTGGTCGTCTCTGCCTCTACATGTAGCAAGCAAATACATGTCAGGTGTGAAACCACAAATAAATGACTGTGCCCTATTGCTCTGCTTGATGTTGCAGGTATGCCGCATAGCTGTGAAAAACGAGGAGGACTTCATGCAGACCAGACAATCTTGAGGCACGGTTTTTATGAGCTCTATGCAGAAGTCCGACTCGTTTAATAACAACAATAACAAAAACAACAATTACAGCATCAAGAATTAGGACAAAACAAAGTTTAAAAATATGTAAATGTCCCAAAACATCTATAAATTGTTCCTAATGATTGGATCAGCAGACTAAGTATCTACCTTAATGGCGTACTGCGACAGCCTCTGAGCTTTCATATCAGAAATTCCTCTGCACTCTATTTTTCGAGAAGAATGTGTCCTGTATCGCATCCGATTAACTGATTGGTTAATCGTTGGTATTGAGAGCTTCATACCCACCAAGAAATTACAACAGAAACCAAACAACCCGTTTTTGTACACTCCTGAATGTGCCACTGTCATTGCTCACAGAAATCACTATTTCAATTTCTTTCAAAGAAATAGATGCTTTAAAACCAAACTCGCCTTTAGGACTGCTCGCAACAATTGCTAAAGGTTATAAAAGACGTCCTATGCCCAATATGTTACATATAGAGTTGCTGAGCAGAGACTTGGTTCCCAAGAGTTTTGCCAAATAACAAACAAGGTCCTCAACAGATGAATCACTTCTATTCCAACCATCATCTGATAAAGCCAAACTTTTTGCAAAAAACTTTGAATCAAATTCCACCGTTTCCAATTAGCGCCACCTACTGGCTGAATTTCCCCAGTAGACGGTAAACACTCTGAGCAACATCCATATATTTGTCCGGGATGTTTCCAAACTTATCAAGAACCTAGATGTTACTGACCCTAACAACATTTCAATCACAAAGCTGTTCAACGTTGCTTAAAGGAGAAGTGCTTCATATCACCTTGGAAAACTGGAGTATTCTGCATCTAAGTACAGATCAATCAGTCTCCTGTGCATCTGTTATAAATCAAGAAGTCGTCAGCCAACTCAGCTAAAACAATCTACTCAGAAACAAGTAATATGGATTTCGTCCTACAAGATCAATTTCTGTTGCTAATGTGCTGACTGTAATATCACATAGGATGAATTAATCTATTGACAGAAGTTTCGTATCTAAAGCAATAGCTCTTGACATCTCAAAGAGCTTTTATAGGGTTTGGTAGCTATGGAATATCTGGAAATGTCTTTTCAACCATCAAATCCTTTCTCTCCGATAGGTTTACACAAGTAGTCATTGATGGACAGAAGTCTGAAGCACATACTATCAATGATCTCCCGAATCACATTCTAAGTTCATTCGTTAACAGATGACACAGCCATCTATCACAACACTACGAAGGGCATCAATGATCAAGTTCTCTATATTTTCTTAATTCTAATCTGGAATACGTAGTGCAATAGGGAAAAAGGTGCCTGGTTGCTTTAATACATCTAAAACAAAGCTTCTCTCCTTTCGCCACCAACACTCGTATCTGCACTTTGCCCCAATTTAAATGAATGGATCTTTCCTTGAAGAAGCCCCTTGTTTTGATAAGTTTCTAGGATTGACCTTTATTCCACACCTCGAATGGAAGACTTACATAAAATCTGTTGCTAAAGTAGCTAGAAAAATGGTTGGATCATTCTACTGCTCCAGAAATACATCACTCCTGACGCAATCCTCTACCTGTATGAGAGTCAAATACATCCTAAAATTGAGTACTCTGAGAAGGTGCTGCTCAGAGCATCCTTTCCTGCCTTGACAAAGTACAAAACCGACTTTGAAATCTTGTGGGGGATGTCCTCTTCTCTTCCTTACAGCCTCTTTCTCACAGAAAAGATGTTGCTAGTCTCTCTCTGTTCTATCGTTATTTTCATGCTTGATTAAGCTCCAATCTCTGTAAAACATTTACAACAAGAACTTTCCTAGCTACAACAACTGTAAATAATTTTCCACTCTCCCTCTGTGTACCTGAAAATAAACAGAACTTCTATGAACAAAGTTTCTTTCCAAGAACTATCCGTCTGTGGAACACAATACCACCGGGCTGCTTTCCAGATGACTATAGCACAGTTGTTTTCAAGTCAAAAGTTAACAAATTCTTGTTGAGCTGTCGTCTTAAATAATATTATTCTGATCAGTCTCAACCATTGTTACCAATCCTCACGTTATTATTTAACTGTCTACTTGACAACTTCAGTAACCCTTATCCTCGAGTGGCCTTTGGGCCTTGACTAGCGGTGACTCGTCCAAACTTTTTAAAAAGTGGGTTAGTAGATGTAGAACAGTTGAGATAGTATGGGCAGTTTGCAGGGGAAGATCACGAAAAACATGAGAGGAAGTTATAAGGATAGATTGTAGAGAAAGGGGGATAACGACCTAGCAGGATATAGGTTAGTTTGGAAGTCAATTTCTAAAAACCGTCCAACACATGCAAGCATGTAATACAGACGTTAAATCGATGATGATGATGATGATGATGATGATGATGATGATGATGATGATGACGACGACGACGACGACGACGACGATTTGACTAATTTGATCCCGGTAATATAGTGACATATAGGAACGAACATCTGATTGTCGGATGAGTGACAAACAAAAAGATAACATCCCGGATCACGTTTGGTGTGGGAATACTTGGTCCATAAAATAAAAAACTAAGGCACATAAGTAAAAAAAATAACAGAATACGGAGGCAAAAGCATGAATTCAGTGAGGTTCACAAACCAACGAATAGTGACCGGTGACAAGCTTCATTATCATTATCACTATCTGTTACGTTTCTCTAGAAATCTTCTCACTATTACTAGGCTTGTCATAAGTAACAATATATTTTCTTTTTGTTTTTAACTTTGTTGATCCTTAAACATTTCTTCTATTTCACATGCCATTTGAAAGCAGAAATCGTATATTTTTATAGCATCTTTGAATTTAAGGAACAACTCCGAGCTACTATTGCTCAAGTGCCGTTAGAGCTGTGCACCAAAGTATGCTGCTTAGTCCCTTAAAATTTATCAACGTACATTGAGCTCTATGGAGAGCACACAGAGCTTTAATAATTTTTTTTAAAAACATCATGTTTTATGTTGCAAAGAAAGAAAAAACTAGCTTGATCTCTAATGTGTTATGAATCATATTAAGAAGATTCAATGTGTTGACTGTTGAAATGAATCTTAAAATAACGGTTAAAGTTGGTCTTCTGTGCCATTTTTATGCACGTTTTTACGAGGGGCAATGTGATTTTGATGTAAAAGTTATTAATTTTCATATACAATTTTTGATGTAATAATTATTAATTTTCATTTACAAAATGAGATTACATATGTCAGGATTTTTCACTTTTATGAAGCCTGTATTTTTAATCATACACTGTGAGAATTGGCTTCTGTACTTATAGCACACAGAATGGCAAATTTTCTCATTTCCAACGAACTTTGAACTTTGAAGTCATAATTCTGTGACTAATAAAGCTACCAAAATAAATTTGGTACCATTGTTTATAGATCTTTGCAAAACATAAACAATGGTACCAATGTGACCACCTTAACAGGTTGTAGATATAATTAAAATAAAACTTTGGTTTGGGATACCTAGTATTTGGAATATTGTTTTCCATTTGAAGCAATAACAACATTTTTAAAAGAAGGAAAGATGGTCTCTATTGTTGGAAATGTTCTCGACACTGGAACTTTGTTACGTGGTATACTTTTCTCAGGTGACACCGTATTCAATTCAAGAACATGTTTGCAACTAGATCTTTATCACTTGGTATATTTTTCTCCAACAACACCGTTTTCAATACTGATCTCCATCGCTTAATTGGTGAAATCCGACTCGTTTAACAACAACAATAACAAAAACAACAACAACAACAGCAGCATCAAGAATTAGGACAAAATAAAGCTTAAAAATATGTAAATGTCTAAAAACATCAACAAATTGTTCCTCATAATTAGATCAGCAGACTAAGTATCTCCCTTAATGAGCTTTCATATCAGAAATTCCTCTGCACTCTATTTTTCGAGAAGAATATGTCCTGTATCGCATCCGATATAACTGATTGGTTAATCGTTGGCATTGAGAGCTTCAAACCCTCCAAGAAATTCCAACAGAAATCAAACAACAAGCCTTTATACACTCCTGAATATGCTCACATAAATCACTATTTCAATTTCTTTCAATGAAATAGATGCTCTAAAACCAAACTCGCCTTTAGGATTGCTCACGACAATTGCTAAAGGGTTATAAAAGACGTCCTATGCCCAATATGTCGACTTCCATTAAGCTCGTCTTTTATGGATGGCAAAGCACGCTAGTCACACGTGGTCGATATGTATAAATACTCTCGTTCCAGCATCTACTTACGCTTTCTCACATCAAAGTTCTATATGCTAGGCAAAGACTGGCTCTTTTATGGTGGCAACAAGGTAAGTCAATGCTATTTCCACCACTCGATCCAGATTCTAGTAAATCATGTCCGTCACATCATTTATGTCTTAAGGAAATGTAGTTTTTACTTTTGTTCACCCCAAACAAGGTGTATTGCCACTACTATGATATAGGCCACATTTATAGGCGTCAATCTGGGTGGGGAGTTGGGCAACAATATATTTGTTCATGTTACATTTCAATTTCCGCAGAAAACAGGCAGAACATTTCTAAGGCAAACGTTCCGAGAAAAGAAAATATTAGAGTAGGAAATCATCCAGCATCTAGGGAGCTCTACAGTGAAGGGGTGTGATTTTGTTGCTAGTCGGGTTGGTCTGGGGTATTTACGTTGAGGGGGTACACGTGCAGTAAGTTTATCGAAGCACCTTCCGTGGAAGTACTTGCCAAACAAGCACAGGGATGCAACACTGCGGCGATGCGACAGGGGCCGGAGCTTGACAGACAGTGCAGACCTATTAGGTTAGACATTCTTCTTTGCACCTTGTTCAAGTGGGAGAAGCTAGTGGTTGGTGCACCAGCCCAGATGTGGCAACGATACTGCATGCATGCACGAATGGTGACTTTATAGAGGTATAGGATATTAGCAGGCGGGAGAAATTTTCTCGTTTGGTAAAGCATGCCTACTTTCTTTGCGGCAGACTTGGCAGCATTTTCTATGCATTTATTCCATTTCATGTTGCCTGAGAATGTCAGGTTGAGGAATTTAAACGTTGGACTCTCAGGAAGGATGCTATCGGCCATAAGAATCGGTGGTTGGAAAGGTTTCTTGTAGTGTCGGTACCCGTGTCCTGTTTACATATTTACCTTTGTCATTATTACTATGAACAGTGGTGCATCCATACATGTTGTCTTCATTAACTTGATCCTTTGCAGGCTGTTTCACTAGGATTCGTACGATGTATTTAATCCACCGTAGGAATCAAGATTCAGCTTTGCTTGACGTCGTTTTTAATGAGTACAAGCCAGCTCAAATTAAATGTCTTCTTGTCCTCCTTCCAGCAAACAATTATGACGAAAGTATCTCTACACACACCAGCACCAGCACCAACACCACCAGTGAGACACACCTGAATAGCAACAGCGTTTCGCGAGGCTCATTGCGTGAATGAGACCCGATTCTGCATGAAAGAACGCAATTGAACAAGGGTCAACAAATCCAGAGTAAACAAATCTCTGCACAAGAGAAGACTATTTTTCGATGCGCCGAAGCATTTCTTTAAGAGGTTCTGTCAGTCAGGCTGTCTGTCACGCTTAAGGGTGACCCCAAAAATGCCACCCATGAAATCTCTATTTATATAAAGTTAGGAATGTGTATATGTTCATGTATTTGTATATACAGGATTCACTCCTAAACTAATTAACCGATCATTGTGAATTTTGAAACACGACTGCAAGGTGTATAATGTTGGCTATATTTAGTTTAATTTTGTTTCATGCAAAGAGGGTGTTGAAGGCCTTCGTGAAAATTCAGATACCTCTGATTTTTTGTGAAATTTTAACAAAAGGTATTAGACATCGATTTATAAATATTCTCAAATTCTTTGGAATAATTTAAATGTTTTTTAGGGGGCATAATATGAGCACAACATCCTATTTGGAAATTAAAATATTTCAGATTAGCATTAAATTTAATCTATAGTCATTAGACACTAATTAAGCAAGATTCCATGAATTTCAATTTCTTCTTAAGATCCCTAAAGCTTAAGCCTTAAATTTTAGCCATTTTCTAACATCAAAATCATTTAAAGGATTTTATATCAAAATTGGAATAAGAATTATAGACGTAAGGTTAAGTATCATCATATTTTTATTTTAATCTTGGTAATCGACATAAAAGTGGGGAAAACCCGTTCTGTTCGGGGAATTTAATTTTACACGTCCTTGGATGGTTATTCTTCGAGTTGTTACTAAACTCCACAATGTTTTCTGCAACCCAACCATATTTAGTAGCAACAAACTGCAGTCTATGCCTGACTTGTCAGCCAGGTTTCAGTCATGAATGTCGAACAATCTTTATTTTATCGCCGTCCAATAATATGCCGGGACACTTTGATGATCGTCTCATCTGAGGTCTGATAATAATAAACAGGCTTAACGAATAAATGTTGCATTTTGTATTCTTTCGCCATTCGATTGGTTTGGTTGTTCTTTTTTTACGGCATATCAACACTTTCACATTGGTTACGATTTATTGTATACGATTAGTTGAACACAATACATTAGTTTACTCATAGCTTGGGGGTTTGTGGGTTCATACCTTTCTCAAGTGCTTTCGTGTGTACTTTAATACAATATTGATTTACTCCTCTTCAGGAGTTAGGCACAAGGCCAGTTTTTATCTTACTCCCACAAGTAAGATGCGACCCAAGATCGGGTCGGTAAAGTGGGGTTTAAAAATTGCCTGGGCAGCCCCGTCGGCATTCCCCACTAGGGGCGCCTCAGGCAGTAAGCAATAAACTTACTCCTCCCCAAAGAGGATAGGCGAAGCCTGTGAGTGTGGACCTCCTAGAACTGCACAGGACAGACCCATAGGCTGGCGTAAATCAAGCCCCGAAGGCCAAGACAATCCCAGTCTATGGGGTGCAGTATCCATCGGAACAGATACTACACTTTGATCTTAGCCAAAATTGGATCAAATTCGAACATTTGTACCCGAAATGTTGCTAATAGAAATTGAAGCTAATGCCACTAAACCTATCATAGAAAAAATGGATCAACCGTATTCGAGGATGAGTTAAAGGCTCCCTTTTCACTAGCTATTCCATCGAGATGTAGGGAGAGTGCCACACTTTTCCTTGGATGACTCAACTTACCCTTGATAATCACCTTATAATATAAGCAAGGATGCATCATCAAGTACCATTTTTGAGTCTTTGTCTATGACTCGACCGAGGATCGAAACCCAATCTCCCAGACCATCAGCGAACACTGTAAACATTATGACAAATAAATGTATACAAATAGGAAAGTTAAGTTACTATTGCGATGATCATTGTTATCGTTTTATTTATTTTTTACGTTTTTTTACGTCATTTTATTTTCATGACTTAATAAGAAAATTTATAAATGAATCGAACATAGTCAAAGGCAGCCTGAAGACGCCATTTTAATTGGCGACTAAACTGAGATGTAGGGGAGGGCGCCACTTCTTTTCCTGTATTACTCCACTTACCCTTTATCCTTATAATGCTAAGTGTTTAGCAAGGAGGCATTAAATAAGATTTTTTTAGTCTGTCGTATGCCTCGACTGAAGATTGAACCCCAGTCTTCCGGTCCATTTAAGAACACTTTAACCATTATATTTCCTGTATTCAAAAGAAACATGCCGACCGAATAGAATTATATTATTATTATATATTTTCCGTCATTTCTGTTCACGAACAAATTCTAATCAAATTAAAACTGAAAACTCGATTTCCCAACTGAATGATGCTTCAATGTTCAGATTTACGATGTAAAAACGCGGGAGATAAAAACAACAACGAATATTCCTAAGATACGTACATCCCGTCTACGCGATTAGTGATGAAAATGTTATGTACGCCTTAAGCGTGACGGACGGATAGAACTTGTTATACAAATGTATGGACGCATCTAAAAATTTTATATTAAACGTAAGCGTGACAGATCAACAAAAATGCGATTTAGAATTTTAGCGTGATAGCCCGACAAAAATGCTATTTGTAACTTAAGCCTGACAGACCCAATAAAATGCTATTCCAACTTAAGCCCGACTGACCTAAAATGCTATTCAAACTTAAGTCTGACAGACTAAAGAAAATGCTATTTCAAACTTAAACCTGACAGATTGACGAAAATGCTATTTCAAACTTAAGCATGACAGACTGACAAAAATGCTATTTTGACAGACCGATGAAAATGATATTTGAAACTTAAGCCTGACAGACCAATGAAAATGCTATTTCAAATTTAAGCCTTACAGATCTACGAAAATGCTATCTCAAACTTAAGCCTGACAAATCGACAAAAATGCTCTTTCAAACTTAATCCTGACAGACCAACTGAAGGACAGTACATCTTATAGAGATGATTGTACTCATATAAAAAAAAGGCACACCCCACGTTTCTATGATGTAAATATTATTCCAAACTGAAGAGAGGCCGACTGATGGACGAAGCGTTCCAGAGAGAGGCGAGGATGCATCAAATACGATCAAATAAGCAAACAACACGTGACTAAATATTATGCATCGAATCAAGAAGCACTCCCCACCACCACCACCAACAACAATATCCGATAAGGTAAAGATGGCTGATTGCATGGTCTTTGAAACTCTATGTAATTATCTTGTTCAGGTCGGGATTTGGGATAATATTAGCCTAAGTCGTAGGCTTGATGTAACGGGACAGAGAATAAAGAAATATGAACAGACGGTTTGTATTCAACGACGATTTAATTTGAGATTTTCATATGGAAAGAGTTCAGATTCCGAATGGATTGCAATGATTAATTGAAGAAGGCAAGCGATGCACACAGAAGAGCTCCACATGCACACGTGCACACATGGACAAGATAGGTATCATACATATTGACTGTAATGGCGATTTCGTGTATGCATATTTGCAACCCAAACACGGAATAAAATTTAAAACTAGCTGCGCCTACCCGGCGTTGCGTCGGATTCTTTTTACTTTCATTTTTGTTTCGTCTGCTTTTGACATTTTAAATCGGATGAATACTTTTGCGTATAGGATCTTTAAAAATCTCGTTTTAGTATAGATTATTGTATTTTTAATTTCAATGAATATTCGAGTGTTGATTACGTGACGAATGCAAGGAGGGAGAAACAAGCTACATGTAAATGCGACAGTGAATAATAATGAAGCTCGAAATCGGGTTTTCTTTTTGTTAAGGTTATTGCATATATATATATATATATATATATATATATATATATATATATATATATATATATATATACTAGAATAATACCCGTCCCAAGACGGGTAAAATTAATTCTCAGACAGAACAGTTTTGCACCACTTTTATGTCCCTTACGAAGATAAAATTAAAGATATAATGATAGTAAACCTCATGCCCTGACTCGTTATTCCAATTTTAATTAAAATCCTGTATAAACATTGCGGCCCCCAACGACTGTCGACCCTGCAAACGAATGTGCCGTGGGTTTCTTCTTCGTCTGGCCGTATTGAACCTAGTATTGGTGATCGCCGATGGCGCAAGCACTAGCTTATAATTTGCATTCAAGCAAGTAACAATGCAGACACAAATATATACATTGTGTAAACCTGACTTGTTGAACACGGGTGTGTGTGTGTGTGTGTGTGTGTAATGAGGGTACGTTGTTGGCGTCTACTTTTCTGAAGTAAGCCTCCCATCTCCCAAGTCCAGGATATCAGCTAAGATTGAACTCGTATCTCACGAACCTATCTGCTTGCGAGACCATTCGCTGTTGTTTGCTTGAACTAATCTACTTATCTACTTCGTCTGTTCGTCTCGAGCCCGTCTCTTCAATCTCCTCTCGATTCTGCTCGTCTGCTTTTTACAGTCAGTGTCCCTCAAATATATCTACCTTCGACCGGAAATCCTAAATATCTGTTCTTTTTCTCAGTTACTCTTAGCCAACTACCGGAACTGTTTACACCCGTCTGTTCCTCAGCTCACTCTCTCCATCGTCTTCTTGCCACCCAGAAAGTAACAAATAATTGTCCTAGCGTCATTCATTTGAGGAGTTCAATTGATCCGTGGTCTTTTTATTGTCGTTAACTTATCTATTTCCTAGCTAATTTTTTTCGGCGGTCCCAGCTGGATGGGAGTGGGAGTAGAGGCAATTACAATCTATAGTATCACAATCCATTACATGATTTTTGTTCTAAAAATGTCTAAAATTTAAGGCTTATGCTTAAGGGGGACATAAGAAGAAACTGATATTTAAGGAATCTTGTTTAATTGGTGTCGAATTAATATGGATCAAACTTAATGCAAATTTGAATTTTCAAATGGAAGGTTATGCTTATATCATGCACCCTAAAACCCTTTAAAACACTTCAAAGAAACTGAAATTTGAAGAATATTTATATTATTGATGTTAAAATTTCACAAAAATTATTGGTATCTGAATTTTTACTAAGAGATTCCATCCCCTTTTTAGCCCCTTGACAAAAGACAAATTAAACTGAATATAGTCCACATTTGAATCCCTTGCACCTCGTAACTCTGTTCCAAAATTCATGATGTGTTAATTTAGGAGTGAATCATGTACAAATAAATATATAAACATACCTAATATATATATATATATATATATATATATATATATATATATATATATATATATATATATATCTTGTCGGATTTTCCATGTTCGACCTAAATAGCATGGCATATGTTAAATCGATATTTGATTCTGATAAACGATTCTCCTCTTTATGTTCTTAACGCAACAAAAGTTTAATTCGCTTCCTTCCCAAGATAATTATTCCGACAAGAAAGATTATTACAATGGAGACAATTGTAAACAATGACCTAAAAGGCTCGAAAGGCACAGGTCTTTTTATATAGATATATATATTTTATATTCTCTTTATATATCTATTTATATCTATCTAGCCCGGTAGAGAGAGCCCACCCTCTTTGCAGCAGACTTTGCAGTATCTCTTACAAAATATATCTTACTATTTTAATTTGTTAATTTATTTTTTATAATGATATAATTGAACGTAACGTCAACTAAGGAATAAATAACTTTCCTCAAAACTATTTCTCTAGCATATCCTTCACTGATTGAGACACAAGAAGAGATTGTTTCTGGGAGACTCTTGGTTTTATTTTGGCGTCTCTTTATTCAAAACGTTGCTAGAAAATAATATAGCGTCGCTTTTAACAGTATCAGCATAGTAAAACAGCAACATAAAACAAAAACGTTACTGCAAATGTGCATTAACCTGTCACAAATTTTAATTGCATAAAACCTCCGATGATATTAAATTTGAACAATTGTAGTGTTTATAACATATCCTAGACGTATCCATTTGTATGAAATTAAATTTTCTTGAAGGCTCACATTACATCTCTCTGGCTCTAGTTCAATCTGCTAACACTTAGAAGAACATAACTACCCCTATTCTCAATTCAGACACCTCTTAGTCAACAACATGAAAATTATACATAACGACCCCAATGTAAAAAGACTAACAATTCTTGAATCACTGTATATAAAAACTAGACACCCTAGAATCACCAATATCAATTACGAGTCTAGCCACACTATTTAAAGTGCCTACCTTAGTAATTGATTTCAACAAATCCAAAGCTGACAAAAATAACAAAAAAACTTTTAAACTTTTTAATTTTTGTAATTTTTTATTTTTGTAATTTTTAATTAGTCAAACGCTTTGTAGGTGATCACGCCCCTAATACGGCATCTCATCACCCATGCGTACATTTAAAAAGCCATACATTGCCACACTGTTCGACGAACTCACCAGATATGAACAAACCAGACTAATGCCTCTGAAGAAGATTGAATAAATCAATCGAAAGTAGTCGCAAATAATGGAACATACAACCTGCAGATCTTACATACAACAATTTGATAAAAATACTCGACGGACAATCCGAAAAATTGAAAAAATAAAATAAAGACTTATTAGTCAGAAGCATTCAGTGTTGTTCAATAACGTTTATTTTAATGAAAATATACTGCCTAAATACACACAAACTAAATTAAACTAAATATAACCCTTATTACACACCCTTACGTCTAGCAGCTGTGTTCCAAAATTCATAATGATTGGTTCATTAGTTTATTCTATACAACAAAAGATATACAGGGTGTTCCAAAAGTCTTAGGCACATTTCATGTCCTCATATCTGCTGGACTATGAATGGTAGTAAGATGAAACTAGTACCATTTTAAAGCTAAATTCATTAAGTTTTTTGTAATGCTAATGATATTGTCATATCTTTTCAGGCCCATTAATGGTGTTCACTTAACCAGAAAAAAAAGTGTTTTGCGTCCTTGAATTTGCAAAAACTGAATCATTGACACATGTTCAACGTGCATTTTGCATAAAATTCCGAAAAAAGGCCATGTCCAAGAAAGCTGTCTATGGACCATTTTGTTGGTTAGGGTTAGGGTTAAAGTTAGGGTCGGGTTAGGGTTAAACATCTCAACCGTATGCCCTGGGCCTCCAATCTGATGAGGATTTTGTAACAAATGGTCTTCGCAGACCTCCCTTAAAATTTTTTTCCAATCAGTCTGCGTGTTCAGTGATCCAACGCCACATTCATTCCATGTCGTCTGCCAGCTGTCAGCTGATTGGCTAATCGCCTCGGCATCTCTCGGATGCATATGTAACATTCCCAAACGCTTTTAACCCTAACATTTTATCTCCCTCCTTATCAACTCCTAAACCCGGGCAACGTCAGGTAACTCTTCTAGTTTATTGACTACATACAACACATTTCATAAAATCGTGAGATCTTATATAATAGATTCGGTTGAGGACAAGAATCATACTTTATATAACCTTGCCATCGGGCTGAGAGATGCTAAATTCTTGTTAATCCGGAACCGGGTTCAGCTCTCAACATCTTTGTGTATTGATATACATGCCTGTTTCAGTAATAATGTTCCCCCTGCATCTAAGAAGGATCTTAACTTGCTCAGTTGGGGAAAAACAGGAGAAATGAAGCCGGACTTCATCGCTAATTGACATATGGAAACGAATGCAAATGTTCGTGCAGCATTCCCAGAAGGCATCGACAACCGAAAGTTTGATTCTAACGGGCGTCAGGCCTGAAGACAACACATCTGCCTGGTCAGTGTTCAGATAGGAGTTAATAATTATATCTATCTCTTTTAGGGTTTCATAGTAATCTTATGTCTATATGTGTACAGTGCTTAACAAATCTATTAGACTACCTGCCATGAAAAAGGGGAAACAACTCTGCTACACAAAACGCTCTTTCTTGCCTTGACAGAGTACAACATCGACTTTGAAATCAACTAGACGATGATCGCTTCTCTTCACTGGTTCTGTATTATTGAAGCAGATGACATTTTCATTTTTAATTTAGAAGAGTCAGTTGAAAGGGGAGTTAATTCAAACTGTTCAGTTTTTGTTGTAACTATACCCCACAGGGAAAATCCAGAGAATTAGTAAGAAAATAAAGTTTAAAAAGAGTACCTATGCAGTTTACAGACCGAGCTGAAATAATAAGGTTATAATTGAGAAAGCCATTCTTAACATGGAGAGGTGGGGAAGGTGATTCATTATTCTGTACTTTCACCTAACAATTTAATAAACAGAATAGTAACGCCCCCATTCCCAATGCCAACACTGCATTTCTCAATTATAACGTTATTATTTCAGTCCGGCTCGTAAACTGCATAAGTACCCTTTTAAAAATTTATTTTCTTACTAATTCTCTGGAGTTTCCTAATGGGTTATTATTACAACCAAAATAAAAGTTTGAATTATCTCCCCTTTCAACAGACTCTTCTAAATTAGAGATGTAAATTTCATCTGTTCCAACAATACAGAAGCACCCCCCCCTTTTTCACAGAATAGACGTTGCTAGTCTCTCTCTACTCTATCGTTATTTCCATGGAAGGTGCTCGACTGAGCTCCAGTCTGAGATTCCTCCTTTAAAGACATTCAAAGCAAGAATTTGTCTCTCTACCGCAACGAAAAAAGACTTTCTTTTCTCCCTCCGTGTGCCTAACATCAGGTGGAATTTTCATTGACAAATCTTTTTTGCAGGAGTTTCTCACCCGTGGAACACATTGCTGCAGGGCTGTTTCCCTACTGATTACAACTTGGTAGCCTTCAAATCCAATGTCAACAAATTCCTGTCATGGACCGCCTCAAAATAATCTAGAGCAGTTCATGCCATTAATCATTGACAAATGTTAGTACTCCCATAGTGTTCGTCATCGTTTTAACTAGTATTCAATCTCATCTCATTAGCCCTCATCCTCGAGTGGATCTTGGCCTTGATAAGCGGTGACCACGATAACAAAAAAGTAAATCTTCCAAAAATTTTTGAAACTCAAGATGTGATTGTTATTTATCTCGCAAATGAGAAGTAATACAACTAAAATAGTCATTTTTCACAAGTCGGTTTTAATAGACAAACAAACTTAATAATTTGTATGACCTCATTTGGCTTTGATAACAGCTTGCAATCTTGCAGGTATTGTTCTATGTACTTTTCAAAAGACTTTCTCATTATGGAGTTCCCAAATTGTTTCGAGTTATTCCAACAGAATATTTTAGATGAAACCATTGCGTGATTAAAAATAAACATTTTTTTATTTTTTTATTTTTAATCAATTTTTATTTTTATTTATTTTTAATTTTTTAATTTAAATATTTAATTTAATTTTTAAAAATTTTTAATTTTTAAAATTATTATTTTAAAAGTGTTTTTAATTTTCTTTCTTTTTAAATCTTAATCTTTATTTCATTTTTTTTTTAATTTTTAAATTTCTATTTCAATTTTTTTGTTCTTAAATATTTTTGTTTAGTTTTTAATTTTTTCAGTTTTTAATTATTTTATTTTTTTTAATTTAAAATTTATTTTATTTTATCTTTTCTTTTTATATTCGGTTTAACGTCTGTTTTACAAGCTTTCATGTATTGGGTGTTTCTTTGAAAATAATTTACAAACTAACCTATCTTTGACCAGGTCTTTATTTTTTAAATCTTTTGACTTGTGACGTCATTCATCCATTGCTCGATTTTAACGGCACCTTCGAATGAATTCACTGAGTTGCCGCAGAATGAGGGACAACTAAGCACGGCAATCCGTTGCCAATGTTGAGATGAGTAACAAGTAGTCTTGATTTCAACGACAAACTCATTTAAAAAAATGTAATTTATAATTCTTGATTGAACAGATCTCATTTAGTTTTTGGCATGTGATTATCTTGTGTTTATTTTGTACTAGCAGAGTTACCCGGCGTTGCTCGGGATAGAGTGTGGGATAGCATCATATGCAACATCATATTAAGGAGAGTTTATTGTAACAGCAACCTTGATGTTGTCAGCTCACTGAGCTATTCAGATATATGGTAATACTCTTAACCTAACGCTTATAAATAGATTAATTCCATTATGTAACATGTTAGAAAAGTGTCATTGACTTTTAAAAATGCAGAACTACTTTTATTATGTTCACATGCAAATTGTATGTGTGAATAAATTTATATTTAAGGTTCACTCCCTAGTATGCCATTGTTTTTAGAGACAGACATGTACACAGACAGAAACGTGTTCTCTTTTATTGTATATATATATATATATATATATATATATAGAGAGAGAGATGAGGAGAGAGAGAGAGAGAAATTCAGAGAGAGAAAGAGAGAGAGACAGAGAGTGTCAGACAGACAGACAAATAGACAGACCGTGAGGTGTTATGTACTAAATGTACCAACATTCTTTACTTACATTTTATTATTACATTGTATTAAAGAAAGGAAAAATATATTCTTTGATTTCATATAATTCTATTTAGAAAAAAATCAGGAAAAGAGGGTAGAATCAAAACCGCACACTCGATGTTTTTAATCTGATACTTTCCCAACTAAACAATTCAGACATTCGTTAAGTCGACTTTTAAAATAACACTCTTAAGAAAAATCGGATATACGTATTTGAAGTTTTAAGGGTCACTTAGAGGTGGTGGTGGGGGGGGGCATGTAAATATTCGGCACATAGAGGGTAACGTAGACATTCGGGATAACTTTCAGTGTCTTCCCCGGCGAATTGTATACACATGATATAAATGTCATAAAACTAGGATATATTTGAAGTTTTAAAGGAGGTTCGGCCCCCATAACTCCCTTAGGTTAGGAGAGCACCTAGAGATTCGGTAATACTTCCATTGTTTATCTCAGAAAATTTGATAGATATGATTTAAATTTCATAAAAGTAAGATATATTTCAAGTTTTAAGGGGGGGGGATTATGCCCGCATAGTGTCGTTAGGTGTGTACTAGAAATTCAAGAACAGTTCCATTTTCTTCCCCAGTAAATTTTACATAAGAATACATTTTTAAAGTTTATGAAGATTCTCTAACCTTTCTTTCTATAGGAAACACAAAAACATCACACACATACACACAGAGATTGAGTTATATATACCACAGCTCGAGATTGAATGAGGATCACTACTATGTACTTTTTTACTATGTTTATGGCACCATATTACTTTCTTTGTCTTTACTGCCCTCCCTTTCCCGTTTCAACACCTAATGTAGTCGAAAGAAACTGAAATGTTGGAAAACTCTCTGAATTAGTGTCTTATATATATGGTTTAAATTTCATTCAAAATCGGATTTATGTATTTGAAGTTTTAAGGGGTTTCTCTGTCAATGAGTCACTTAGAGGTGGACCCACGTTGATATTCGGAACATGGAGGGTAACGTAGAGATTCAGGACCACTTCCATTGTCTTCTTTGGAGAACTTTATGCATATAATATAAATTTCATAAAAACATATATTTGAAGTTTTAAGATCTCTTAAATATACACTTAGAGATTCTAGAACATTTCCATTGACTTCTATAAATTTTACATAAGAATACCCTTTTAGATTTCATGTAGATTTTTCTAACCTTTCTTTCTATAGCGAACACACAAACATCACTTACACACAGACATAGCAGTGTGTATATGATGTCACTAGGTTTAATAGTTCGTGTGTGTCTCACATTGCGTCTGTCGTGGACTTTCTGCTTTAAAAAGCCTAAGCAGAATTGTGTCGTGCGCACATGATTCAGGTCTGGAAGAAAAACATGAAAGAGAGAGAAAGCTTGTGTTTGGGTTTTTATATTGTGTGCGGATATTTGAAAGTAGAATATCCTCGCACCTCTCGTTGGTTGAAAGACACTGCTGATTCAAGCTTTGTTCAATCGAGAGTTGATATGTAAAAAAACATTCACTGCTACTGCTGGTGGTACTGCATCGAACACACGTACCATTTTATTTGTGAAGCGATGTTCTTTTGTACATCTTATGGACAACAATCGACACGCATACGAATTACGCGGCATGCGATGTGTTAAGAGCGTAAACTTAAACGTTTCTTTGGTCAGTGCCATTGTTTTGTTTTCCGAAAGCAGCACCATAATCAATGATTATTTCATAAAGAAATAAATAGAATGCAATCAACGTATTGGAAATTGGTATTCTTTACTTAATTCCCAGATGGTTATCAGAAATGCATATTTCTTGTCATTATACTTTTATTCCCAAGATCTCTGACCGACAAATCATTATATTGACCGAAAGAAAAACAAAAGTTCAACATTTAATTTAATTATTATTTATTATGCTTTTTGCATGCATCATTTAATTTAATCAATAATTCAATTCCAATTTGTAATTAAAAATAATTAAAGCATATATATATATATATATATATATATATATATATATATATATATATATATTTATTTATTCTGGTACAGAAAAATTAGTACAACATTCGTACCGTCGGTTTCAAGCACGGAAGGTCTTACCCATCCGGCTCTCTTCAGCTTCTGTTGTCATCTGTTTTGGAAATGTGAGGTCACATGACACTCTTGTTGGGACGCGTTATTTGCTCAGTGTGTTGTGTGTGTTTGTTTAAATTTGAATTTAGTGTCATAAGACCGTTGAGATTTAAAACACGGGAGAAGAAAGAGAATTCGAGATTAAAGGGAATAAAAAGGGGAATAAAAAAGGGGGGTAAAAAATAAAAATATATATATATGAAAAAAATATATATATATATATATAAATAAATATAAAAAAACATATATATATATAAAAACATTTTAATACTAAGAATAAAGGAATAAAAAAAGAAGAAAAGAGAAAAAGAGTATAAAAAGGTATAAAAAGAAGAAAAAAAGGGGGGGTTAAAAAATATATATATATATAGAGAATAAAATGTAGAGAATAAAAAAGAGCGAGAGAGAAAGAAAGAATAAAAATAGAAAGAATAAAAATAAAATATATAAATAAAAATAATAATAATAAAAAAAATAAAACTGGTTGTATATCTGTATTGTATATTTATAAAAGTGACATCATTTCTAGCCCCAACAGTGAGATTAAAACGCCAATTTAAAGTTCACACAACAGAAAAACAATATCTTCTCATATACTGATCATCTGTATGCGACCGAAGTCATGAGATTAACTAATTTGCATATTAGTTTGCATAAGGACATCTCATTAATTAACTAGTCATTTCTATCGTGTTCAAGCTCAATGGTTGTTTTTATTTTAATATAATACATGTTTAATTTTTAGAATTTGGGGTGAAAGAGTCTTTCTGGTTCTTTCCGGTGAATTTACTTTATTTTTAACAAGTTGCAAAGTAAAAACAAATCCCCCCCCCCAAAAAAAAAACCCATAAACACATTGCAACCAAACAAACAAATCAGTGAGTATCCCCCACCCCAAAATAATTTAATTAATGAACTATTCGTTTCTATTGTTTTCAATTTCAAAATCAATATTCGATTCTGCTTTGTCAAACTTTTTGTGGGTCGTTGCAGCAAGTGGTTAAGTAAAATAAAATGTAATTCGATATAATTTCTTCCAGAAAATACTTTATCCGTCTCGGAATTATTTTCAAATGATCGCTATCTTAAAAAGTGACGTACCTCTGTATTATATTGTTAAAATATTTTTTATGAAAAAAACTCTGTATAAAAACAAAACTGAAAACAAATTGCAAGTAAATACACTCCCGAGCAACGCCGGGTAAGGACAGTTAGTATTTAATATAAATATAGGCAGACAATTTTTTCAAATGGTAGTTCGATTAAATGCACTCTCTATTAATGTGTTAGCGCAGAGCCCAATTCACGTTCTTTGGTTGCATAGCTCTAAGTCTGACCCTGATCCCGAGCATCAGGTTTCAGATATAATATTATAATTAGAAGGTATAAAACTAATATAAAGACACTTTACAATTTGAAAAAATTGAAAAAAAAAATTATTAAGCATACAGTTGATGAGATATCTTGATCAGATCTTTTTTGTTTTAATCAGTGTTTATTGAAGTTTTTGTATTTCGGATATTTTGTTAATAGAAGGACAACTGCTAAGTGAACATCTATAAAATGGCTACTCCGCAAGAGAAGACACAACATGTAAAGAAAAGACTTTATGGACACCCTTTATAAGACACTAACAACGTTTTTTTTTTACCATTATTTTGGAATTATTCTAATTCTATGTAAAAATGTTCTATTTTGATATTTATTTTTGAAGCCTGGCCACGAGTAAGATAAGCATGCACATCATCATCATCATCATCATCATCATCATCATCATCATCATCATCATCATCATCATCATCATCATCATCATCATCATCATCATCAATAGGAATAATAATAACAACAACAACAATACTAATAATAAAACTAGGAGAAATTGGAATAAAAGAAAAGATTTAGACAACAAAACGAACGGCAATGTAAAAATAGCTGAAATCTTAAGAAAAATGCTTGAATGCAGAAACCAACTAATATAACCAACGAATGCTAACTTGCCATCGATAATTTTAAATCGAAAAAAAAATATATATACATAGAAAGAACATCACACGAATCCAAGGGAAGTGAAAACTGCCAGACAGCCAATAAAATACCCCCTCCACACATACACACATTCATAAACATACACACATGCATGTGGTGACACCAACCTCGGCTGGTACCACACAAAATTATTGTGACGGGCCAAGGAGGATGGACAGACCTAGGAGGGAGAACACCGACCAGCCCTCCACTGGAGGGGTGCAGAGAGTACAGGGACCTTGAGGAGGTGTATTACCACTCAAATTCCAGAGAACACCAACGATCGTTGCTAGTGACAAATTAATGGTAAACGGCTGTTGCGATAACACAAAGTGATTTGCAATGGGTATCGAAAGAGGTAGAGAGTGCTGGCAACCTGGGTAGATTTGTTGTCATTCGGACTCCAGGGAACACCACTTGTTATTGCCAGTGAGAAATGATAATGATTTGTGTGAGAACTTTTAGTGAGTAATTATTAATAATAAAAATAAAAATAAATAATAATAATAATAAAAATAAAATAAATAAATAATAATAGTAATAAAAAATAAATATAAATAAATAAATAATAATAGTAATAAAAAATAAAAATAAATAAATAATAATAATAAAAATAAATAAATAAATAATAATAATAAAAACAAAAACAAAAACAAAAACAATAATAATAATAATAATAATAATAATAATAATAATAATAATAATAATAATAATAATTTAAAAAAAGTCCCCAAAAACCTGGATAAAAGACTAGGCGAAATTGAAATCAATGGGATCACTGAGACTATACAAAGGACGGCTTTGATGAAAACAGCTGCAATCTTAAAGAAATCCTTGAATGTGGAAACCAACTAACGATAACATGGAAGTTACAATAGGAAGAAAACAAAACCACAGGAAGAAGACTAGCACATGAGCCTAAAAGAACAGAAACTGCAAGAAATTTCATAAACTGCCCCGACCCCCTAATAAAAAAGTAATGGCACCAGCCTCGGCTCATACCACACAAAATAGTCATGAAGGGTCAAGGAGGATGGGAAGACCGAGGAAAGCGAGCACTAACCAGACTTCTACTGGAAGAGTGCGGAGAGAACTTGGACTTTAGGGAGGCTTATTGCCACCCAAATCCCAGAGGAGACTAATGGTCGTTACCAGCAAAACATCAACGGTAAGTGGCTATTGCGATACCGCAAAATCATTTCCAATCGTTATCGAAACGAGGTTAAGAGTACTGGAAATCTGGGGACGCTTGTTGTCACTCAGAGTCCATGGAATATCACCAGTTATTATCAGTGAGCAATCATTAACGATGACTTGTGTGAGAACTCCTAGTGAGTACGAATAATAATTTTTATTATAAGAAGAGGAAGAATAATGAAACTATTGTGCACAGTGCTCAAGTGGACTATAACTCATCAAAAGTGATGTACATAGGTGCGTGTGCATGAGGGGTGGGCATCAGCTGTAATTTCATCACATTTCTGGAAGCATGAGGGTTTTAAGGTTTGCATAGCAAGCAACTATGTAGGCAGTTTGTTCAATGCTTCAGCAATTCTTAGCGTGAAAACAAAGTTTCCGAAAGTCATTGGATCCATGCTGTTTTCTAACTTGATCCATGAAAGGGAGAGAAAAAACTTGTGTTTGGGTCAGTGTTTATTGAAGTTTTTATTAACAAGTTTATTAAACAGAAATTGGAATATATTATAAATTTAAAAAAAATTTATATAAAAGGGGAAAATGTCTAACATCAATAACATTTCAGGAATGTAACAGCAAATATCAAATAATAGTTAACTGATAAAATATTGAGAAGGAAAATTGGGAATGCAAATTATAATTCATTAATAAAATGTCTCTTTTCGAAACCAACATGCAAACATCAGGAAGTTTCATCAGATGACCGGTTCGCTTGCCAGGCCGAGAGCAGACTCAAGGCGTTTCCATGAATAATTGTGATGGAGAGGCGCTCGTAAAGTCAATTCATGATGGTCCACGGTGTGGTGCATTATTAACAGACAAAGGCTGCTGAAGAAGTCGTGCGTGGCAGGACCTATCATGGCGATCGGTTTAAACACATGTCTATTGAAAAAAATGTCTATTAATAATAAGATTTTGTATTTCACATATTTTGTTAATAGAAGGACAACTGCTAAGTGTACCGCTATAAAATGGCAACTCATCAAAGAAAGGCACACAATTGAAAAAATGCTTCACACTATATATTAACGGTTAGCTAATTATGGCGTGAATTGCTACCCTCATTCTTTTTCTGCTTCGTTTTGATACGCTTTCTGTTTCGTGCACCAAAAATAAACAAAGGAGTTCTCACAGAAACACGTTAGCAGTGTAGTCCAGCCAATTAAAAGCTGGCACGTCAGTGAAGCAACGAACACTTCGTGACCCCTAAAAAAGAGAGAGAACGGGAGAGTTCTCTCTCTCTCTCTCTTCTTTTCATCCAGACCATGAAGGAAAAGCACAAGGAGTTCACCGTTCACTCCACTCCGGCCTCCTGGTCGGGGAGGGGGTGGTAGATAAAAAGAACGAACTCTTCAAAAAGTATGTACAAGCTTTTCTTGCCTCTCACGCACCTATCCACATACACAGAGTCAAGCACAAGCTTTTCATGACACACACACACAGTAGCAGAACAAAGGACACGAGTTAAATGAACATTTATAACACGAACACAAAGTATAGACTTTACCAAAGAACATTCTCACTCATTAAAACGAACTCTTGTATTTCAGGTAACCTTTAGCTTTACTAATGCCTTATCTAAAATAAATTGTTTGTTCATTATAAAATGTTTTGTTGCTATAAAAATGCTTCTTCACACTATATATTAATTGTCAGCTAATTATGTGTCTTGATAATGTCATAAAACATATCAAGTCAGTTAAAATTTCTCGCATGTCGATGCCCAAATACCGACCCATACTGTCCATTATGGAGATCGTAAAAGTGCTCTGGGTTGTTGTTGGCAAGATGGTGTTTACTAATTGGGTACTCTTATAAAGAAGGCCCCGCGTTTCTGTGACTTTGCGTCGTCAACGTTCGGGCAGGTCTCGAAAGCGCCTGAGAGTTGACGAAACTATTAACCAATCAGGTTGCAGAAGGCATTAGACAATCAGGTTGCAAGCAAGCAGACGATAACTTTTGGAAGAAATTAATTTCTACGATCTGCAGCACGTTAAAAAAATGAATTTCTCCGATCTGAGTCAGTGCATTGAATCTCCCGAAGGACTCATTGAGTTCTGTCATCAACGGCCACTTCTAGTGAAAGACTATTACTAAACCCTAACCCAGAAAATGTAAAAAAAAAAAATTGAAACCAAAAAATGAAAAAACAAAAAACAAACAAGAAATTGTTTAAAAACAGTAGCTCCGTGGTTTGTTATATATATAAAAAAAAAATCATTTTTTGAAACTTTTCGGTGCACAAAAATACCCATTTTACTTCAAAACATTTGATTAACAATGGGTCCTTTGACAAACAAAAATAAACATCTAATTAATAACAGTTCTTTAGCTATGGTTTTTCCGTTCATTATTTTTATATATGTATTTTACTTTTATTTTCTTTGTATGAATTTATCATTGGACAGTCTTCAATTTATCGTTTGGCAGTTTTTGCGGCGTCAACTCTCGGGCACTTCCGAGACCTGCCCGAACGTTGACGACGCGAAGTCACGGAAACGCGGTGCGTTCTTTATAAGATTACCACTAATTGAAACATTACATTAAGATAAGAAGGCGTACAAAGAAAAATGACTAAACTAATAAAATGAGTAATTTATCTCGATCATAAAATAGGTTATCAATTTTAGGGTTAACTACTTTACTAGTGAAAAGAATGAGAGGAGATTTAATCGAGGCCTTCAAAATAATTAATACAATATGGAACGCAGTTTTCAGTATCTCTCTTCACACTATATATTTATTTGTAAGGAATATTTCAAAAATTAAATATATTACCTAATTATATATTTTTCTAATGGAGCAATATATTTCTGGACTAAGTTATTCAAACATTACAAAAAATATCAATAGTGTACACAGTTTTAAGAATAAACGGGATGAATTCAGAAATAAAGTTAAAAGAATTAAGTTTCAAGGATATTTTTCAGAACTTGGAGGTAAGAACTGCAGGATTGTAGAACTCTCTTCCTGTTGACTGTTTTCCTCCTACATATAACCTTGGTCTTTTCGAGACGAGGGTAAATAGGCATCTAGTGTCTTTGCGATAATGATCTTTCGTTCTTGTTAGATCCTTAAATCAAATGGCTTCTTGCCTTGTATGGAATGACTTCCATAAAAATCGTCATCTGATGGAATATTTAAGAGAATTTGATGTATATAATCTTATTATGGTTACATTGACCAACCCATTTTATATATATATATATATATATATATATATATATATATATATATATATATATATATATATATATATATATATATATATATATATATATATATATACAGGGTGGGCAAAAATAAGCGTCCTATTTTTAAAAATTCATAACTTTTTTATTTATTGATTTAAAAAATTTTTTTTTTTTAGAATAAGTAAAGGACCCCTTCCGAAGCAAGCATGAGCCGTATTAGCCCTAAGGAACGTACCCTCATTTAGAAAACATTATTTTTGCTTAAAAAACTCAAAACAGTGTAAAAAACTATACTTTAGTTTTTGTAAGTTTTAAGAAGTGTTTTTCGGCTAAAATTTGTTTTGTTTATTTCAAAAAATCTCGGAAGGGTCAGTCTACACACACATAAAGTTTGGTGAGTTTAACTTTTATTTTGTGGAAGTTATTCAAATTCAAGTTATTCAAATTTAAAGATAGGACCCTTATTTTGGCCCACCCTGTATATATGAGAAAGGAAAGATGAGAGTAATACAACGTAATGGGAAATTAACAAGGAAAAACCAAGAGATATTTTTTTAATATATTCATCAACGTTTCGTCTTTATTGTAAGACTTCCTCAGGATGATAATTTTAAGAAAAATCTCATGCACGTACATCGAAATATTGGGTTGACATGATGGGTTTATGAGAAAAAGTAGTAGCCGTGGCTACTAAGAGCGCTGGACCAAATTCTGGGCTGAGAGAAGTGAGATTGTCACTCTCTGCCACTGACTGACTCCGCTCAGCCCGGACCTTGGTCCAGCGCTCTTAGTAGTCACGGCTACTACTTTTTTCACATCACTATTTAACTATTCTGTATATATTATGCTCATGATATATATATATATATATATATATATATATATATATATATATATATATATATATATATATATATATATATATATAAATTCAATTATTTATAGCTTACGCGAATTGCACCGTTAAAAAAGCTTGGACTGTTGACAAAAAAACTCACCGGTTTTAATCTGTCTAGCCACAATGAATAGCTGTGTTACAGCGAAACAGTATGGGGATGACACACTCACAAACACACACACATATATATATATATTAATATAATTATCTATGGACACGTGTTTCGTCATTATACGATTTATCAGCATGGCTGCACCTAGCGAGATTTGACACCAGGTCTCCACAGTCTGGAGCCTGAATCTCTACCACAGAGCCAATAACCTCTAGTACTAAATATTTCGCCTTTTTTGTAGATGTCATTCATTTGTTTATTTTGCCCCCGATATCTTTTAACGGAAAGCACTCTACCCAAATGATTCTCTCTCTCTCTCTCTCTCTCTCTCTCTCTCTCTCTATATATATATATATATATATATATATATATATATATATATATATATATATATATATGTAAAGATAGAAGAAATAAGAGTGATAAACATGTTCGAATGTCCAAATTTATTTCAAATTTCGATTGTTCAATGCAAGGTGTTTATTATCCTTTCCTTAAGCCAAGGCTTTTCAAAGATCGAAATCTTATCACCAGAAGAGAAATACAGATAGATAAGTTGGCTGTAGAAAAAGCCAAAGTTCAAATATTTGAAAAATATTAAAAATATTAAAAATGGGGTATAATTGCTCTATCTCGTATATTGAGCTTAACCTTTTCACTATAGGTCCTATTTACTAAAAGTTTACTTTTGGTTTATATTTGATTATATATATATATATATATATATATATATATATATATATATATATATATATATATATATATAGAGAGAGAGAGAGAGAGAGAGAGAGAGAGAGAGAGAGGGAGAAGGAGAGAAAGAGAGGGGAAAGAGAGGGGGAGAGACAAAGAGAGAATAGATAGAGATAGAATAGACAGAGATAGATGCTCAAAGAGATATCATTGAGAATATTTGTGTGTTAGTCTGTTATCAATCTATAGGTTCTAAAACTCCTCAAAAGCACTACACCAATTTTTGCATGAAACATTCTTCAGATGTCAAGTGTGTCTTATTTTGAGGCCTCTATCCAATAACGCTACGATTAGTGAATCAACATTATTCAACTTTTTAATTGTGGTCAGGTCATGTGACCTGATTTTGCGGACGTCGTTGCAAACAATTGTTCTAAGTACACCTCAGTTCCCTTTTTTTCCGGGAAAGCGTTGCTTTTAAGAAGAGAAAGAAAAGAAAGAAAGAAAAGAAAAGAAAAGGAAAGAGCGAAGCTAGACGAGTAGAAAAGGAAAGACAGTAGCTTAACATGCCAGTAACATATCTTCCTTTTTCTCACAACAATGCTATATATATATATATATATATATATATATATATATATATAAAGATAAATGAAAGAAGAAGGATAACAATGTACGAATGATAAATCTATTTCAACTTCGATTGTTCAATGAAAGGTGTACTCGGTAAAAACATGTTTATTTTTCTTTCCTTAAGCCAAGGCTTTTCAAAGATTAAAATCTTATCATCAGAGGAATTACATAGATGGATAAGTTGGCAGTGAAAAAGGCAAAATTCACAATTTGGAAAAAATATAAAGTAATGGAGAGTAAGAGTGTGCGTGTAAAAAAATATGGAGTTTGTCCAGTTGGTGAATGTCCGTAGATAAGGTGTCCGGTGAAAAGAGATTTAAAGATGGAAAAATATGGAAAACAAACAATCGAAGTTGAAATAGATTTGTCATTCGTACATTTTTATCCCTCTTCTTTCATTTATCTTTATAATTGCTCTATCTCGTATATTGAGCTTAACCCATTTCACTATAGGTTCTATCCTCTAAAAGTATACTTTTAGTTTCATATTATATATATATATATATATATATATATATATATATATATATATACTGTGAACGACTCATCGGACACGTTATTTTTGTTTTACAATATCGCAAAGGAAATTGTGGGTTCTCAATGATATTAGTGTGTGGTTGAATAAAATAGATCCGATAAAATTTGAATTCAGTATAACCGATTTCAGCGTCCGTGATGGCATCCATTATACCAATCTCGTACTGAAGAAGAAGAAGAAGAAGAAGAAGAAGTAGGAAAAGAAGAATAAAACATTATTAAGTACCGAAAAATGGTTAGCGAATTATGCGTCTTGATAATGCCATAAAGCATATCAAGTCACTTGACATTTCTCGCATGTCGATGCCCCAATACCGACCCGTACTGTCCGTTACAGACGTTGTTCCAAAGTCATGTCATGGAAATAACAGGGAAGTTCGACTGCAAGGCCTTCTGGGAATGATGAAGAAACAAAACAAAAAAAAAAAAAATAATAAATAAAAAAATAAAAAAATAAAATCAACCTCAAAACAAAACAACAAACAAAAAAACAACCAGAATAAATAACTAAAAGAAAATTCAGCTGATCATCCCTTGAGCAAGTCGTATGCCTTTCGTCAGCTCGAGTATGGTTGGCATGCCTTGCCTATTAACGAACCTCTCTAAACATGCAAGAAACGTCTGACGCCTCATCTACCTTACATACTACGAATGACGACCGACATTAGCTTCACGTTTTTTTGTTTCTTTATTTCCCATTGTTATAAGTTTGTTTTATCAACACAGACTTAGAAGATCTCCCCGTTTTAATTGTTGTCACGCAGGCTTCGTTGTGTTTCGGTAGTTGTTCGGAAAGTACTGGCCGATTTTTCGACTCACTTTCAAAAACAGCTGATTTCGGTTACAATTTTGGCAGTGTTGTTCTTTATACAAAATTGTATATGCTTAATAAAGATCGAATACTTTTTATTTTCAAAATACAATGTTGAATGAAGCATATCATGACAGGTACTTGACTGAGCTTCAATCTACGCCCCCCCTAAAACATTGACAACAAAAACTCATCTAGCTACAACCATTGTCAATAACTCCCCTTTCTCCCTCTGGGTACCTAAAGCTAAACGGGACTT
Source organism: Sepiola atlantica (assembly GCA_963556195.1). Lineage (NCBI taxonomy): Eukaryota > Metazoa > Mollusca > Cephalopoda > Sepiida > Sepiolidae > Sepiola > Sepiola atlantica. Next base: position 187,794,828 of record OY744520.1, on the reverse strand, counting down.
CCATGAGCAAAGTTTATTTCCTAGAACTGCCCGTCTGTGGAACACAGCACCACGGGGCTGCTTTCCGGTTGACTACAACATTGACGTTTTCAAGTCCAACATAAACAAATTCCTGTTGAGCTGTCCTCTTAAATAATCAATTCGTGACCAGTTACAACTGTCGTTACTTATCCCCTCGATGTGTCACCGTCCGCCGGACAAACTCAATAATCGTTATCATCGAGTGGCCGTTGGGCCTTTATAAGCGGTGACTCGTTAGTAAAAATAAAAGAGAAAAAAATATATGCAATTGTTAGAAGCAAAGGTATCCCCCTTGAAGATAATTGTCACATGAATTCCTGCCAGACGGCTCGGCGTCATTCATACAACGACGACAACCATGATCAACCAGACTTCTACAGCCCTTGTCCACAATGTCAGCAATGAAGAGGATAATAGCTGTTTCTGGTCCGCCTGCCCATTCATCATCATCGTCTACAGCTGTCTTCTGACCGTCATAATCATCACAACAACATCAAAATCAACAACTCAGACAACATTCTGGCCAGGGTAAAAAAAAATCATAATCCTCCTCCTTCTCCCCCTTCTCCCCCTCCTCCTACTACTACTACTACAATAAGGGTTCATAATTTTCTGACGATTCGCTGAATCATGAACTATTTCCTAAATTAAGTATATTTATTTTTTCTATAAATTATCTATATACTTAACTTGAAGAATACCCGCTCCAGGATTTTCACCATTTTTATGATGTCTAATACCGATTATTAAAATTCCACAAAAATCGGAGGTATCTGAATTTTCATGACGGGCTTTAATCCCTCTTTTACACCTTTTGCATAACATTTAATTAAACTAAATATAACCTACATTACGATCCTTTACGCCTAGCACTTATGTTCCAAAATTGGTTAATTATTTTAAAAGTGAATCCTGTACATTTTAAAGGGTTTTTTAGGGAGCATAATATAGGGACAACGTCCCATTTAAAAATTCAAATATTTCAGATTTGCATTGAATTTGATCCATAGTCATTAGAAACCAATTGAGGAAGATTCCGTGAATTTCAATTTCTTCTTAAGACCCCTTTAGCTTTAAGCCTTAAATTTGAGACATTTTCTAGAATAAAAATCATCTAATGGATTTTTATCAAAATTGGAATATTATTGTAGATATAAGGTTTAGTATCATTATATCTTGATTTTACTCTTCGTAAAAGAACATAGAGTCCAACCAGGGTTTTTTACCCTGCCTAATAAACTGGTATTGTCCGGGCCTTTGGGTCTGGATTTACGCCCGTCTATTGAGGGTTGTCTGGTCCTGTGCAGTTCTAGGAGGTGCACCCTCCCAGGCTTTGCCTCCCCTCTTTGGGGAGGAGTAAGTTTATTGCTTACTGTCTCAGGCGCCCTACCGGGAATACCGACGGGGCTGCCCAGGCAATTTTTAAATAGCCAGAGTGCTCACCTCTCGAGCGCTGGCTTATCTAATCCCACTTTCCCGACCTTGTGTCACATCTTACCTTGTGGGAGGTAGATAAATAACATAGAAGTGATGCAAAACTGTTCTGTTTGGGGAATTGATTTTTTTACTTTTCCTGGGACGGGTATTCTAGTTTCGAATAAAAGTCTATTTTGAAACTAGAACAAAAGTGCCACATTTCAGAACTGTTTTACAAATATTTTAGAAAGACTTGATGCTTATTAAATGAAATTCAAAACTAGTGAAGCTTAAATCCTCGCTACTTTTAGGCACACATGAAATGTGACAGTTAAAAATAAAATGAGAGCAAAACTTTATGAAGTAATTACTTGCTATTGAAAAATATTACTGTACACCAAAAATTACGGAAAATGATCGAGCATTTTTATTTTTATTTATGAAATTCAACTATGCATCGTAATCCAGAGAAATTCGCCATTATCAGATTTTTGTCTTAGTCAATGAATCAAGACTCACTGATTATCTCCCCTTGACGTCAAAAATTAATTTTATTTTTTATAAAATTATGCTTAATTTTAATATATGGCATAATCACGTTGACACACCAGAAGTTAACCGACATTGAGCCTGGCCAGTACTAAAGTGACCATTTGGGAATACCAGATGCTGTACGTGGCCTGGAGAAGACATGGGTTCCACCAGGTTCTATCATGCCCACTGAAAAGTTATGACAGATGAAATATCTGCATTACTCCCCGACGACGTCACTTGACGTAATGGGATATGAGCCGATGGATTTTCTGTAATGTTCGGTGCACGGTAATATTTTTCAATAACAAGTAAGTACTTCATAAAGATTTGCTGTCATTTTATTTTTAATGCGTTGATGTAATTTGTATTTGTTTTCAAATTGTAAACAGCAGATTTTCTTTAGCAACTCAATCTTTACATACCTTCACATGAAAGAGAAATGTTAGACACAAGGTCGGTTTTTTAATGTAGAGGAAAATTCACTCTGGATTGGAACAAAAATTAAAATGGCCTTAATCTAAAACGAACTTCCCCCTCGACCGAGGACAGAACATCTATTATTATACTAAAAATAAGGTAATAAACGTTGGTTTCCCCAAAGTTTTAAAAAAATATATTTTAATCACAAAAAAATACATGGTTACATATTCCTCAATTTTGGGATTGAGTTATGCTTAAAAAAAAACTCCCATTGTGGCCTAATTAGCCACAATTTGAAATTAACTCATTCTTCTGTTTGACCACCTTCACTCTTTCTCACTTTATGTTTGTTGGAACCTCTGCTCTCAATTTACATGCTATCTATCACGCTCGCTTCCGACACTCTCTCTGTGTATTATGAACAGTCGAAGGTCATACAGAAAGGAAAGAATAAAATATCAGAATAGTCCATTAGAAACAAACGATAATAACACCACAACTAGTAATATCTTTAAGCCATATAGAGAGAGAGGAGAAGAGAGAGAGAGGGAGAGAGATCGAGAGGAAAATATAGTGTAGAAGATACCTATTTTAGATTTTGTATTCCTGATTGAATCAATAGCTGACCACATGTCACATTTTTGTCTAGTATGTTTATGTAACAAGTTACAGAGCTTGTTTACTTTGAACATAAGCTGTCTTCGTCTAACAACGGACAAACAGCTGTAAATAACAGAATTGGCTTAGGTTGGGTCGTCTTCACAAGAAACAAAACCGCCCTAACTTCTAAGTGCATACCATACCAAATCAAAGCTAAAATCTATAACGCATATGTCCTTCCTGTAGTTTTATACGGACTTGAATGTGTCGACTGAACTGTAAAATTACGTCAGAAAGTAGAATCTTTCAAAAGCCACATCATGCGCTTCATTACTGATCATAAACTATCTGATCACATCAGTACTGCAAAGTTGCAAAAACTAACTGGCATCTCATAAATGTCCTCTGTCATCAAATGTAAAGTCTTGAGATTGTTTGGCCATGTTAAGCGTTCAAGTGTAGAACTATGCAAAATGTGCATTGAAGGCATCATACAAGAATGCCGGTCAGAAGGTAGACAAAAAGAAAAGATGGATAGACAACGTTTGCGAATGGATGAACATGAACATAAACCAAGTGAACACCTTGGCCCAAGAGCGTAGGACTTCGAGGACACTCAACGATGTTAAATAGAAGAATACCCGTCCCAGAACGGGTATAAGCAATACGTATAGCATTAGTTAAAAAATTGTTTTTGATTAAATGGATTTTAAATCTAATTAGATTTCAAATCCATTTAATTTTCAGGCAACTGCCTTCATATGCACGATGGAACTAATGTTAAACATACATCTGACAAAGAAGTATTTTCAAAATATCATACTGTATGGAGTTTCCATCAGACGAATGCAAATATATATATATATATATATATATATATATATATATATATATATATATATATATATATAAATGGAGGGTACTTGACTACGAATCAGTGGCGATTTGTGATCGGTGTTCGCGCCCGCCGATCGTTGAGAATTAGCTTCCTGCACTGAAGATTGCGTTAGCATGAAACATCGATGTCTGTATATATATATATATATATATATATATATATATATATATATAAAAAAAATAAAATAAAGTACACAGAATCACTGGTGCGATAATTTATTTCGACCCTCCGGACTTTTTGTACCGGTGATTATGTGATTCCGTGTTAATTTATTTTATTTTATTCTTGCTCTGTTTATTACAGTGAGCTCTCAAACTCAAATTTCCTTGTGGAATTTATTTCACTCTAACACACTATATATATATATAATATATATATATATATTACATATATAACATATATACATATATATATATATATATATATATATATATATATATATATATATATATATATTACATATATAACATATATACATAGATAGGGAGGCCCTCCCCCCCAAAAAAAAAATTTGTAAAGTCGACTATAAAAAAATAATATGCCCATGTTACTCACCACGTTGTTAAGAATATATATTCCAAAATTGATAATGATCGGTTCATTGGTTTAGGAGTGAATCCTGTACATATGAATATATAAAACATATAAACATATACACATACTTAACTTTATATTCAGAGAGATTTAAAGATGATTTTCACTTATTTCATTGAGATTAATAGCTTTCATAACAAATGTGCAATAAAAAAGACTGTTTTGTCATTCAGAAATCTGTCATGCCCGACTTTGAAATCGTATTCCTTTTACCAAGTGCACACATCGAATGGAATCATCTTAAGAGTATCCGTTCTTATGTAAACAAATCAAAAATGCAGAAAAATCTATAAAAAACAACAAATAACAAGCCGCGCATGCGTGGTCCCCCTCTGTATGTGACTCGATGTGGCGAGTGTAAAATGCAATAAATTTGGGCAATTTGGGGCATTTTTGACCCCCTTTGACTCCCTGGGGGCGCAAACCAGAATTATTTTGAGGTCAAAGATAGCTCATTTTATACTCAGAACAATTGCCTCTACATTTTGGCCAAGTTTCAGAAAAATTGAATGGATGGATCAAACGTTATGGGAGAAAAGGATAATTTTGCCATTCTGGGGTCTTTTGACCCCCTGGGGGCGTGAACCAGATTTTTTCCAAGGTCAGCGATACTTATTTACTATTAGGACAATTGCCTCCACATTTTGGCCAAGTTTCAGAGAAATTGAATGGATGGATGAAAAGGGCAAAAAATTACATTTTTTGCCCTTTTGGGGCCTTTTGACCCCCTGGTGGGCTAACCAGATTATTTTTCAAAAATCGGAGAATGTCACTTTCTAACCTGACCAAAGTTACAACTTCATGCAAAATTTCAGAGAAATTCAATCGATGGTTGCGGAGAAAAATCCGGACGGACAGACGGACGGACGGACGGACATGCCTCAAAACATAAGTCCCCCGATTTTATAAATCGGGGGACTAATCAAAGTGTTATATCTCTACTGTTCTAGATCAGAGGAGGAGAAATCCTTAATAACTGGGGTAATCTATATTACAATGGATGTGTAATATGAGTTTTAAAGACACAGGAAGATTACATCTGGATCGTATCGGGAGATGTGTGCAGAATAGGAGACTTCGTTGGTTTGGTCACATTGAAAGAATGGATGAGAGTGCTTCGGTTAGTAGATGTAGAACAGTTGAGGCAGCAGTGTCAGTTTGCTGGGAAATACCAAAGAAAATATGGGAGGAAGTGATAATGATGGATCTGAAGGAAAGAGGGATAAATAAAAACGTGGACGGATTAAAATTAAAGACATGCTCCGTTTACTTTACTCACGATCATGTAAAACATTGTATTCTATGTAGTGTAACCATGGCGTCAGAATAACGTCATATATTTGGGAAATTCTCAGAAAGAACAAAGAAAACATGGGAGGAAGTGATAAGGATGGATTTGAGAGAAAGGGCGATAAATAAAGACTTGGTCAGAGATAGGAAGTCAATTTCTAAAAGCTGTCCAAAAACATACCAGCATGTAAAACAGGCGTTAAACCGAATATAGTGACGAAAAAATGGATGAGAATGCTTGGTTAGTAGATGTAGAATAGTTGAGGTAGCAGGGTCATTTGGCAAGAGAAGGACAAGGAAGACATGAGAGGAAGTGATAAGCATGGATTTGAGAGTAAGACGGATAAATAAAGACCTGACCAGAGATATGTTAGCGTTATGGTGTGGTGAGCAAAACGCGAATGGCATGAATTTCTACTCTCTTTCTTTCTTTGCGTCATTTGGATATGCACCAAGACAGACAAAGAATTTCTCGCAGAAGTGTTTTAGCCCAGTACAATCAAGCCAATCAGAAACTGGCACGTCGATAAGCAACAAGAACTTTGTGACCCCTATAAAAGAACGAGGAGAGTTAGCATCTTCCTCTTTTCAGCAGATGGAACACGAAACAATGCACACAAGAAGTAGGTGACAAAAAAGGACTCTTCAGAAGTATGTACAAGCTTAACTACTTACATATATAGTAGCAGAATAAGGTAACAAAGCACATACACAGACACACACAAACGCCCTATCATTTCTTACTCATGTACACACAGTCGTACACGTACACACATATTATGACTCACACACTAACATATATACATACACATCGTTAGCCCCTCGTGTCTGCATTATTAATGAACAATTTCTAACAAAGAACACAGGTTTCAATAAACTTTACAAAGAACATTTTCACTCAATAAACGGACTCTTATATTCCATGTAAACTTATAGCTTTATAAATGCCTTATCTAAAATAAATTGTTTGTTAATTAATAATGTGTTCTTTCATTTTTAATTCACTAAATGGTTTTCCTGTTTATAGTCTTTTCCTTTCTTCGTTCATTCACAAAACGCTATACATGTAGAGCGAACACTTGCTTGCTGATGACCCTAATATTTCTCCTTTAATTTCCTTAAGTTTTTATTCACCGAAAACCCATTAATGCATGTTAGCAGCACTTCCTTCTCGGGGCTATGATGGTGATCTACCCTATTTTGTGAATATATGAACCTTTTCAGACACTATGTATTGAGGAGATTACGACAAAGTATCAACACAGTCTTGGAGCAGTCTTTCTGTAACATACTATTCTGCAACATACTATTCTGTAACATACTATTCTGTAACATACTATTCTGCACCTCTGTAAATACACACTCTTGTAAATATACCGCCGTGTTGTCTTATTTATTATCGGCCCTTCAAGGTCAAAACAGTTAGTTTGGAAGCCAATTTCTAAAAGCCGTCCAACACATGCCAGCATGTAAAATGGAAGTGAAACCAAATATGATGATGATGATGATGAATCTAGATTGCTCCTTTTTAGTGTATTTTTTAAATTTATTAATCATCATTTATCAAGACCAAAAGCTACTCAAGGAGAAAGGTTACTGAGATGGATGGATTGTCGGTTTAATGATGAAGCATATTATGAGAGGATTGAAAATGATGAATGGGATGAACAAAGTTTGATTACTTATGGAGACGGCTTACAACAAGTATTTGTTTACATTGGACTTGAAGACCACCATATTGTAGTCGGATGCATATTTAACTACTATATATAGACGTCTATCTTGTATTTTCTCCACTTCAAAAACTGACATTGTGTCTAAATCTTTCCTTGTGGGAAGGCAATTAAATACGAACGGCCACTTTGATAGGATCAAGGTGTAGTATATGCTCTGTTCTCAGGAAGACGTGGAGAAATTCTTCTGGACTGGCACAATTAAATCTTTTGTCTCAATCCAGTGCCCGTTTTAAAGAAGTTGGATTTTTTTCCCTCCATTAAATACATTGTGTCTACTATTGCCCTCGGTGGGAGGAAACTATGTAAATAGATACAAACAGGTCGAAAAGCTTATGTATCTTTGCTCTGACCAGCATCAAGTTAAATCAAGGAGGAAAAGAGGATTATGGTTCGGTAAATTTCCAAGGTTCCGGGGGTTTGGCAACGCTGATCGTCGGCACTCGAAAATTTGGCTCTTATCATCGGTAAAATATCGATTACTTGTCTAAAGAGAAAATACTCAACGTCAGCCGCTACCGACGTTCAAATTGATTTATCTCTTTCTTTGTTCATATATCCCTGATGCCTGTTAGATTCTTCAATCAGAGACCGTTCTATTGGTCTAGGTTTTCTCTCTTTGAATTTGCCATTATCTTTCCATGACTGTTTCCCCTTTATTTCTACATCTAAATATATAATCATATTGTACCTATTAAATGGACAATATTTATTTATCTGTCTATTGTATATACAGGGGTTGGACAAAATAATGTAAACAGCTTGAAACCCTCTCACCTTGTGAAGCTCTTGGTGAATAGTTTTTGTTGAGACGAGATTATCCAGATGATTGTTAAGCTCTACTGTAATTTTAGGTGCCGTTGTGATGTGCTCTTTCTTCACAATTCTTACAAGGGATCTACGATCTTTTTCAGACAGTTTAGACTTTCTTCTAGAATTTTGTTTTGAGGAGGATGTTTTCACTTTCGAGAGAGTTCCTCTCGATACGGCCACCATCTCAGTAGCACCTGCCATACGAGCACCAACAATCTGCCCTCTTTGAACATCTGATAGATCTGTCTTTTAAATTCTTCGAACTAATATGCACTATTTAAAATAAAAAATAAATTTAAATAATTCATTCAGGACAACAATAAACATAAATAAAAATTAAACCAACATTTTCTTTTTCCTTTTTCAATTTTTATAGGTGTTTTAAAATTGATGCAAAATTCACAAGGTGTTTCCATTATTTTGTCCAAACCATGTATATATATATATGTTTACATTTATTTTTCATTTTTTTATGAACCGATCATTATGAATTTGGGAATATATCTTCTCGGCAACCCGATGAGTAACATGAGCACATTATCTTTTTTGTAAACTTTACCATTTAACAGGTGAGCCTCCCACAAATTCGACCCCCATACTTGAAGTACACATGATCCGTTGGGTCATAACTATTTATTCTATTTTCATTTCACTCGGAAATTCATAAACTGTGACATATCTGTTAATTCATTTAATTATAAATGCTTGCTAATTATAAGAATTCAAATTATTTCTATTCAAACAAAACTGAATCCCAAATCTAAGTATGAATTTTATGTTATTAAAGTATAGGAAAGACGCCCTCAAGAAACAAACGCTTCAGTATAATAATAGATCTCTATATATATTTGTCCATCATATACAGCAAAATCACGTTGACACACCGGTTCCTGTTAGATCACCGAAGTTAAGAAACGTTGATATTGGCCAATACTAAATCGGTGCCCATTTAGGAATACCAAGTGCTGTATGTGGCCTGGAGAAGACATGGGCTCCATCAGGTTCTATCATGCCTACTGAAAAGTTATGACAGATAAAATATCTGCATAACTCTCGATGACGTCCCTGGGATATGGATGGATGGATCATATATCATTAAATTTCTCAACATGCAATCTTCAATGGATGACATATAAAAACTTTATTATTATCATTATAAGTGTATGAAAATTAAAGTTCTTTAAAAATGTACATAAGAACTTCAGTTATAGTGTATATACATGTCTATTGATCTGATATATATATATATATATATATATATATATATATATATATATATACATATATACATATATAACTCAATAGAATATAAAATTTAAGACACAATTAATAGTTTGTAATTATGCTCCGAAAAATTTAATACCAACAATATTTATACTTGCATACACATGTTTCAGAAATTTCAATTTATTATCACTTTCACTTTCAGTGTAGAACATTGATAATTATATGAATCCTATCATCAGCACATACATCTTTTATCAATTCAATGTATGCAATATTCAATTGAATTGTTCAATAATTACATCACAAAAAATAAAACGTCCACAAAATGTTTTTCTTTATGACAAGCTAAATAAGTGGAGACAGTAAATGTCAAGGTCGATCAAAATTATAATGTCTGTTCTAAGTTTATAAAACGTTTACCATAATTTCAGCAACCAGCAAATTAGAAGGAGCCAAAATAAATTTAACTGCTCCTTGTTAATCACTAAGGATGCGTTTATATATCATATTATATCAGTTTATTATACCCCAAAAATCAGGTATTATATACTATATTAAAACACACACACAGAATCATATGTTTAAATTTATATATACTATGATATATATATATATATATATATATATATATATATATATATATATATATATTTATATATTTATATATATATGTATATATATAGGTGTCCAAAGGCCAATATATTATTCATCTTACGAATCATTTTTTCAAAACAATCACTTCTGGTACAATTATGGTTCTGTTCCGTTCACCAGAAGACTAACCGACATTTGTATGTCAATATCATATCTTTCTACTATGGACTCATCAGAACGCTAAAAAATGTTATCAATCAGAAAAAAAATACATAGTTATGCAGCAAAACAAAAGGCTGAAAAACAAGCAACCCATATCGGATACACCTCCATCGAGAGCGTCTCAGAAATCACTAGCTAGAGAAGGCAGCTTTCTTGTTATCTAAAACGGAGCTATGAAAAAATATATATACCCCATACATCCTACAATTATATTTTGGTTCTTAATTCAATGTCCTTAGCGTAAGATTTAAATTCCTGTCCATCAGTATAAATTCAGGTGATATTTATTTCTATTCAAACAGCTTAAATATGTGTCCATGATAAAAGACACTTTACATTTATTTGGTATGATTAAAATTCAGATTGCACACTACTATCCTTTTTGCCAGTTATACTATTTAATATAATAATGGCTCCCTCTACCGTGCCAGTAAACTTCTCACACCTGACATTATCCTATATCTCTACAAAGCCACCATCCGCCCATGCATGGAGTATTGTTGCCACATCTGTTGGTGCATCATCCGCTAGTCTTTCCCTCTTAGACAAGGTCCAAAAAAGAGTTGCTAACTTGATAGGTCCTTCACTATCCACCAAGCTCCAGCCTCTGTCCCATCGCTGGAATGTTGCTTCCTTGTGCCTGTTTTACAAGTACTTCAATGGATTGTGCTCTGATGAGCCTGCTGCTCTGGTGCCCCCACGACGTAAATCCCATCCAAATTCCATCCATATACTGTGGATGTCCCCAGATGCCGTAGAGCTTTCTACTCCAAAAGCTTCTTTCCTCATGCTGCTGGACTCTGGAACTCCCTTCCTGCGTCCTGCTTTCCTGACGCTACTGACATACAGAAATTTAAAACTAACGTAAACAAACATCTCGCTGCGCAGCTCCTAATTTAGGTTGACTACCCATCCCCCTTTTTTTCTTTCTCAGTAGCCCCTTACACCTACAGTGGCGGCCTGCCTTGTTTAAGGTGAACTATGATAAAAAATATATATATATAAGGGGAAAATACAAATGTGTACCTAAGTGTCCTTATAATATTTGTATCTGAACCGTTTCTTGTGCATACAGTTAGGGAGAATTTCGTCCTTTTTATTTAATAGATTACCAGTCTGTTTAATTATTGATGATGCAATATTTATCTAAAGGTTCCCACCTATTTTACAGGAAAACACCTTACCTTTATGAGGTAAACCATTTGTGACGTCATTCATTGTGCACGAGGATAAACACACAAGATCCAGAGTTTTAGAAGTAGTCTAGACCTTCTGCATTGTAAATATATATAAAGTGACACCGTTGCAATATTTAATGTGCATAAGCACAATTTTAATTTCTTCCTTCAATCACTGTCAGGCTAGACAAAGAGTCTGAGAAAATGGTGTATTTTCCCTTCCTCAAGTAATTGATAACTTCTCGCACAATTTTTATAACTTTTAATTCAGACGTGTAAATGGAAGCATATGAAACTGATTTATTTATGCGTGCATATGATGGTGACTGCTGTCTCTGTTTCATCTGTATGAAGGGTATTTGTCACTTGAATTCTCTAAATTCATTTTGGCTGATGAAGTTGTTAATTATCTTTGTTTTTGTTGTGTCAATTTTAGGTCTATATGCGGTTTGGAGATTGACCATGAAAGCATCTTCCTTATGGTGAATTGTGTTATATTGCAATAGTTATTGTTTACTTGTGTTAGTGACCTTTTGATGTGGAGTCCAAGTGAAGGGATAGCTGTTTTCTTATTACTATAGAATTGGATATATTGTGGGTGATATGTTTTTGGTATGTTGGGCTGTTTAGGATGGATTAAAGTTTTTGTGCATACTAGATAGATAGTTTTTTTCTTTTGTAAGATTAAACGTGGTATGTTGGCTTCTGTGTAAAAGGCTCCAAAGCCTAGTCTTGATTTTGTGTAGTTTGTAATTTTCTAACATCGTTAATCTCCTTTTTCTTAGCTGGGGGCATATTAACTTTACATAAGACTACTTTAGGTACTTCTGCAGTTTACGGACCGTGCTGAGATAAAATAATTATTATTTAGAAACTCATTCTTAACATGAAGAGGGGGCTTAGTTTACTATTCTGTACTTTCACCTAACAAGTACATAAACAAAAGATACCGTAAAAATTAAATTTAACTTGAAAATCCTATCTAAAAATAGCATGGTCAGTAAACTGCAGAAGCACTGAGATTTAATTGAAATTTTCAAAATAATTAATAGCATTTTCTAATTTTGTACAGTTTTTTTGTTAATATTTCTCCTAGATCTGGAAGATATTGTCAAGGCAGATTTCAAAAACAGGATGGATTAACCAATTATTATTTTTTTGCTTATAGAGTTATATATTTTTTGAAAAAGTTGACAGCATAAATAATGTAGAACATTTAAAGATGGAAGAAGACGAATTCATAAATTATGGTAAAAAGGAATAAAGCGGGAATTATCGGGAACTATTTTACTCGTCCTTTTGTTTGAGAATTTGCCTCGCATTTCTGGAAGCATCCTTCACTCGCTCTTGATTTACAATTGAAGACTGGAAAAACACAAAAAGTGGTTAGGGTCAGGGTTGGCTTCTGTGCAGAAGGCTTCAAAGCCTCGTCTCATGCCTTGATCTTGTGTAGTTTGTAGTTTTCTAACATGGTTAGCCCCTTTTTCTTAGCTGAGGGCACGTTAACGTTACATGAAACGAAAATGGAAAACATTGACAGCAAACACTCGTCTAGCTACAACCACTGTCTATTATTTCCTTTTCTCTCTCTCTCTTCCTAAAACTAAATAAAACTTCCATGAGCAAAGTTTCTTTCCTTGAACTACCTAGAATTTATAGAAGCATCTTTCCCTCATATCCTGATTTACAAGTGAAGATCGAAAAACACAAAAGGAATTTTCATCACTTACTGCATTTGATGTTATAAGGTTTTTAACACTCTTCTATATCATATACCATCGGGGAAAAGGGCCCAGAGGCGCTTCACTCCTAGTAAAAGCAAGCGTTGATGATGTCCGCACTATGCAATCCCCAAATCCGCTCTCACGCTTCCTTATTCCCTAGCTATTCAAATGTTTTTATTTCTGTGCATACCTTGACTATCCCCACGAATCACTTTTGTTTATTTCTCAAATCTCGCAATATTGTATTCAAATTCCATCAACTCATTCTTCAGAAAATTCTAAAACAAAACCTAACACACTTTTCGACATAATTAGTATCAATCCACCCCCAGGGGCAATCTCGTTGTAGTTTGATATGAACATTTTACATTTATGTCAATCAGCTTTGGAGTACAAGGAGGAGCAGGGGCTAGTGTCATTGCAAGTGTTAGGAGTGGATGGAGTAAGTTCAGGGAACTTCAGCCATTACTAACCAGCAGAAGGTTATCACTGTCGACCAAAGAATGTGTCTATCAGACATGTACATGCAGTGTGAGGGTGTATGGAAGTGAAACCTTGGATCTGAAGGGTAAAAACATGCGTCGCTTTGAGAGAAATGATGTGAGAATGATACGATAAATGTGTAATGTGAGTCCTAAAGAAAGCTTAGATCTAATGACCTCAGACTAAGATTAAATCTGGACAGTATAGAGAGCCTTGAGTTGTATGGCCATGTTGAAAGAATAGATGAGCATTCTTGGTTAGTAGATGTAGAACAGTTGAGGTAGCAGGGTCAGTTGGCAGGAGAAGGCCAAGAAAACATGGGATGAAGTGATAAAGATGGTTTTGAGAGAAAGCAGAATAAATAAAGACCTGGCCAGAGATAAGTTAAATGGAAGTCAATCTCTACAAACCATCCAACACATGCCAGCATGTAAAACGGACGTTAAACCCAATATGATGATGATGACGATGATGATGACGATGATGATGACGATGATGAGCACATTCCCAACAATTTATCATACAGAATGATTCGTGAGAGACTTTAATCATGATAGAGAAAGCTACATTTGACTCTCGTGATGAAAACAATAAAAAATATTGTGCTTTCATTCAGTATTGAATATTGTCAGTCCTTTCAATTTGCAAACAAAAGGCTCGACTAACAATGGCAGTTGCATACAAGTTCAAGTATTCGATATCTTTATGTATTTCGATGGACCAATCTTTAAAAGTCGTAACTCTTTTCAATGTAACTTCACTGCAGAACGATACTGCAGTAGAAGGCCTGCTCCGTTCGACTTATCGATTGTGTTCAATAACAAGTTGTCAGAATTTTCTTTTGTAAAACTTATAATACCGAGAAACGAAAAAAGGGGTTCCGGTGATATTGACAAAGCATCAGAATGCGAAGTGGTGCATTCAAGTGAGAAAAATGCTTTCACGTACGAGCATGTAAGTCTATTTTCGTTTTATCAAAATGTAAACTTAAATTCATCGATATGAAATGACTGCGATGCTTGTAGATATACCAATATATACTTTTGCATTAATGTAGTAAATGCAAATTTCTTATGCAACTAAGTAATATATATATATATATATATATATATATATATATATAGGGAACCAAAAAATAAAGATATCATTTATAACTTCAAAATAGAACTTATCATGAAAAAGATGTAATCCTCAATATACAGGACATAGCAATTATATAGGCAAGTTAAAGGATAGAAAATAAAAGTTGTAAAAAAATACAAAATCTATTACATCTTCAGTTGTTCAAAACAAGAAATGTATTTTTCCTAAAACCATGACTTTTCAAAGAATTGAATTCTTATCATCAGAGGAATACAGATGAATAAGCTGGTAAAAAGATTACCAGGGTCAAATATGGATTTTACGATTACTTTTGGATTTACTATCATTGAACTTGCTGCTAGTTGTTTCCAGAAACGCTCTTTACGGTGAACTTTTTTCTCATATGCACCCAATTAATGTACTCTGCATTGAACACTCTTAATATATGTAACTTTTAACACTTTTATCTAATTTTTACTTTTCATTCTTTTCAAATTTTGACCTTGGTAATCTTCTTACAAGCTTATCCATATATATTCCTCTGATGATAAGAATTAAATTCTTTGAAAAGCCATGGTTTTAGGAAAAATAAATCCCTTGTCTTGAACAACTGAAGATGTAATAGCTGTTGTATTTTTTTTTTACAACTTTTATTCTCATCCTTTAACTTGCCTATATATATATATATATATATATATATATATATATATATATATATATATATATATATATATATATATGTATATATATAATTTGGACATATTTGAGTTTATTAAATTTTATTTGACAGCAAAATTATTCAAAATTTAATGATTAAACACCCTTAGAATATGATATTGATAGACATCAGGTAATCTTATAAGTTCTGTCCGGATTTGAATTCTTTAAAATTTACTTATCAAATGGAATATCTAATGGTACAAAATAATATTGGTAATCATGTCGTTTCCCGACCCAGTCCAATGTAAACAAATTCTTGCTGAGCCGTCCTCTTAAATAATCAATTCCGACCAGTTTAAAACCATCGTTACAAATCCGCTCGATGTTCAACCGTCCACCTATTTAACTCAATTAACCTGTATCCTCGAGTGTCCTTTGGGCCTTGATAAAGGTGAGGCGTTTGTAAAAAAAATGTAATTTTATTGATAAGGTGATATGCACTAGTTCAAAAATTATATTTTTAAAAAGATTATGACATGCTGAACGTATTGCCGTTAAAATCAATCTAGTATTACGTATGAAATAGGAGAAAAACACTTTTTAAATTAGTCAATTAGCCGACATACTGACATAGATCCAACATGGCTGGTAGTTGATATAACAATAGGAACAGAAAAGAAGTAACATTTTTAGTGAGTTATATAAACATAACTTATTTAAACAAATCAAAAAATGTTTATTACACAACAATTATTTTGTTTTAAATAAATTATTCTTAATTAACTCACTGAAAGGCTTTACTTCTTTTCGGCTTATCCATCCTTCGTTTTAAGGTTTCCATCAACTAGCGTACATTTTAGAAATATGCCAGTGTGTCGGCAAATTTACTAATTTAAAAAGTGTTTTTATTTTCTATTGTATACGTAATACTAAATTAATTTTAACACAAATACGTTCAGCATGTCATAATCTAAAACAAAACAATTTTTGAGCTATGTTACATATGTTGGGTAATGGCGTGATTACCAACTATCTATATATAATTTATATATGTATTTGGACATTTATTTTTTTAATAAAGGTTTACTGCTTATTAAAGCCCAAAGGCCACTCGAGGATGAAGGTTAAATAGACCGTTGGTTGGATGATTGACACTACCATACAAGGATTGGAAACCACCGTGGAATGAGCAGAAGATTTCTTGAGAGAAATTATTTATTAAAGAGAACGGATCAACAAGTACCTGTTTACATTAAAATTGAAGACGACCATGTTGCAGTCAGCTGGAAAGCTCTACGAAAGAAACTTTGTTCATGGAATCATGAAAGTTCAGCTTGGTCTTTGGTATGGAGAGAGAAAACGAAAATTTCTCTTCTGTGGTTGTAGTCAGATGGGTTCTTGCTGTGAATGTTTTACAGATGGGGAGGGTAAAAGAGATCGGAGCTCAGTCGAGCACCTACCATGAACATAACGATACAGCATGTGAATGACAGCAGTATTTATTTACCTCCTCTCCAAGAGGTTAGGCACAAGGCCAGTTTTATCTTACTCCCACAAGGTAAGATGTGACTCAAGGTCGGGTCAAGAAAGTGGGACTTGAAAAGCCAGCGCCCGAGAAGGTGAGCACTCTGGCCATTAAAAATTGCCTGGGCAGCCCCATCGGCATTCCCCGGTAGTGGCGCCTCAGGCAGTAAGCAATAAACTTACTCCTCCCCAAAGAGGGGAGGCAAAGCCTGGGAGGGTGGACCTCCTAGAACTGCACAGGACAAACCCACAGACCGGCAGAATCCAGCCCCGAAGGACAAGACGGCACCGGTCTATAGGGTGCAGTATCCATCGGAACAGATACTACACTTTCATCCTGGCCAAAAGGTTGGTCAGGAGTGAGTTACCTTCTGGAGCGATAAGATGATCCAACCATATACCTTTATTAAAAAAAACATTTTTACAGGAAAATTATTCAAAATTTGGCCCTTATAATTTGCCAGTATTCATGAGTTCATCTCATCATCTTCAACAATTTACAATGGTTCCGAAGCTTATTAAATGGATGGTACATGAATTACCTGCTGATCTAAACTCACAATTTATAGTTTATTTATTTATTTGTTAGTTATGCCTCCTTGAGAATCTCCCCTTTAACTATCTTCTCAATTCAACTGTTAAAAAAAACAACAACAAAAATTAAACTCTTAGTACAGTATCGATATCCAGTTCAAATTCTGTTAAATATTTCATTTGATAAGTCCCAAAAGTGCCCCCTCAATTTCTCCCTCCTACCACTTTCTCTGAATTCATCCATCATGAGGCAATCATTTTCCAAACTTAAAAACTTTTTCAAGTGTTGGATATTAGTAGGTATGTCGGCTAGTAGATATATTAATTAAAATCTACTGTGCAGGTATGAGCCATAAACCGGAAGTATGTCGATCTAAAAATCACTCCAATGCTTGTAGATGTACGAATATATATTTTTGCATTAATGTAGAAAATGGAAATGTCTAATGGAGCTATCTATATCTTCTAACTCAATGTCTGTGCGTATGCATGTGTGTGTGATGTTTGTGTGTTCCCAATAGAAAGAAAGGTTAAGGAATCTACATAAAATCTAAAATTGTATTCTTATGTAAAATTTACCGGGGAAAACAATGGAAGTGTTCCTAAATCTGTAAGTAAACATCTACGGGGGCAATGAGGGTATAACCTGCTTAAACCTTCAAAAATATCCTATTTTAATAAAATTTAAATCACATGTATAACATTTTCTGGGGAAGACAATGGAATTGGTCCCAAAATCTCTATGTGCCGAATATCTACATGCCCTCACCTTTAAGTTACTCATGGAGAAAAAACACCCTTAAAACTTAAAATAAGTATATCCGATTTTAATGAAATTTAAACTGTATGTCTAAGACACACATTCAGAGAGTTTTCCAACATTTCAGTTTCTTCCGGCTATATTAGGAACGAAACGGGAGGATGGGGATGGGGTCAGTAAAAAGGAAGAAAGTGATATGGTGTTATGAGCATAGTTGAAAAGTACATAGTAGCGATCCATATTCAATCCTAAGCAACGTCGGGTTTTCCTGCTACTCATGTATACTATTGTTTGGCTGTGAAGTCAAAATTCAACCAAAGAAAACTGTCAATAGATTTTCCACTTTTCCGATCCATAAATACTAGGCGTTTCTAGAGCAAAGATAAATTAATTTCGATTCCACTGGTAAAAGGCATCTGTGCATACATTTCTCCTATATTGTTTTGTGTTCTTTTGACTGTGTAAATGATTTCTTTTATCTCTGAAGATTCTTTTTTGACTGTGTATATGTAAATAATTTTTTATCTCTGAAGATTCTTTTTTGACTGTGTATA
>OY744520.1:187698466-187770966 GCA_963556195.1 Sepiola atlantica | reverse complement strand
GATACGAAAAGGGAATGAATTTCTTTTATCAAACAGTTTATAGATAAATATTTTATCTTCAATTTTTATATCCAAATCAAGAAAAGTAGCTTGTGTTCCCTTATGTTCACAGTTTAATTTTAACTCTTTAGGATATATTAAATGTTTAGTATTTGCAAACTCTTCGCTATCATTAATGCAAACAAGGTCGTCAATATATCGCCTACATCCATGATAACTATACGCTCTAGATATATCATTTTTTATTAGTGATGACATATATATATATTCCAGTCTATGTAAATATAGATCTGCCCAAAATGGAGACGGGTCCAAACCCATTGGAATACCTATTGTTTGGAGCAATAATTTATTCCCTATTTGAAAGTAACTCTCTTTTATAAGGTGACTTATAAGCATTATCAGACCAGTTTTGGATACACTCGTCTTACCATTTTTATTTTTACACCAAAAGGCTTTAGATTTTGCAAAGTCTATGTATTTACCTTTTCCTCCTGCAAAAGCTAAATCTACAGTATTACCTAATTCTTTAATAAGTTCTTTATGGGGTATTTTTGTATATAATGTACTATATATATATATATATATATATATATATATATATATATATATATATATATATATATATATAACGCCGGCGTATGTGTGTTAAAATAATTTAATATTTATTTATAAATATTGTTATAAATCCCCTTTAAGAAATGAGTTGAGCACTGTTCGGAGAGATTCAAAACAGACTGTTACTTAGCTATAAGCAATGTTCTGATAACGTTCGTTGAACCCTCTAAATTTGCTGCTGTTTTCTGCCCACTGTATTTAGGCATCAATAGAACTTAATTTCTCCTGTATCACGTGATAATTCCTGATAGTCTTGGGGATAGAGTGAAAGCATGCAGAGTTTTGTTTGACTCTGTGAACCGTCTGAAATTGTCACTTCTTACACTGATGAGAGCGAACGCCGGCGTATGTAGGTAAAAATAATTCAATATTTATTTATAAGTACTTACTTATCTATCCACACTGTGATACAGCGAAACAGTCTTTCTGTGAATGACTACAACCCCGTCCTCCCATCAGATCACCAGTTGTCATTAGTAATAATTCATAGTTCTTCAGAAAAGAATAATGCACTCTCGGATGTTGAAAATTGTTAATATATTTTAGTATTTAGAGTTTATTAATCTCGTAGTTTGTGCAGATAATAGGTAAGATGTCAGCCTGTTGTCAAAACCGTTGGATTTTGAACAGCTTGAAGTACTTGGTTGTCTAGCCATACTTAAGTGCTCTGATATGGCTAAACAGTCTTTGCAGGACTCTCTCCCCCTATCTCTCTCTCTCTCTCCATGTCTTTCAGGGCCTACCATAAGTATTTGAACTGCCATTGCTCAAGTACCGTTAAAGCTGTCTACCAAAGTATTTTATTTTTCTCCTCTCCAAAAGATTAGACACAAGGTCAGGTGTGGGTTTTAATGAAAGTGTTTCTGTGGAACGAATTGGATTCGAACCCGGCACGCCCTGGTTTACAAGTTGAGAAAAACAAGACAACACATGCTCACAAACAAAGAACACGAACTCAGATATATTATGTATGAGTCATTTGTACTCTGGTTGTGTGTGACACCGTCGCGGACTGTCGAGGCTTCCATTGTTGGTACCCAAAGATGTCAGCTCATCTCGGGTCTGCTAAGTCTCTGCTCAGACTGCTTTGATCTTCTTTCAGGGTCGCCAACTGCTACAAAACTTGTTAACTCCCATAAACTGTCAACTACTGTAAACTAAACCGTTGTGAAACTCACCTGTCACAAAAGCGTTCGCAAATAACTCTCCCTCCTAAACATCTTTACTCAATCTCATGTCCGGTCTTTTGTCCCAGTCATCGACCAGCGAAAATGACTCACCCTCTAACACAAACTGATTACTTCCGTGTTCGCTTTTGTGTGCATTAGTGAATTATTTCCTTTCATTGTTTTTTTTACCTATCTTACTTCCGACAGTTCTTCCCCTTTTGTGAATTATTTCCTCGGCTTTGGAGAAAGGGGTTCGTCCATCGTATCACACTCTTTGTTAGCTTCTCTATTGCAGTTGCATATTTGTCCATGTTACATTTATTATGTTGAAATAAAATCATATAAGTACTTATGGCAGACCCTGTATGTATAGATAGATAGATAGCTAGCTAGATAGATAGATAGATAGAGAGATGCATATTTGCATGTTTCATGGTGTGTACACACGAACACAATTTGGTAATTTGCAATCCCCAGGAATCCTGTCACATTTTATGTGGAGTGAGGAATAAAAAAAATCATATATATATATATATATATATATATATATATATAGTGAGAGAGAGAGAGAGAGAGAGAGAGAGAGAGAGAGAGAGAGAGAGAATATAAATGTTTTCTTCTTTCTCTCTTTTTTCTTCCCGCCTTCGATATTTGAATGTATTTGCCAGCTTTTGGGACGCTTACATAGGAATTCTATCGACTTGCTGATGACAAGTTGCGCCTTTTTTTTTTCCAGCAATATTTATTTTCGTTAACAATATTGATTTTATTGATTTTTATTTTTCTTACAAGAAATATAGCATTTTGTCACTTTAACATTTTGAAATTCTGCATTGAAAAAAAAGAAACCCGAAACGAGAACGGATATTTTTAAGATGCGCTCATTCAATCTGTGTGTTTTGCGCTGGAAATGATATTCCAACCATTAGCATGACAGACAGACGAAGATGCTACTTCAAACGTAAACGTGACAGACCAATAGTACGATTAGCAGACGAACAGATAGGTGTAGATTCACCGCCCCCCTAAAAATCATGCCATGAAAATGCTATATGAAGCTTAAGCATGACAGACTAATAAAAATGCTATTTCAAAATTAAGCCTGACAGACCGATAAAAATGTTAATTCAAAATTAAGTATGACAGACTAATATAAAAGGTTCATCCAAACTTAATCGTGAAAGATTGATGAAAATGTTAATTCAAGTTCAAGTATGACATACCAATGAAAATACTAATTCAAACTAAAGCATGACAGACCAATGAAAATGCTAATTCAAATTTAAGCATGATCCACCAATGAAAATGATAATTAATGTTGAAGCATGACAGACTAATGAAAATGCAAATTCAAGTTGGAGAATGACAAACCAATGAAAATCCTAATTCAAATTTAAGTCTGACAAACTACTGAATATGCTAATAAAAGATTTAGCCTGACAGACAAAAGAAAATGCTAATTCAAGTTTAAGCATGACAGACCAATGAATGTGCTAATTCAAATTTTAGCCTGACAGACCAATTAAAATGCTTATCTGAGTTTATGCATGACAGACCAATGAAAATAATTCTAAATTTAAGCATGATAGACCAATGAAAACGCTAATTCAAATTTAAAAGTGACAGATCAATGAAAATGGTAATTCAAGTTTTAGCATGACAGCCCAATGGAAATGCTCATTTAAATTTAGGCATCAAAAACCAATGAAAATGCTAATTCAAATTTTAACCTGACAGACCTATGAAAATGCTTATTCAAATTCATGCATCACAGACCAATGAAAATGGTAATTCAAGTTTAAGCATGACAGACCAATGGAAATGCTCATTTAAATTTAAGCATCAAATCCAATGAAAATGCTAATTCAAATTTTAATCATGAAAGATTGATGAAAATGTTAATTCAAGTTCAAGTATGACAGACCAATGAAAATGCTAATTACAATTTATGCATGACAGACCAATGAAAATGCTAATTCAAACTTAAGCATGACAGGCCTATCAAAATGCTAATTCAAATTTAAGCTTGACAGACCAATAAAAATGCTAATTTAAACCTCATAGTTTATAGAGATACATAGATGCAGTTAAACCTAATATTTTAAAGTTAAGCATGACAGACAAATAAAAAGGTTATTTCAAGCGTAAGTGTGACCTACAGACAAACATGCTATTAAAAGTTAAGTTTGACAGACCACCAGACAGACGTCTCTGATAAAGTAGTGTTGACAGATCTAAATAACATGCGTCCATTCAATCTGCACAAACTTACGTATGACCGAGGGAAATTTTCTTTCAAACATAAGTGTGACAGACCAACTAACGTATATAGATACGTGGACGTATCTAAATAATATGCCTCTATTCAATCTGCTCATTTTACTATAAAAATGCTATTTCAGATTGAAGTCGGACAGATCTGCCCCAGCCACCGAGAGACAGAGCCTCTCATTGAAATGCAAAGACGTATGTAAAATAGGAAAAGGGGAGGACGTAAGTATTTACCTTTATGCAAACACAAAAGAATTGAGTTGTATTTTTTCTTTCCCACCATAACTTAAATAGATCAGATCATTTCAGATGTTGCTAAGTAGGAAGGTTTCATGTATTCTGGTATACAAGTGCCACACACAAAAAAGAAGTATACCTTTTATACGTTCGGAAAGAAAGTTCTTTTCGTATTTTTAGTGAGAAAAATATTATTCGAAGTTAATCTGTTGTTGTTAGCTTCTTTCTATCTCAAGAGACAATGCCCCCCCCCCCGAAAGACCACTTGCACAATATGGTGTTTATATATGGTGTATATCAATGGTATTGTAGTTTGCTGGGTTTTAATAATAATAAAGAAACTAATAACTACATTGGTGTTACTACCACTAAGCTTTCCCATAGACTCACTATGCACATGGTAAATTTTAGTTCAATTTACCACCATTTAAAAACGAGACAATGAACATACTCTAAAAGGCCATCTGTACAATATGATATATATAGTGGATCAATGGTTGCCAATCTCCAATCGCACCACTCTTTACTCAACATTGCTTAATTCCAGTGGTAGAAAGAAATAAAAATACGATCAGAAGCACTTTTGGGGTAAGCAGAGAAAGACTAATGTTATTTCGGAGGTTATTCTTCTCCAAGACTAGTTGTCCTTCAAAGTCTTGGTAGATAAGTCTACCTTACTACTTCAGCCATAGCAAGGAGAGACAAATTAATACATTTCCCAAGGGTATTAAAGAAAATTACTTTACAGCTACTTCTAGACTGACGACAGCTGGTATTAGCAAATGCTCACTCATCTAAGTGCTGACCAGGCTCAACGATGCTTAACTTCAATGTTTCAACAAGATCCAATGTTACTAGAAGCAGTTTATAAAGTTATCACAATACAATATTACATTTAGCTTGATGTCCGCAACTAACACCAGACACAATAAAAGTATAATGCCGAGTATACACTGATTAAATCTATATAAGTTATATCCCTTATAATGAGCACTCTAATTTCGATAGATAAGGTAAGTTATAGTTTCAATAAGTATTCACTAATAACTCAAAATGCATATAAACAACACACACAACAAAAATGTACATCCATTCGATCCCCTGCAAAGCATGCAACAAAATGTAACTCAACAAAAAGAATATACAAACAGAAAAAGTCATTAAAATAAAAGACTACAAAAATACACGTTTCTCCCACATGTCAGATTCTAAACATACTTTTAATTTCATGAAAGAAACATTAATTAAAAACAATCCATAATACAAATATCTGCTGACTCATTGTGTGGTTAGATGATATATGCGATTTGTTTGTTACAAATTAGGAAAATTTCCACTTTGGAATTAGATTACATAAAGGAAATTTTCGCTTAGGATTTACGGTTAGAAATTTAGCAAAATTACGTAGCAAAAAAGATGGTAGCATAAGAGATAGTGAACATGTAAAAACAAAAACTAGTCGAGTCTTGATAATTAAATAATAAAATGACAGTTATTTTCTATTCTTCTTATTGCTTTCATTTAAGATTCATCCACGCAATTATTTTGAATATATAAATAAAATCCAAGCATTAGAAATCAATAATATTTAGAAATTAATTATTAAAATGAGTTTTAAAAAAATCGATGAGTTATTTCATTTATTATGTTACTTAGAACTCAAAGTCTTCAATGCATCAGTGAAATCCATCCTACTCTACGGATCTGACTCTTGGCAATAAATGTTGCTCGCTCTAAAAAGCTTGATGGATGCTACACCAAAATATGACGTGTTGTCTACAACATGTAACAAACAAAATTCTGTATGATTGCCTTCCACGGATATCTGTAGTTGTTCAACGCTGATTTTTTACGCTGGCTGGACATGTATACCGATACATCGGACCTGCTGGAGAAGTGCTCAATATGTGAGTAGAGCTTAGTCGTAGTAATAGTATGAATATATAGTTATGGCAAATAACCAATACAGAAACGTTTATGTGTAACCTATTTCACTATACAAATACTTCAGTGTTGATAGACGAGCAAATGCTTCAAGCTAAGATCCAAAACATGACTGTTTTGTCATCGATCGGTCTCTCTTAACCATATACTATCAACCCTCACTATAAAGGAATAACAATTTATAATGCCTATATATGTTTGCATACGTATTATTGCAAGGCAGAAACCGGCAATACACGCGCATGCATAAAAAGGAGGACCGATCTTAACACGGGTAATATAAGAAATTGAATATTCATTTTGTTTTCTCTCGGTAAAAGACAATTATTTCCATTTATTCGATATACATTTGAAACATTATAAAACAACTCTATAATAACACAAACTTCATTTGTTTTTTTTGGGGGGGATGGGGAAGACACTAAATGTTGCTCGATATAAGAAACTTGATGGATGATACACCAAGATGCTACGTGTCATCTACAACATATTGTGGCGAGACCATGTAACAAACAAAATGCTGTATGGTTGCCTCCCATATATATCTGCAGTTGTTCAACACCGACTTTTTGTTGTGGGCCTGTAAAGGGTCTGGAAGGTAAACACGAACTCGGAGTTTAGAGAAAACAAGGATATTGAAAAAAGTATAATACAACAGAGAACAAGGGTGGTTCTATGTCAGCCTTGACTGCCAGTATAACTGGTGTGGTTTCAGGTATTTAATTCTTTACCACCGCAGAAATATGTGGGAAGAATCAAGCCAGGAGCACTCTGGCCTATAAAAAAATTGCCTGGGCAGTTCCGTCGGCATTCCTCGGTCAGGGCGCCTCAGGCAGTAAGCAATACACTTACTCCACCCGAAAGAGGGGAGGCAAGGCATAGAGGGTGGACCTCCTAGGACTAACCAGAACCAATACATCAGTCGGATAGATAAAAAACTACCAAAATGGCCTAGTTCCTGCCGGACTGAGTGTCGAGAACGAATCCTTGACTGGTCTTGACCAGTCCGCCGTCTCTCAGCAACTGGCATTACTGAAAGACTGCACGGGCTGGTGTGGACCCAGCTATTTAATTCCTTCCTACCGCAGGAATATGTGACACAAGGTCGTAAGGTGGAGGAGAGTCAAGCCAGCGCCCCTAAAGAAGGAGCACTCTGGCTTATAAAAAATAGCCTGAGCAGCCCCGTCGGCATTACCCAGGTCAAGGTGCCTCAGGCAGTATGCAATAAACTTACTCCACCCCAAAGAGGGGAGGCAAGGCCTGAGAGTGTGGACCTCCTAGGACAAGCCATAACCTAATACCTCAGCCCAGCAAATAAAAGGCCACCGAAATGGCCCAGTTCTCAATCAACCAAAGTTAATGAAAGACTGAACGAGCTGGAGGGACCCAGTATTAAATTGCTTGCCACCGCAGCAATATGAGGCACAAAGTCGGAAGGTAGGGGGGGGGGGGAAATCAAGCCAGCACCCCTAAAGGAGGAGCATTCTGACCTATCAAAAATAGCGTGGGCAGCCCGTCGGTATTCCCTAGTCAGGTACCTCAGGCAGTAAGCAATAAACTTACTCTACCCCAAAAAGGGGAGGCAAGGCCTGGGCGGGTGCAACTCTTTAGGACTACCCAGGACAAAATACCTCAGTTCGGCAGATAAAAGGCCACCAAAATGGCCCAGTTCCTACCGGACTGATTTTCGAAAACGAATCTTCGACTGGTATTTTTCCATCCCAGCAACTAAAGTCACTGAAAACTGAACGAGTTTGGGGTGGGGGTGGGGGGAAAGACCCAACACGGAGAAGCAAGTGTTTCTAGTATTTATGGTGAGTGGAAGAGTTCTAGTAGTCTGTATAGGTAAGGTACCTTAACACTTTTGGTGCTGGTAAGACATGTATCCAGAGACGACATACCTGCTGGAAAAGTGCTCTTGTAGTCTCCAGAGAGCAAGCAACGGGCTGGAAGGCCCCAAATTACAATTAAGATTCTTCTGGAGAAGGTCATTGGCTTTTCAGAAATGGAGCTTCTGGCCACAATAAGTGAGCGAGCATAATGTCACATGAAGTTCGTTAATGCTTTACTATTAATTGATAGATGACTCAAGACAAAAATAGACAAGATGATTCATTATGTAAACCACCATGTTGTTGTAGATTTAAATGGTATTAAAATGAATAGATGTGTGAACGGTGTCGTCGTCGTCGTCGCCGTCGTCATCATCATCATCATCATCATCATCATCATCATCATCATCATCATCTGGTTTTGTTATTTTAGTTGTTGCAAGTTTCCCAGACTACAGGGTGGGCAACACCAGGCAACGTCTCACGCCTTCTCTCCATGCGGTCCGTTCCATTAGGTTGATACCAGTCATGTTGGAGGGCTCGTCACAGAGACCCCTCCACGAGCTCACCTGAAGTCATGATGCCCATTCTCGGAGCATGCCCACCAGCTCCTGCTTTCAACACCCGTGACATCACAAAAATAATCTGGCTGAAACGTTGCTGGACGGAGAAATGGCAGGCAGCAGATAAATCAAGGTTGCACAGATTTGTGGAGGACCCAGATAACCTACCAGGCATGGACTTCCTTCGCCGGCAGTGGACAATGCTCAACCGCCTCAGGCCAGGTGTCGGCCGTTTCGCCGTGACCATGAAAGGATGGGGACTCGGCTGTCTGCGACTGTGGTCACTCTGAACAGACAGTAGACCACATCATCGAGTCATGCCTTAAACATCGACCACCCAAGGGTGAAGCCGGCATAGATGCACTAGACAACAAAACATTAGCATGGTTTTTCTCAACCAAGCTGGTGATCTAACAGTGAGATGCTGTGAAGCAAACGAAAGAAGAAGTCATGTTGGGAGCAGTTAAGGGACTTCGTATGCACTCAAGCCAGGTTTTTCTTAATCTTACATGCACTCTCGTGCCTGAGGTATTCATGTGTCTTATTGAGTTGATGCAGAAGGTGACATGCTATACATAGTCTAACCACCTGAGACACCAAGTGCGTAAGGCATACAAAAATCCCACAAATACCCAGCTTCGAGGTGTAAAAAATATAAACATTATTTCTTAATGATAAACGATTCAAAAAAAAAATCATCGGAAATAGGGTTGCTTAGTAGCAGAGTTTCCATTATAGTCAGACACATAATCTCCATTATAATATGTATATCATATATATTGACTGGAAAAAAAAATGGATCTTTTTATTCACAAAGAAAAGAAAAAAGGTCGGTCAGATAATCGATTCGGCTGTTCTATGAGAGGAAACCATCTGGAAAATGTCTGGAACTTGTCGAAGAAGTGGAAATCTATTGAATATGAATGTGACGTATGTCACTTGGAAATCAAAGAAAGAATTGAAACCATCCAGACAATATCAAGCCTGAGATAAGCTAGAATACGTGGGATGATGCTGAAGTATTCCAAGAGATTGGCTCGCTCAGATCGGGAATGGGGATGAACAAAAACAAATCAATGAGGACAAATTATAACAGTACGCACATATCTTATATATATATATATATATATATATATATATATATATATATATATATATATATATATATATATAAAATAGTAACTGTGTGTGTGTGTGTGTCTGCCTGATTTTTGTATCTTATGTTCACCCAAACGGCTGCACAGAATTGCTTGAAAATTGGCATGTGGACTATTAACCTATTTAGAAAAGAAATATATCGCTCTATCTCGTATATTGAGCATTGACTGTTCATGATAGGATAATTCTAAAGATGATATTTTATCTTAATCATCTCTTCATATATATATATATATATATATATATATATATAAAGATAAATGAAAGAAGAGAGATAAAGATGTGCGGATGACAAATCTATTCCATCTTCGAGTGTTCAATGCAAGGTGTACTCGATAAAAAACATGTTTATTTTTCTTTTCTTAAGTCAAGGCTTTTCAAAGATTAAAATCTTATCATCAGAGGAATTACATAGATGGATAAGTTGGCAGGGGAATAGCCAAAATTCAAAATTTGAAAAGATTCAAGAAACAATATAAATTAATGGAAAGCAAGAGTGTGTGTGCATAAAAAGTTAGCAAAATATAGAGTCTGTCCAGTTAATGAATGTCCATTGACAAAGTGTCCGGTGACGAAAGATTTAAAGATGGAAAATGAGATTTTGTGGAGACTGCTTCAGAAATGTTCAAAATGTACTAAATCCAATAGAATGATGTTCAGTTCAACTGTAGATGAACATAACTTATTATGATGTAATTTTAAGAAATAGGGCCATTTTAAAATACTTCCGTGGACCACAAATGAAAATAGTTTTTAAGGAGTTGAATTTAAAATGTTGTATATATTTCAAGTATGCGTGAAAGGTGTTAGTTACTTTGATCGAACCTATGGTCTGAGAGAAAAATTTCTGGTCGAAGATGAGGCCAGTAAAAAGTGGGAGAGGAGTGGGAGATTAGGGATGTAGGAAGAGAAGGTTTAGCAGAGGAAACTATGGCTGATGCAAGGAAATAGGGTAGGGGAAGGGCTTGTTTAGATACAGCTCATCGCTTGTAAGCAACAATATAATTTAATTACTGCCAGTTTATTTGCTAGGTTTGAACTGGCTTCAGTTAGGAGTTGGGGTGGTGTTTCAATAAGCTAATACAGTAGCGTTTCTGGTCAGTAAGTAAACAGTTCGTGGCAGGGTTTACCCATATTTAAACAGATTTTTTTAGACAAAATCATATATAATTAAGAAAGTTTAAAAGGGTTCAAATTGGGAATTAGGGCTCAGACGATTGGAAATCTGTAATTTACGTGTTTAAGATGTAATTATCCGGACATTTATAGTATTTCAGAGTTTAATGTTTAAAGAATTTATAAATTTCTCTGTTAGTTAAATATTAGAAGCATGACTAAATAAGATACTTTAATATATTACTGATGTCAGAATTGGGAACGGCGTCAATATGTTTGCATCAAGTGAGCTCTAGTATAAGGATTATGGAGTGGGATTGGGTTGATTATTAAACCGAAGTGATAACATGGAGTATTGAAATTATAGATAGATTTAAGGGTATGTGTGTGTGTGTGGGGGGGGGGGATGGGGCATTGTAGAAGTAACCAGGGAGTGCAGTTTAAAGGTGAGAGTTATGGGATCTATGAGAAAAGGATTGTTGGTAGAGCGCTGCATCCACAGAGTCGATGGATTGTATGCAAAGGGAGATAAGAGAGGCAATAGATAAGTATGTAAGAGGGGTTAGCTAGTAATTGCAAAAGGGTATAGGAATTAGAGTTTTGGAGTAGAGGACATTAAGGATTAGTAGAGTGAAGTGGAGTGGAGAAGAGTAATGTTAGTTTTCAATTTATATTAAGTATTATGGGTTAATAAAGTAATTAGGTGCACATGGGAGGATATGCTATGTTATTGGGATGATTAGTTGGAAAGTTGGAAAGGTGAAGAGTTAAAAAGTTAACAAATTAAAAAAAAAAGAATTAGTCTAATGTTAGGGGGGGGGGGTGTTGGCTGGGATGATCCGCACACCTTTATCTCTCTTCCTTCATTTATCTTTATAATTGCTCTATCTCGTATATTGAGCTTAAATCATTTCACTATAGGTTCACTTCTCTAAAAGTACACTTTTAGTTTCATATTATATATATATATATATATATATATATATATATATATATATATATATATACATATATATATAATTAAATATTATGGATAACGTGTGTCTACACATGTTTTTTTTAATCCATTCTAAGTTCCTTAGTGGTTTTCAGGTTGCGAGCTGGAACTGGCCGATATATTTACTGTAATCGTTTTTGGCCGTAGTACTGTGCACTTATCCAACACCAGCGCTATAGCCCAATACTTAAAACTGAACATTCTTGCCCTGCTCTTAATTTCGACAACTTCTTCTAGGAAACACCATCATATTGGAACATAGAACTAACAAACAAAAACGACGTTAGAAGTCTTGCACCTCCAAATAAAAGCCACCCGTAACAAAATTAATTTCAATGATAAGGAAAACGTTATAAAATGCTTATAATAGTAATACATTATTAATACTATAACAATCACACGGTTCCCGCCCAAACAATTAATAATTAAAAATACACGTTCTTTACTTGATAACCACCCCTGAAGATGGATCCAGGTCGATCTGAAAGTACCGGAGCCCAAAATGAGTACGGCAAATACATCGCACAGTTTCAGCTCGAAACAAGAAAACTAATAATGAAGTCAGAACGGACAAAAAAGAAAGCTATGAAGACACACGTTGTCCGTCATATTTAATTAAATATTTCTTAAAGAAAAAAAAATGCTGCCCATATATATATATATATATATATATATATATATATATAACAAGTAAATGATGAGGATAAAAATTATGCAAAATACAATATCTATTGAGTCATCAATTGTTCAAAACAAGGGATTTTAAATAAGATAAACTTTATTATTGCTTCCTTAAACCATGACTTTTCAAAGAATGATATATTAGCGTCAGATGAGAATAGACAAATAAGTTGGTAAAAGAGAAATTACCAAAAATGTCAATATTTGAAAAGGCATCAAAATAAAAATAATATCAAGTGTAATAACAAAATGTAGAACATATATGCAAAAGAATTCATCGAAGCAGATTCGAGGTAAGGTCAAATATATATATATATATATATGTAACAACTTAGAAAGATACAAAATTATGACATTATTAAGTATATATGTTCGAAAAATTCGACATCTACAGAATTATATTGTACATATATTTCTGAAACAACTTTATTACGCGTCTTCATCAGCACAAATAAGGAGGAGAATCATCAACCACACTTAAGCTTAGTTAATCAACCTTAATCACACAAAATACATGCTAAAATATTCCTCAGTTTTACTATTGAATTACACTTGAAAAAATAACAGCTTCCACTTTAATTGTTCTAATCAGCTGTAATTTGCAATTAACTCATCTCTAATTACGTTTTGTCTATCTTTCTCTCTTCTTATTTTATACGTTGTTTATTACTCTCGCTTCCGTCACCCCTTTCTTTCTCTCCCTGTTTATTATTGTTTAGATTTACACAGGATGGATTTAGTTCAAAGGTGATACTTCATTGTTGGAGCTTAACAGGTAGATAAAAGTAATCTATTAGTCAAAGGGAGACAACCCTTATAGATTAAATTTCATTTCAGCTGAAAAATTGGTTAAATAAGAGTTATTAGACGTTATAGGGAGTATAATGGGCTATGTTTGATTTATTCTTGAGGATAGCACAGGGGATAGAATGCTCCCCGTGAAAATGAATCAGTCAATAGAATATAGAATTACTGGTCAGATTTTTTTGAAATATGGAAAATAGTAGACATGTTTTTATTTTTTATTGTAATTCTTGACATGTCTTTTTATCACATGATCATAGGTAATTTCTATTTAATCATGTGACAATCATAAAGTTAACATTTTGTTTAATTACGTCATAGTTGACCTTTTTTGATCAAGTCATGTAGGTAAATATATGACTGCAACTTCTTTGTTCATAATTTAACATTATGTATGACCGTCCATGTTTTTGTATCTCTGTCTTTCTGATGGTCAGTTATAGGCTCCAGAACTCCTCGACAGAATTGCATAAAATTTTGTATGGACCATTCTGGAGACACCGGTTATGTCATAGGAGTTAATATTGCTACTAGTTATACTAACTAAAGAGATACGCTTATAGGCTGAAAACTATCATTAGAATTGAACTAAACTTGGCATGAATAACCCATGTCATGTCTAATGTCATAGGGGGCCAACATACTACTACTACTACTACTACTACTATTACTATTGATAATAATGTTAATAATAATAATAATTAAACTGGCCTCTCCTCTCCAAAAAAGTGATGGTACCATCCCCGGCTGATACCACACAAAGTATTCGTAAAAGGTCAAGAAGGATGGAAAGACCGAGAAGGGAGAACACCAACCAGACCTCCACCGGAAAGATGTAAAGAGCACTGCGACCTTGAGGAGGCTTATTGTCACCCAAACCACAGAGAAGACCAATGGTGGTTGTCAGCGTGTAATCAATGGTAAGTGGCTGTTGTGATAACACAAACTCATTTGCAATGGTTATGGAAAGACATGTAGAGTACTGGAAATCTAGGGAGACTTGTGAGTTGATAATAATAAACACTTATGTGTTAGAAAACTAGTAGTAACATTCCACCAAATTTGACATGAAGCACCCTTGACATAACAGCCGTGTCATAAGCGAGTCAACCTTATAATGCTATTAAGTTTAGCAAAAGTTTACGCGCCTTATGAAAATAAATTATTTATTATGCAAGAAAACATTAAAAAACAACAACTATTTTTCGAATTAAAGATCATGTTTGTCCAAGACTTTCTGCCAACGACGTGCAAACTTTTAGATTTGGTCAAAGTAACAATTATACGCTTTGAATCGATAGAATTCTGAACAGGCTTCTTCAGTTTTATCAGAAGACTCGAATCGATGACCCTACATAAAGTGCCGCATTATTCGTAGTCAGATGGAGCAACGTCTTGACTGGGTAAATCTAAACATCGACTGTGTAAACATAATGAGATAAAACCTTGCGTACTAGCGATAAAAAATGGGTCATATTGTTGTTTTATTAAATATTATTAAATGAGGAACCATTATGAGTTAAAATCTGTTTAGTATTACGCATGCAATCGGAAGAAAAACATGTTTGAAATGTGTAAATATGCTAGATTAATCGAGATTTTCATAAAATGGAATCGGAAGTACTATATTTGGTTCATATCTCTATGATGAAAAATTATTAAAACGTCTTTTTTTCCCTATCACTATGTAATATTAAATTGATTTTAACTCCAAAACGTTCTTAATGTCATATTCCTTAAGTGATATATATATATATATATATATATATATATATATATATATATATATATATATATATACTAATTTTATTCCATTTTTTAAGAAACTGTTTAGACCGTCGATTTTTACATTTACCATTGCATGTGGGCTGATTGTCGCAAGAGTTCCACACTATCCAATTCTTCAATCTTGTTGCTTGTCTTTTTGGCGGTATGAGGCTTCACATTTGTTCTGTTTAAACAAAGCGCATTTTCGATGTACAAGACTTGAGTTCTTTTCAACCAGCTTATCGTAGACTCAATTAGGTTTCTTGCAATAAAGTTCAGCATTGATGGTGCGATCATTCGGAACAAGTTCAAAACGCAGATTCTAAGTACCATCAAACGAAATCAGGATCTTCTTTGCAAATTATATTAACACGCCATATGAACATTTTCCATAACCAGTACTATTGCTACTATTACTATTACTGGTATTAATAATAATAGCAATAGATATTCATGGGTCAAAAAGTATTAGTTTGAATTGCATCAAAAGTTGTATAAACGTTGTATAACAAAGATATTGAAAGAGGAAGATTATATATATATATATATATATATATCTCCAACTGAAACAATTTTTTCCCCTCATATCTCATTCGAGTTTTTAATTTATCATTCTGACGTTTACTCTTAGAGGGTCAGCCGATAAGGCCTTAAGGAAAATTTTAGCAATTTTCTTTTTTTTCCACCCGCCCGTTTCATTGATTACAAAAATGTTTCCTCTGAAATTTATCCTACGATTTTGTTGTACGCGAAATTTACTTACATATACTTATATATATATATATGATCATAATCACTCTCTTTCTACTAATATATGTACTTTCTACTTGCGATTTTTCGTTAGTGGATGGTAGATTACAATAATAATAATAATGGAAAGGAGAAAGATAGAGAGATGAATATGAAGGGAGACAGGGATATGGAGAGAGGAATATATATATATATATATATATATATATATATATATATATATAAATAAATAATTAAAAAACATTGTTTTTTTTATATCCACATACGTATACGTTTCATCCTTACGTGAATCGTCAGTGTAGTAAAGAATCATTAACAACTCGGTAAATCAACGGGAGAGTAATCCTATTTAAAGGCAGCTGGTGTAGTTAGTTCGAGTTTTGAAAGGAACATTGCAAAGGAAGATAGAGTTTAATATGGAGATTTTTATGGAAAGAGGAAGCTATATATATATATATATATATATATATATATATATATATATGAAGAGTTCGAATGCAAAACGCGATGAACGCCAATTTCAAAATCACGAAACTGTCCCTACAAAAAGTGTTGCATTTCAACAGTCGACGACACCCTAACACAATCTGTTACATAATGTGATACCAAAATAATTTATTTTTGATTTAAATTAAAATCATCTTTCATTTGAAGTCTAGATTTAGTATATTTGTGTTTTTATTGTTTAAGGTCTCAATTTAAACGGATTGGATTTATCGTGTTTTGCGTTCGAACTCTTTATATATATATACATATATATATATATATATATCTCGCTAGTTTACCTAGTAGTTGACAACAGTCGTGTGGGCCAAGACGTTGGAATTTGAATTTGAAATATAGCTTGTGTTCCAGGGTTCGAGTCCGGTGACTGGCGTGAAAAATTCTTCTCTACACTAACGATTCCCGGAAGGACGAAACGTATACGTATGTGGATATAAAACAAATATTTTTAATTATATATGTTTATACTGTGTGTATTAAAACAGCATATTTTTATTTAGGCAAACATTATTAAATAACACAGAGTGTCCTTGCTTGATAAGACTTTTATTTTTTCGATTTTCGGAATAGTCCATTTAGTATTGTGTGCCAATTGGCGTATGTATGTATGTAGGTTCCGTGGGTTTCTTGAAGAAAAAAGAAAAATAGAACATAGAAACCCACGGAACGTACATACACCAATTTGACCGAAATACTAAATGGACTATTCGGAAAATTTCAAAATTAAAAAAAAGTCTCATCAAGCAAAAACGCTCCATTCTATTTAATAATGTTTGTCATATATATATATATATATATATATATATATATATATATATATATATATATATATATATATATATATATATATATATATATATATATATAACAGGAAGTGAAACATAGATAGAAAAGCAACAAATGCTACCATCACTTATAAAACCAATTGCATAAAAATACATTAAAATATTTAGGTGATAATAATCGTACATATTACAATACAAGGCATCATGGTCCGGAGGTAAAACTCCAGACTATAGACATTGATATCGAAGGTTCAATCCTTGTCCAAGCCAGAAACATGTGTCCGTGGATTACTTTTATGTATGTATGAATTAATAAATATATATATCAACGAAAAATAAAGGCGACTAAAATACACACATATATATATATATATATATATATATATATATATATATATATATATATATATATATATATATATATATATACATACATATATGTAATTATATGTATATATATACATAATATATATACATACATATACATACATATATACATACATATATATATACATACATATATATATGCATATATATACATACATATATACATATATATATATACATATATATATACATACATATATATACATACATATACATACATATATATATATATGTATATATATGTATTTTACAATTGTTTCTTTTCTTAACGAGTGAAATGCAGCTTTCAACCGAACAATCGCTATCTCTCTCTCTCTCACTCTCCCTCTCTCCCTCTCTCTCTCTATATATATATATATAGAGAGAGAGAGCGATTATTCGGTTGAAAGCTGCATTTCACTCGTTAAGAAAAGAAACAATTGTAAAATACATATATATATAATTAAATATTCATTTTTAAATAATTGTATATATATATATATATATATATATATATATATATATATATATATATATATATATATATATACACAATTATTTAAAAATGAATATTTAATTATCATATGTTTAATCATTGCGGAATATTCAGTGTGGAGATAACTGTTCAAACTGGTCGCACGATCCGAACCCCGGAAAACGAGTTACCTTTAACTCAGTTCTAAGTGCTTTAACTGATGAGGCCAATTCAAACCGTAATGCGACAAGATGAAAAATAAACACTATTAATATCATACTGTATAATTCTCATCTCCACATTCGTAGATGATTGAGTCAACTTTCTAGCCCCATCTAGCTATAGCAGCTTTTGATCTCTCCATTGTGCAGGTGAGAGTCCTCCACTGGACCGACTTCTGAGTTAGGAAGGAGGGATTCAGAAGAGGAGATTTCTATATAAATAGGAAGAAGTCATTCTATAGCTTTCTACTTCTTATCTGTCATCTGGTTTCTTTCTTAGATGTTGTCAGGTTGATGAGGCTTCTCAATTTCAGTCGTAGTGCTGAGACTTCAGGAGGAGATAGTGAGGCTTTAGGTTCAGTGAAGGAGATGGTATACATCACAAGTAGCCTTTCTGATATCTACTCATCTGGCAACTTCTCATCTCACATCTGTAGGAAAGATGACAGAGAGGAGATGCGGATTGTTCATGTGGGTAGGCTTGAGGCAACCAGTGATCAAACGACAGGTGTTGGGTCTATTTTATTGGCATGCAGATTAAGTTAGAAGCATTCACGAGAAGAGCTGGATTTTCTCTAAATTAGAAACCGACCTTGTGTCACATCCAGCCCTCATGGTGTGGTTGTAAACATGAGCATAACTATCGCTCCTCCTCCTTCTCCTCCTCCTCTAGTTGCGATTCACACTGATAAAACACTGAATTATTTGTTTACTTGTTTCTATTTGACTAATAGTTTTAAAATATCCAAAAAGTAGACTAAAAAAAAGCCACCCAGTGCCAAGGTCACAGATATGAGGACTAAACCTCACGACAATCAAAATAGATGTTTAATTTTATATATTGAGTTATTTTATAAATATAATTATCATAATTGGCCGTAGTATTCTGGACACCAGCTACGTGCTGGATATCGCTTGAAAATTGAGAAATTAAGTTCAAATGATGGGTTTGATGAGGTGAATATTTGTTCGGCTTGGCACACAACACAAACAAAAAGGGGGCGATGGTCAGTATTGATTGCATATTTGCGTCTCTCCAGTGCATGGCGAAAGTGTTTCATTGCAAGTTAAATAGCCAAATGTTTATGATCGAAAGTGCTATAACACGTCTCTGCCAGTGTAATTTGATGTGAAAAATAAGATAGTGATTGTAATTGTTGCTGATGATGATGCTGCTGTACATCGAGCTAACAGCTGTACTGGATGTGTAAACAATTAATTGAAATTGGGCATGAAGCATGGAATATGTCAGCAAAGATGTGTCCACTAGCCTCTTCTTTCACATCATAAAAGCCTTCTTGAGTTAATTATTTTTCCAAAGATGTTCTGAAAACTCAGTAGTAACTGCAAAAAAGAATGAAAAATCGCCATCATCCAGAGTTATACAATTCTTGAGGCAATGTAAAAAAATAATGTAAGACTATGGAGACGGATGAGAACTCAGATGTGGACAATGTATATTTGGATGGTAGGGCTATTGAGGTTGCCCAGAAGGTTTGCTTACCTTTGTAATACCATTGGAGCATGAGAGAGGAGTCAATGCTGGTGTGATAGCAAGTAGCAAGAATTACGGGTGGATGGAGTAAGTTCAGGGAACTTCTACCAATACTAACCAGCAGAATGTTTCCGCTGTTGATTTAGGTAAAAGTCTATCAAGCATGTGTTCGCAGTATGATGATATATGGAAGTGAAATCTGGCCAGTGAGGGTTGAGGATATGTGTTGCATGGAGAGAAATGTTATGAGAATAACACGATTCTATGAGAATGATACAATGATACAACAGATGTCTAATATTAGCTTTAAAGATAGGTTTAGATCTGATGACCTTAGAGGAATATTAAATCTGGACAGTTTTGGGAGATGTTTGTAGAACAGGAGAATTCGTTGGTTTCGTCACATGGAAAGAATTAATGAGAGTTCTTTGGTTAGTAGATGTAGAACAGTTGAAGTAGCAGGGCCAGTTTGCATGAGAGGAAGTGATAAGGATTGATCTGAGAGGAAGAGGGATTAATAAAAACCTGGCCAGATTAAACTTGAAGGCATGCTCAGTTTACTTTATTCACAATGTAAAACATTGTATTCGATGTAGTGTAATCATGACGTCAAAATAACGATCTATCGATCGTTACAACTTCAATATTAAATTGTCTTCTATATATTAATACGTTTACATCAAAAGCTCTGCACATGCGTGCCGCACCTAGATTTGGAAAAGCATTCAAGTCACCTAATTTTCGTAATATTTCAAGTATTTCCCTTTAGCAGCGTAGGATTTTTACGTCAGTCTTTGACATCTTCACGACTAATTTACTATTCGATCCCAACCAATTCTAAAATTTTTTTTCTACATCGAAAAGGAGGGAGGTAGGGAGGGGACGACCGGGAAGACACATATTAATACGATAGCGTGTGTGTTATTTTGTGTGTCACGCTTACATCAAAAGCTACGACCTTCCGAATCTTTGTATACTACTCATGAATTGGAGCGAAATTTAATTTAATCTAAAACATTTACAAAGTAAGGTTTAGT
The DNA here is from genome assembly GCA_963556195.1 of Sepiola atlantica. Lineage (NCBI taxonomy): Eukaryota > Metazoa > Mollusca > Cephalopoda > Sepiida > Sepiolidae > Sepiola > Sepiola atlantica. Next base: position 187,750,176 of record OY744520.1, on the reverse strand, counting down.
CGTCGAAATATTACCTTCACTAGAAATATTGTATATAAAGAAGTTGTGTAAATTGTTTCATGTATTGTTCATTTTTCAAAATAAATATACAAATCAAATCTTATCATATTTACACAGGTCCCGCTAATTATTATTATTATTATTATTATTATTATTATTATTATTATTATTATTATTATTATTATTATTATTATTATTATTATTATTATTATTTACGAAAATATTTATTTTTTAATACATTTAAGAAAAATACATCGTTAAAACATTCAAGTATAATTTTAATACATATTAAAATAATTAAATAGCATAAATAATCGATTCAGTTACCGTGTATTTGTTTACAACTGTAAAATTAGAATATTTTCTATTTTATATCATCAAGATTAGCAACCCGTGGGTAGAGAATTTTAATTAATTCTCTGAGCATGTGGATTGTTGCTAAAATTCAGTGTGTATTGTGGTAAAAATACTGCATGTGTTGGAATATAAAAGACAGTTAAATAGTCGTTGGAGGGACAAATACATTTCATTTATTAATAGCTTGTCTACGAAAAATTATAAAGATTGAAAATGAGACAAGACATAGAATTACACACAGACTACATTATTTAAATTCAACAGGAGAATGCACAAATTATTCATTTAAATGAGAACCAAATATGGTTTAATTTGTTGACCACGTGTGGCTTGATAGTCCCCAACTTAATTCTCATGTTCATGAGATTTGAGGATCTAACCCTTCTTGATTCAAAAGAAAAGATTCTTCCCAGGAGCGATAACTCTGGCCCCGACAGTACAAAAACAATTTCTTTTGAAAAATATTAATATTTGAAATTATCTCTTAAATGCAAAAAAATAGTTTAAATGGAAAAAATAGTTTAAATGCAAAAAAATAGTTTAAATGGAAAAAAATAGTTTAAATGGAAAAAAATAGTTTAAATGCAAAAAAAATAGTTTAAATGCAAAAAAATAGTTTAAATGCAAAAAAATAGTTTAAATGGAAAAAAATAGTTTAAATGGAAAAAAATAGTTTAAATGCAAAAAAATAGTCTAAATGCAAAAAAATAGTTTAAATGCAAACAAAATAGTTTAAATGGAAAAAAATAGTTTAAATGCAAAAAAATAGTTTAAATGCAAAAAAATAGTTTAAATGCAAAAAAATAGTTTAAATGCAAACAAAATAGTTTAAATGCAAAAAAATAGTTTAAATGCAAAAAAATAGTTTAAATGCAAAAAAATAGTTTAAATGCAAACAAAATAGTTTAAATGCAAAAAAATAGTTTAAATGCAAAAAAATAGTTTAAATGCAAAAAAATAGTTTAAATGCAAACAAAATAGTTTAAATGCAAAAAAATAGTTTAAATGCAAAAAAAGAAAAAAAAAGAGTGCACTTCCCTTTTTCTTTTTGCTTTTCACATAAGAAAATTTTACTGAAAAATGTGTCAAACATCATTGTTCTCTTTCTTATTCTGCACTGTGGAACAGGCTGTTAGAAGTCGTGGTCCGCCTGCAGGCAGCACTGGATGCATCATAGCTGCTGGTCTTTGGATAATTACTCCTGACTTGAGCAGTTGAGGATGCGTGGGGACGCCATTCTGGCATAAAACATGATCAACAAAAGTTTTAAAATATCTTTGAAGGAGTTTTTCACCCCAGCACCAAACAGAAGAAAGGAAAAATTCTCTCCATGTTTCTGCTCCGTGGAACAGCCTACCATACGATGTCTATCATATCCAGGTTTAAAGTCGCATGTTCTAACTGTCCTTTTACATGGCTTGTTGCATTTTGGTATTTTGTTTGCCAATAAATTTGATCTGTATTATTCGGATTATTGTTCACATCTTCGATGTTATTCTCACAACGTTTCGGTCGATGTAACCTCCAACTTTCTTAAGGTGTATCTTGTCGAACTTGGGAATATTGCTGTCGAACTTGGGAATCTAGCTGTCAAACTTTGGAATCTTGCTGTTAAACTTTGGAATCTTGCTGTTGAACTTGGGAATCTTGCTGTCGAACTTGGGAATCTAGCTGTTGAACTTGGGAATCTTGCTGTCGAACTTGGGAATCTAGCTGTTGAACTTGGGAATCTTGCTGTCGAACTTGGGAATCTTGCTGTTGAACTTGGGAATCAAGCTGTCGAACTTGGGAATCTAGCTGTCGAACTTGGGAATCTTGCTGTTGAACTTGGGAATCTTGCTGTCGAACTTGGGAATCTAGCTGTCGAACTTGGGAATCTAGCTGTCGAACTTGGGAATCTTGCTGTTGAACTTGGGAATCTTGCTGTCGAACTTGGGAATCAAGCTGTCGAACTTGGGAATCTTGCTGTCGAACTTGGGAATCTGTATAGAATTTATTTAATCTACGGGGGTAGCTTGCTTCGTTCCGTCCGCTATGACCGTGTAAATTTGTAATTGTATTCTTAGTATCGGCCACACAGATGATTGGACCTGCAACACCCAGAAGACTGCCACTTAGAACTGATTATTACTTAAGCACTTTATCCATTATGCCACCTTTCCCTGTGGTGTAAAACATCATCATCAGCATTTACATGTACCTTTCGGCCGAAACATTATGAGAATAACATCCAAGATGAGGACAGTAGTTCGAATAATCTAACTAATACAGATTATCAATCCTCATCTCAAAAATTCCAAAAAAATTTGATTTCATTTATTACATAAGTCAATGCTACGAAAAGGATTATTATTTCATAAATAGATTGACAATAGCAATGTACATAACTATTTTGCTACATCCACTTTTTTGTTATATATGCGGATAGGGGAGTTAGCTAGTGTATATCTCTCTCTATATATATATTAGCTAGTACATATATAAACGGGTAAAATATGAGACCTAAAGATAGGAAATCTTATAGACAAAAATAACAAGTCAACAGTAACTGAGAACCAAAATCGTGGGAACGGAAGTAGGGACAAAGACGAGAAGTGATGCCATAAAAAATGAGTACATTCTGGTCGAAAGTAACTGCCGCACTCCTCCAGAAGAAGCGATCAAGTGTGTCACATGTATTTATATGATATAACTTGTGTAAAGCTTTGTGCTTAACAATCTTTCTCCTTCTATCTGTAAGGCAATTACTGCAATGATACGGTTAACCAACACCGTTTAAACTATCCAGATATGATGTAGTGAAGCCACGTGCGACTCAATAAACCACTATTGTTCATTCAACGATGCTTGTATAATTATTTTGTCAGTCTTTAAAAAAGTAGAGTTTCCGACGACTTTTACTTACAGGAAAAAGATGTTGATAGAGGTGTGAAATGCGCATCCAACGGACCGAGTTTCAGAGAGGAGAAGAACTAACAAGGTCTGTTTTGATAAGTAAAGTTATAGGAAAATTGGAGCCTCAACACCGGATATATTTTAATGTGATACCCAGGACAAAAGAAAAAACATATGATGATATGAACTGGTGCAACATCAATGAGAGATTCCATCATTCAAACGCTTATGCTGCAATACCTTCCAGTAAACGAAAACAACTTTATCATAACATAGGTCTTAAACATTTGTTAATATCTATAGTTATATAAAGTTAGGTAGGTGTATATGTTTATATATGTCTATGTATACGATTCACTCCTAAACTAATTAACCGACGATTAGAGAATTTTGGAACACATCTGCTAGGCTAAAGGGTCGGTAATGTTTACTATATTTTGTTTAATTTAGTTTTATGTAAAGAAAAAGGAGCTCTTCATAAGTATTCAAATACCTTCGATTTTTGTGAGATTGTAATAGTTATTAGAGATCAATTAATACATATTCCCAAAATTTTAGCTGATTTGGTGTATTTGAAATAGATTTTAAAGGGCATAGTATGGGTACGATGTCCCATTTTAAAATTCAAGTATTTCAGATCTGCATCAAATTTGATCCATAGTCATTAGACACCAATTTAGCAAGATTCTCTGAAGTTCAATTTCTTCTTAAGACCCCTTAAGTTTAAACTTTAGAATGTAGACATTTTCTAGAATCAAAATCATGTAACCGATTTTCATATAACTTGAATAAGGATTCTAGACATAAAGCTTAAGTAGCATTATATCTTGATCTTTAATCTTTGTAAAAGGACATAAAAGTAGTGAAAAACTGTTCTGTTTGAGGAATTAATTTTACCCGTCCTGGGACGGGTAGTCCTCTAGGTGGTTATACGTGTATCAAGATCTGTTTGGACGTATGAAGAACTTCTTTGAATTCACGACGTTGTTATCATAACGTTCCGGATGATCTATTCTGCATACTTCTTCAGATCCGTAATCTCTAAAGAAAGAGAAGTATGTCATCTTTATTTCCGATGGTTTTCTGAAACAAAAACAGAGACCTTCCCTTGAAGAATCGTTTCTTTGAGATTGTACACACGTGGAATTAATTAGTTGTGATAATTTGGTAAATACATTTGCAACCCAAAGAATGTGCTCTGTTATTTGTAGCCCCCCCCAAAAAAAAACTCTGAGAATGTCAATGGTTCTCTTCAACATTTCATAGATAGTGGATCTGTCATAGATTAAGTAAATTGATCAATGTTAATGACCATCTTGGAACTGTCACAAAACGATTAAATAGATTATAAAATGAGGTACAAATAGAGAGGTTTAGGGTTAGGGTTAGGGTTAGGGTTTAGCATTTCTTCTTGTATTTATTCCTGGCTGAGTCCAAGACAGTCTTGGCCTTTTGGCTAAGAGCAAAGCGTAGTATCCATTCTTATACAACACTTCATCTTTTCTGTCCTTGGTCAGTGATGGAGAAGTTCTTCTAGACTAAAGTTATTTTTTTTATCCTAATCCAGTGAGTCACGTTTTTGGGGAGCTAGATTTTCTTCACATTTTAAACCGACCTTGTGTCTGACTTCGCTCACGTGGGGAGGCAAATAAATAGAGACTCCAAAATGTTGCCCAGATGTGCAACTGTCATCATCATCATCATCTTCGGTTTAACATCCATTTTACATGTAGGCATGTGTTGGGCGGCTTTTAGAAATTGACTTTGTAATAACCTATCTTTGGCAGGTATTTATTTATCCCTCTTTCTCTTAAGTCCATTCTTATCACTTCCTCCTATGTTTTCCCTGGCCTTCACCTATGAACTAAACCTTCTAACTCAACTCTTCTACAGCTACTTACCCAAGGACACTCATCCATTCTTTCAATATGGCCATACCTGTTTCCTGTTCTGCATATATCTGCCTATATTCTCCCGATTTAATCTTATTCTGAGGTAATTAGATTTAAGCCTGTCTCTAAGACTCACATTACACATTCTGAATATATGTATGCGTACAATTGTGTATCCGTCCGATAGCTTGGTTAATGAATGAGTGAATTTGAAAGAAGGGGACGATCGTATTCTTACCCTTGCCCCTTTGGATAGGAGCAAGGTGTAGTATCTGTTCTGATACTACACTTCATCTTTTCTGTCCTCGGTCAGTGGAGGAAAAATCTTTTTTATACCAATACAGACGGCTCCTTTTTGGGAAGTTGGATTTTCATCACATTAAAAACCAACCTTGTGTCTAACTCTGCCATCATGTCCTGACAAGTAATATGAAATCTTGGCTCATGATCGTCTGATATTTTTTTGCGAACACAGACGGGGCAGAATTTCATTGGTCGAGTGCTGATGTCACATGGCCAATTGGGATTCTTGATGAAAGATAATATTTTTAATAGAATAAAATTAAAACAAGAATGTTGAAAAAGTTGGTTCGGTACGTCGTCTTTAGCAGCATTGCCAAAAGTGGGTATAAAAAAGCTGCCATCTTTAGCTTTTATGTTTGTGAAGATGCGGAATTTGTTCAAGATATGTAAATGAAAAACATTGATTAAAAAAAAATTGTTTACTTTACATATGTTCAATTTTACAATGAGTTTTGTATCTTTTCGGTGGAAACAACGACTGTTTATCTAACCAAACAGAAAAGTTACATCTTGTCGTCTCATACCGATCTAACCTGTCGTGTCTTGTCTTGAGTCATCCATCAATTGATGGTGAAATACATGATTTATCTAATAGCTGATCCACGCCAAACCTGCATATAGTGCTCCCCTAACTGTAGCAGTTACGTCTTCTCATTGTCAAATATATATGCTCATCTGTGAAGCCATGCTGTTATCAGAACCAGATCATAAGTTTGTTGATTACTGCAACTGGATAAACTGCTACCTGTGGAATAGCAAGCTTTTTGGTCACGCTTTATTACTACAGACTAGCGAAAATAGACGACCGTTAGGGAGTCTATTTTCGCTAGGCCGCCGCGTTCTTGGGTGGTGAGACATTTTTAGTTAAGAAAAAAAAAAAATTTGTCTCCGAATATTTTTTGTTTAGTAAAGGTTAAATTCTCCCCCCCCCTTAAACAAATCGAGCGCGAACGCAGACCCAAAACTATATCGAAGAACAAGTTATTATAGGATCATTCATTGCTAACTGAAAGAAATGAAAAAAAAACATTTCTTTAAGTATTTAAATTAAGATGTTGTTTTCAACTTTGTCCATTGGCGCCCAAATCATTTATTGTTTATTTAGTCGTTAATATGTGCCCTAATGTATTTGTTATGTTTCTGACTTTGAAATTAATTAAATAGTAATTACCTCCCCCTCCGCCCCCTCCAGGACAGACAGACAGTGGATGTGCCATGTTTTCTCTCTGCCCATGCATATCAATAGGGTAACCTCGAGAAAGATCTGGCTCCTAACCACCTAACTAGTTTAGTATCTAAACAGATACTTACACTTTACTCTTAACAACACACCGACGGTCATTCACTATGGAGAGACTATATTCTGTACGTCGCATAGTTCTGGAATGCATAGACACCAGTAGAGGGACACCCCAGCTTACGGGCCAACTTGGAAAGGTATTACCATCTGTAAACCTCTTTACTCGACCTAAAACTAAACGTTATTGCAAACACGTTTTATTATGCAAAGTGTGTGTTACGTTACTTTGATCAGAGCTCGAAAGGCCAGATGCAAATGTAATTGTGATTTATCTGGATCCCCACGAGCGAATGGTGTGACATTAGGTTGAAATTAATGTGAGGTGGAGCCATTTCTGAATGCCACACAAGGGATTCAAGGCCAGTAAGAATACTGTTGTAAAAAATAAAAGACACAAAGCATGGAAACCTTACCCAGGTTTTATTCAGCGAACTCGAGAAGTTAATATAAAAAGATAGGGATTATTTATAATCTGGAGTAGTCCATTATTACACTGAGGCAGGGGAGAACAGGATTATTCACCACAATTACCTAAAAAAATGTGCTTGTTCAGACCAGTCAGCATTCCCTTGTGATGCTGCCTTAGACACTCGGCAATAAACCCGTTCCCTTTTTTTGGAGAAGGTAATTCCTAAGAAGATGACCTACTGAGAACGAACAGAACAGATAATAGACTTTGATCATAGCTTAAAGGCTGAATAAAAGTGTAATTGGTCTGTGTGGCAGAAACATTCTAGATATATATTGTGTTCTCTAAGACGGATTGCTGTCATATAGAAGAGAGATGCCGAGGCAATTAGCCAATCAGCTGGCAGCTAGCAGACGACACATTTTCAAACCAATATTGAAATTGATTAAAGCCAGAAGATTGGAAGAATTTTGGAGGGAGTTCTGCGAAGAACATTTGTTACGAAATCCTCATCAGATCGGAGGTTCAGGGCATATGGTTCAGATAGACGAGTGTCTTTTTAACCCTAACCCTACCACGACTGATTAAAAAAAGACAATGTCAAAAAAGCCCCCCAAAAAACACAAAACTTTTCATTTTTTTCATTTTTAAGAAACACCAAAAACTAATTTTTAACCAGTGTACTGAATACAAAAAGAAATGCAAAAAAAAAAAAAATTATTTATTAACAGTGATTTCGCTATATTTTCTTCGTATTTTCGTTATTTGCTATCTTTGTTGAAAACAAAACTGAAAAAATACGACGCAGCAACGTATCGAAGTTAGCGTCCGTAAACGTTTGCCTCGGCATCTCTCGGGTGTTTAGGTAACATGCCCGCACGCTGCCGACGCGAGGTTCCTGGAAACTGGTCCATATTCGCTATCAGTACCTAGAAATTTCTGTAAATAAAAAAGTAACTATCATCTGTTTTTTATTTTAAACTGGCCTATCACAAAAGGTTGCTTAACGTAATAGGATGGTTTATCGTAAAATTAATGTTAATCATTGTTAGAATTACGTTTTATTTATCAGTTATTTTTTCAGGTCTAAATCTCAAGTGATTGAAGAGATAGGAGAAATATCCTACGTTCGTTTGTAAAATCGTTTTTTTTAAATAAAAATAGACTAACATATTTTAAAAAGCAAGATAAAATGTTATCTATAATATAAAAGGAGGTTATCTGTTTGTGTGTGTGTGTTCACGTAAAAGTCAGAAACCATAAGAGACGTATCCACAAAGCTGATAAATTCATTTTCAGCATTGCCTCGGACAAAATATGAATATTTGGAATATTCATTCTTTGGGGATGATCAGGAAAACATTAGTCAGTGGAGGGTCGACATTTAAAGCAATTTTGTTCATCGAACTCGAATTAAAATACACTTTCATGACCTTTGAGCTAGGATCAAAATATGGTGCTTTGGCATTTCGGCTGGCGGTTCTGGGAGTATGTCAACGAGGTGACAGCTTGTATCGATCCCGAGCATTCTCTGCCACTAAAAGTATCCTACGAAATCGACAACATCGGGCAGGCATGGGATAGGGAGAGACGAATGGTGTTTCTCGCGATCCCGACCGTAGTGCGAATAATGGTGTGGACATCGCATCTGAGAGATGTGCAACGGGTTTAATCTTTTGCTGATCAGGATCTGATCGCTTTCTTCAAGCACCAGCTGAAGGTAAAGATCAGATGTGATAGAAAAAGATTGCATTCCTCGGTTTTTGAAAAAGGTGGACACAAGTAGCGAGCTTGTGCGTACGGAAAGGAATCAAGTATAGGTATGTGTTCCCTGCCTTGGCATAGTGCACGCATTTCCTGGTCCTATCGGACCCCATTTCTTCAGGTAAGTTTAGCCAATTCGCTAGTCGACTTAATGAGTTCACCCCCCCCCCTACCGGTAATAGAAATCCTCCAATATACCTACTACGCACTTTCATTTTTTTTTGCCTTCAGCCTCAACCAAATTGCATTTATCTTGGAAGTACACCACTCACTCTCCAAACTCCATCCCGCATTTACTTTTTTCTCCAACTTAGATCCCACTCCCATTTAGAGATTTATTTGCTTATTTTCGGAAACAGTGGGTGGGCTATTTTTTTAGAAAGGGTTGGGAGGGTCTTACTAACCGATTTCTTTTGTTTTTTGTTCTTTTCTCATTCTCTGTTTTATTTCAATGAAATCTTTTTATATATGTATATTTATGGACAATAAAATTTTCAATCAATTTTGGGATATCTTAAATAGGGCGGTCCCTAGTGTAAATGTGGTATTGTGGTGACTGAGATGATTCTCGTTAAGAGTAGGATAGACTTTTTTATCACCTTAGACCTCCGGCCCGCGGGCCACATCCGGCCCTCGAAGGCTCAGAGTCCGGCCCACCACCCTGCTATGCTTTATTATTGCAATCCGGCCCGCGGACCTTCCAGTAAAACTCATATCATTTTGTGACATAGACGTAAAAGTAGGTTTCAATTAAGATTTACAGTGGGATAAAAATGTATAAATATCAGCGAACGATGATGCATGTATATTTCATTTTTTAACTATTAATTTCAAATCCTTGGCCTGAAATAAAAATAGAAAAAGAGAAAGAGAGAGGCAAAGAGGAAACGAGAGACGAGGAAAGGGCATGAAACATATAACTTATGTGAGGTGTGTCAAAACGAATGCTGGATCAACTTGTTACTTCCCCCGTCATTAATTTTTATGATTCCAAAATGGCTCTTCGTCGGCGCCTTTTATAACATCACATACAGAAGTCTCTTGAGAAAAAATATCAGATTTGTAGAGTGTTCAATGCAATTTTTGTACAATTTATTCATGTAAACAAAATATAGTAATTCTGAGATTTCGTTTTTCACTCCGGCCCGCGATCTCCTTCCAAAAGTCTCATCTGGCCCTCACTCTGAAAAGATTGCCCGCCTTAGACCAAGGATAACCAACGACACCCATTTTCCACATTGATGCCTTGTGTCTAATTTGTTTTGAATGTAATTTTAAAAATATTTTCTGCAAATAAATAATTCAAAGTGTAGTATTTGTTCTGTCCTCAGTCAACGGGAATTCCTTCTTGACTGGGGATGGGGAGGAGTGGCGAAAAGGGAGAGAGGGGGAGAGAGATAGGTACATATATAGAGAGGGAGATAGATTTCGGTAGAGAGATATACACACACACACACACACACTCTTTTTAACTCATCTGTTTTGTTGTCCATGGTCTTGGGCAACGACGAATAGCTATTCAAATTCGCCCAATTGACCGCTCATCCGATGTAGCTGGTCAAATAATGCCAGAATGTTTTGTCTTCACACAACTCGGACGAATAAAGAAATACTTTTATTCATTTTATAAAACGGTCTTGTGTTTTATTTTTGCGTATACAACATTAGAAATTCTTTGGCAATCTCTGCACGCATTTCATGGATTTAACAGAACTTAAACGCTTCCATAAGCCCGAAGATTTGGACTTGACTGAATAGCTGTCAATGGTGATTTGGATAGATTTAAAAAATCCACGCTAATCAAGCGTTTTAAATTGCATCACGTCGTGTCTGGGAATTTGTTTTTTTTTTGTTTCATGGCGTATCAACTCTTTGGGTCATTTTGTGCAACACAATCAAATATACACATTTTTCTTGTCGGATTTTCAAAGTCAGACTCAAGTAACATTTAAGCTGGCAAATCAAATTTGGCTTCTGACTAACTAATTGTTATTTGTTATTGTTGTATCGTGTTATTGGAAATATAATAACATACTTACCTGCAATTTATTAAAAAAATTATATCGTTCAGCCCAGACGACTGTCATTTGAAACGTTTTTTTAAAATAATCACTTAAACATAAAAAATAAAACATTTAAAACTGAAGAATTTAATAGGATTTTTCTACCTTAAGTTTAAATATGTGCAAATAAATAAACAGTAAAAACCAAAAATGACTTCATGGCATCCCGTGCGACGCCGGGTAAGTACAGCTAGTATATTTATTAAATAGTCATTTCAAAGATTAAAATAAACATTTATTCAATAAATAACAACAAATAATAATTAATCAATAAAATGCCCCTTTTCAAAACCAATATGCAAATATCAAGAAGTTTCATTGGATGTCTTGCTGGTTTGGCAGGCCGAGAGCAGGCTCAAGGAATTCCCACAAATAGTGGTGATGAAGAGGCGCTCGTAAAGCTAAGTACATTTACAATGGTCCCCAGTGTAGCGCATCATTCACAGACCAAGACTGTGTAGGTAGTCGCAAGTAGCGGGGCCTATGGCTCTACTCGTCGCCACGGCGATCAGTTGGAAGATAAATCTGTTGAGAATACCGGCATATTTTCATTGCTTGCAGTCCTCTGCTGACGCTGTTGCATGTCCAGGGTTTGTTACCAATTCTGTTACTGACGAGGGTGCAAAAGTCTCGATACAAGTCGTATCCCATATAAGCGACTTTCTGTTTGTAAAGGGACACACTGTAAGTCCATTGGGCCCTTTGCCATCCCCTCTGTAGAAGTCAACCGGTTCAAGGATCAGTGAGAAGCCAACAATGTCTAGGCCCTATTGGACGATATCATTGAAAGCGCCATGTCTAGGAAGTCTGCTCTCGGCCTTTTGGTCGAGATCAAAGTGTAGTATCTGTTCCGATGGATACTGCACCCTATAGACTGGTATTGTCTTGGCCTTCGGGGCTTGATTTACGCCGGTCTATGGGATTGTCCTGTGCAGTTCTAGGAGGTCCACCCTCCCAGGCTTTGCCTCCCCTCTTTGGGGAGGAGTAAGTTAATTGCTTACTGCTTGAGGCGCCCCTACCGGGGAATGCCGACGGGGCTGCCCAGGTAATTTTTGATGGTCAGAGTGCTCACCTAGTGTAGTATCTGTTCCGATGGATACTGCACCCTATAGACTGGTATTGTCTTGGCCTTCGGTGCTTGATTTACGCCGGTCTATGGGATTGTCCTGTGCAGTTCTAGGAGGTCCACCCTCCCAGGCTTTGCCTCCCCTCTTTGGGGAGGAGTAAGTTAATTGCTTACTGCTTGAGGCGCCCCTACCGGGGAATGCCGACGGGGCTGCCCAGGCAATTTTTGATGGTCAGAGTGCTCACCTCTCGGGCGCTGGCTTTTCAACCCCCACTTTCCGACCCGAGCTTGGGTCACATCTTACTTGTGGGAGTAGGATAAAAACTGGCCTTGTGCCTAACTCCTGGAGAGGAGTAAATTACTCTGCTAGCGCTCCTTTTACTTCCCACAATGGCACCTGTGAGTGCTGTACACTCTCGAACCTGTGTGCAGGGCAACAGCGAATCCGAGGCGAATAGGTGAAAGCAGATAGATTCCAATAATTTTCAAGAACTTAATCAAATGTTATGAATACATCATATGACTCAAATGACATATAGGGTTGATGTGTCGTAAAACAAATAAGCCTAATCTCAATGCGAGAATCTTTTTCCATGAACGAAAGTTCAATTCTTCACACATAGAAGGGATTTATTTTATTTTCAGGTAGTTCATTCATTTTGATGTAAGCACATTTTTGGACACATGGTGAGGTTTGGTGCGTGATAGTTTTTCTTGGTGCATTGCTATATTTTATACAGTCAATTAGAATGTGTTTAATTGTGCTTAGATGATCAGAAAAGGTTCACCGTGTTGCAGCTTCCGCTTTGAGTAATATATTTGTGTTAGATATATTTGTCCAATTCTGACTCTGCCTGATTCTATGTTTTCTCTTAGGTTGGGTAGTAGTTCAACGGTTTCTCTTCCAACTATTGTTTGGTGTTCGTATAATTTGTTGTTTTGAAACATATCCCATATTGTTTGCCATTTACTTTTCATATGACCTTAATTCTCTTCTTTTCACTGTGGTTGTGAGGTTGGCCGCATGGTTCTAGGAGTTCGGACATAGGCTAAAATATTGACTTGGTCTGAGGTTAGAATCATATGACTGGCAGAACAATCATCTTCCACAGTGATGGTTCCCGGAAAAGGATGAAACACATGTATATGTGGATAAGAATTTAAAAAATATTCATCATAATATTGTTTATAGTCCTCTTAATGTTAGGACGGGCCCTTTAAGAGAATCATGATTAGGCTGTCAAATTCAGTGCATAATGTGAACGACCGGGTCGTTGAACACTGTTTATAACAGTCTTCTAGGTATGTCCACTTGTAAAGTGATTTATTTCTTAAGTAGTTTATTATTTGAGAGGTAGGAACATTTTTTACACGTATAGACCTTAATTCTTTTCCTTTGACCGTGGTTGTTAGCTTGGCCGTATTGTTCTAGGGGTTCAGACAGAAGTTAAAACATTGACTTAGATCTGAGGTATTAATCGTGTGATATATATATATATATATATATATGTGTGTGTGTGTGTGTGTGTGTGTGTGTTTATAAAGAATATATATTTTTTCAGGCGTATAATCCTTATAATATCCGGATTTTTTCTAATTGTAAACTCAATGAAGTTGTATTACAAGATTCAGAGCATATATATTTTATTTTTACATTCCAATAACCATGGGAAATCAATCCAAAGCCGCAATTTTTATTAATTCTTATAATCACTTTATTTCCGTATTTCGATGAACGTTTTTTTATTTTCTTTCTTCTTAGAATATTTTTTTCAAGCAAGAGCTAATTCGGGTTCCGAGTGTAGTTTTTTTGGTAGGGGGATTTCTTTTTTGATTTTGTCACCATTCATGATGTGAGTTTTTTGCTTTTATTTTACTTAAACTTACAAAACACTTATCAGGACTCAGTCTGAAACTTCACCGTATTTTTCTCCTGTGTTTTGCTGTAATATGTTTTTCACAATTCCACCATATATACTACTACCCTCTGATAATTGACAACATTGGACAATAAATACATTTTCTCAGATTTGCCATGAAACACTTGTAAGGAAAATTAATATTAAATTTGAAATAATTACTTTTGAGTGTAAGATGAAAGAAAAGAAATAAACTTTAATCGAAATACGAAAATAAAGTGATTGTGAGACCTAATAAAAGTCATGGTTTTGGATTGATTTCCGATGGTTATTGGAATGCAAAATTAAGATACATATGCTCTGAATCTTGTAATACAACTTCATTGAGCTTACACTTAGAAATATTTCGCAGATGGTCTGTCCTTTCAGTAGGACAGGACACTATTTTGCATTTGTGGTCGACTGGCTGGCCATCGCGTTCGCCAGATTTGATCCTTCCCAACTTTTTTCCTGTGGGGCATTCTCACAGACAAACTCTACTCAGCTAAGCCCTGTATCATCGTTGAAGTTAAGGAACAAATCCGAGCTGCCATTTCAGCTGTGGCTCAAAGTATTCCGTTCACTTGCTGAAAGTGCATCGAGCCCCATAGACAGCACACTGACCTTTAATAGCATCATCTTTTATGTTGCCAAAAACGTAAGTGTACCCTTTGTTAGTTTATATATTGCAGTTGCATACTTCTTTTATGTAACTGGTGCTACCTGATCAGGCTGTCTAAAGATACCGCCTTCCTGACTTAAAAATGCAGCAAACATTGATGTTATTGTTTTTTCCTTTTCTCTTTGCAAAACTCAATCATGTTCTGCAAAGCTAAAAACAAAAATATTTGTCTTCTACAAAACAACCAAACCAAACCAAACACCATGAATAAATATTTGAAGATATAAAGAACTTGAAGCATAAAAACTTTTACCAAAATCACCTGATTCGGCATTAAATAACGCAAAAAGGGTTGATTGCCGTAAAACAAAACAACCAAACCAATCTTCCATGTAATATTTATTATGTTGAAAAAGTTTTATAGTTTTTTATGGCATACCCTGATGCCAGCTCTTTGATTTTCTCGGATGCCACATGGCTGTGAAGCCAGGCCAGGACTGCAATTCTGCCAATGTGGCACCTTTTCAATATTTCGTGTGTGTAAAGATGATTTGAGCTTTCTCTTCAAGTTACCCAAGGAGTCTGGTAAAATTATGTATTTTCTTTCTCGAGCCCTTGGTCATTTCTAGCACCATTTTAATGGCTTGTAGCTCCGTCTGCAAACAACTCAAAAGCACATCTCCTGCTGTTCGTGTCATGATACAGGAACGGTTTATGATAAATAGATGGATTTGGCTGAGCTGTTAAAGATAGTGCGTGGGAAAGAAGATTGGGCGGTAGAGAATCTTTGCAATCAAACCTCGAAATATGATTTTTTCCCCCCTTTCAAATTCATCACTGTCATAACGCATGCTGTGCCTGATTTTTGCCTGCCAATTACAAAATCGATATTTCAGATACTGATTTGAAAAAAAAATAAAATTAGAAAAAACAACAAACGAAAAATAAAAGAAGAGGCAATTCATTCCAGCTGTGAGACAAACAGTTGATTTGTTTTTTTTTTTACGTTTTTTCTTCTTTTGTTTCTGTGTTTCTTTTCTTTTGTTAACAAGACGAATTCTTTCATTTCCCATCAAATAATTAAAACAAAACAAGACTTTCGAATCAATATGAACATTATCAACAACATTACCAAGAATAGAATTCATGTCCACTGTCTCAGCTCTTGCGGAGGGTTTTTGGGACTTTATTTAAGCACTAGCTGGTTTCTCCCACTTGCTATCGCTTCACAATTTAACTCCTATTCATTATTTAAAATCATTGGGACGAAACTAATCGATAAGAAAAGAAGACAAACTAATTTATAAGATTAAACTAATCGATAAGACAAAATAAAATTACTAATACTACTACTTCTACTTCTATTAGTAATAATAATGCTATTACAACTAACAATGCTACTACTACTATTACTACTACTACTAATAATAATAAGAAGAAGAAGGGAATATTTTTGTGTCTATATTAAATGTGAAAGAAATTCTTTCCTTTCTTTTTATTATCAGATATTAAGTTTAAGCTTCCCCTCCTTTCCTCATAAAATGAAATTTGCATACGTGGTTATTCTTTCCTTCTTTTTTTATTATTAGAAATGTATACATCATGACGGAGTAAGGGAAAAGGAAGTTGGCTTGCATGTTTGTTTTTCTGTTACCATAACTAATTATATATATATATATATATATATATATATATATATATATATATATATATATATATATTATATAAAGTGGTGTACTAAAAGCGAACTTTTAGGAAAAGTGAAACCTATTGTGAAGAGTATATAGCTCAATATCCAGGATAGAGCAGGTAGAATGAAGAAGAATGGAAAGGAATTAGAGAAGCAAAAGTCAAATCATAATTCAATTCAATTGCTCAGAGCAGGGTATATTCCGCAAAAAAGGCAATTTATTCAAGTTAAATTTTTTACTTTTATTTCTTCCCCCTACAACTTTTATTTTATTTTTTCAAATTTTAAATCTTGGCTTTTGCCAACTTATCTATCCCAGCGACTTCCTCTGATGATAAGATTTTGATCTTTGAAAAGCCTGGCTTAAGGAAAATTTAATTTGAATAAATTGCCTTTTTTGCGGAATATACCTTGCTCTGAGCAATTGAATTGAATTATGATTTGACTTTTGCTTCTCTAATTCCTTTCCATTCTTCTTCATTATATATATATATATATATATATATATATATATATATATATATATATATATATATATATATATATATATACTTAATTAAGTTCAAATATTAACAAAATGAACGAAACCAATACTTTTCAAAAGTGCTCAATATATATTAGAGCTTTTTATATTAACATAAACATAGTTTGAGTACCCAACAATTGTTTCAGAACCTATTCGGTCCTCTTCAGAGTATATCCTTGAAAAGGAGCCGAAAAGGTTCTGAAACAATTGTCGGATAGTCAAACTATGTTTATTTTAATATATATATATATATATATATATATATATATATATATATATATATATATATATATATATATCTAGTACACGTATTGTATTAGGTTCTGTAGATGTAAATTCGTTGAAACTCCAGTTTTTATAAAAAGTGCTCAATAACAAGTAGAGCTGTTCTTAAGTATAAATTTTTATTTATACAAACATTATTGGTTACATATGTGCATACATGTTTCGGTTGTACTCTTCACAGAGAGTCAACCTCTTCAGACCAAGTCTGAAGAGGTTGACTCTCTGTGAAGAGTACAACCGAAACATATATATATATATATATATATATATATATATATATATATATATATATATATATATATATATATAGTCATTCACAGAGATGTGTTTCATCTTACAAAGACTCACCAGTACGGCGAGACACCTACATGTATAAAGAGAGAGAGAGGGAAAGAAATAAAGAGAGAGATATTTACACCCCCCCCACACACACACACATATATAATTACCCCAAAACATAATATTACACGAATGTCTTCATCACATTATCAAACAACAGGAATTGTAATAAATACATAGATGATGCCAAGTCTGCTGCACAGAAGTTAGGCTCCCTCCTCGGGACTAGAAAACTTCTTACATCTGCCAGTATCCTATATCTTCATGCAGCAACCATTCGCCCATGCATCGAGTATTGTTGCCACATCTGGGCTGGTCAACCAATCAATAGTCTCTCCCTCCTTGACAGGCACAAAAAGAGTTTCTAAACACTGTCTGCCCAGCTCCAGCCCCTGTCGCATTGCCTCAGTGTTGCATCCATGTGTTTGTTTTACAAGTACTTCCACGGAATGTGCTCCGATGAACTTGCTGCACTTGTACACCTTCTCAACGTAAATACACCCGACTCAACCGACTAGCAGTAAAATCCCACCCTTTAATTGTAGATTCCCATAGATTTTCTACTTTAATAGCTTCTTTTCTCGTTCTATGTGTATTTGGAATTCCCTACATGCTCCCTGTTCCCTGACCGTACTTACATGCAGAAATTAAAAAATATGAAATTTGCCCCTATAAATCTGACCGTTATCACAGTAGCCTCTTACGCTTCAGTGGCAATGTGCCTTGTTTGTGGCGAATAAAATGAACAAACAACGTTTTCATGAACGATTATTTATACTACTGATATTTCTACTTAATTTTTGATGTCTTTGTCTGAGGGTGCAATTGATAACAAAGCCCTATAAACAGAACAGACAACTTTTCTCGAGTGAAATTTTACAAGGAACCAAATGGAGGCACTCATTTTGTTTTTCTCGAGTGAAATTTTACAAGGAACCAAATGGAGGCACTCATTTTGTATTTGATGGTTTGACAGTAATATCGTGGGGCATCTGTTCGCAACCGATATCCATAACAATTGTATTCATTAGTTGAAACTTGAAAAATATAGAATTTAAAAGTTAAAATTAAAATAGTAATATTGGATTGAGGCTTGGGAACAGGAGAACACAATTCTTAGGCAACTTTGGGGATGCCTGACTGTAGGTAATGTTTCCAGCTTTATTTTGTTTAGATCTGAACACGAAATTTTGACATTTTCACTGACGGTTTTTCAAAGTCTTGACTCGGATTTTATTTTATTTTTTTCCTATAAAAATCGCTCTAGACAAGGCATGAAACCATTTCATGTAAGGAGCTAACAAGAACGAAAGATGGTTATTGTCAAAGGATATGGCTAAAGACCTTAGTCTTAAAAAGACGAAGACTATAGGTAGGAGGAAAACTATCAGCAGGCAGAGAGTTCCACAAGCCTGCAGTTCTTGGATAGAAGCTTCTAGAATAGGAAGCTGTATTACAATAAGGCATCAAAACAGCGAATTAATGGAGACCACTAGACCAACGAGTCAACCGAGCTGGAACCAAGAAAGCAGGGAATAAATCAGACAATTCTGAAGAACACATGCCATAATAGTATTTATAGAAAAGACTGAGACTAGCAACATCACGTCTGTGTGAGAGAGGGTGCAGAGAAGAAGAAAGAGTGGGCTTAATCAAATTACAGATACGTTTCTGTTGCCCTCTTTTTTATGACTAGCATACCAGTCGAGGATCTGTACTCAACAATCAGTCCGACAGTAGACTGGATCATTGCAGTCGCCTTTTTCTGTCAGACTGTGTTATTTGTCACTCTCACAGGCCTTGCCGTATTGCTTTGGAAAGGAGTTAGTTTATAGCTAAGTGCCTGAAGCGTCACCACGGGGAAATTCCGACGGGGCTGCTCAGGCATTTTTAAGGAGCCAAAGTGCACCATCTCCTGTGTACTGGCTTATTCTTCTCACCTTCCGGCCTTGTGCCACATCTTGGTGTGGTAGTAGGGAAGTAAATACCAAGAGCAAAGTGTAGTATCTGTTTTGATACTTCACTTCATCTGTTCCGTCCTTAGTCAGTGAAGGAGAAATCGTTCTCGACTGATTCAATTTTTATTTTTGTCACAATTCAGTGTGCCCCCTTTTAAATTTTCCCCGTATTAAAAACGACCTTGTATCTAACTGTTACATAAGCGGAACCGTGTTTCTGTGGCTAAATCTTTGAGGTCAAGGGGTCAGAAAGAGACACTAGGCGGAGGTTGCAAACCACGTGATGTGCGGGCGAATCTCTCTCTCTCTCTCTCTCTCTCTCTCTCTCTCTTATCTGACGAGATTCTAAAGAGATAACGTGTCAAGTGGCCCTCTCCATGAAATACTGGTGTAGCAAGATGGGCTATCAATCTATCTTGCTCTCTCACGCGTATACTAGTTGTCTTCCTGTTGCTTTTCTGTTTTTTTAATAAATTAAACTTTTTATGAATAAAAGAAACGGCGTTCGAGTGATTGTATTACACAGACTATAAACAACCTGGGTTCACAACGACAACGACAACGACGGCGGTGGCGGCGACTACGGCGGCACAGGGTATAAAGGATTTATACACAGATCGGTAAGGCATACTACAACATAACTCGGCCCCGTAGGACGGCTAGTAAATTAGGATATAAAGAAACCTTTGAGAAATAGGAATATTCTTTAACAAGTTTGAAAGAATAATGGGGAATTTCAGTGGCGAACAGTTGTCGAAGTTGTCAAAAGAGATAGTTTTCTCACATAAATAATAGATTATTTTCTTTTATTATCTAAACTCGTTCAGAAAAGGCTTATTCAGCGAAACTTCTCAGCTTCATCTGTCCAGGGAACGATTACATTTCAGTAACAAACGTTGCATAATCTAACACGGAGATATTTCACACCATATATTTCGAAGGTTTGTCTTTGTGGGTTTTGAATGCGCATCGACAGTATCTATTATTCATACCCATGCACAACCACGTTACTTTTTTATCTTTTATTTTTTAACTAGAAATTTGCTGTGTGAATAAGAGACTTGTGCAGGCAATAAAACACATCTCATGTTGTCTTTTGTGGTTATAATTGATAATTTCGACTTTATTCAAGTGTGACATACATGGCCAATAAATGTCAAGAAAGTTTCTGAATTCCTAAAAGAAAACGATAGTTTGTTATGTCGGATCAAAAGAGGCAAAAAAAGTAGAAACAGAATATTTTACGGTGGCACGAAGAACAATGCGAAGGGAAATTTTAAAAATGCATCGATTCAACCTGAGCGTCAAGCGATGGAAATGCTTTTTCAAACTGAATATAGGACTCGTCTTATCAACTACTTACTTCCTCCGTCTCTCTGCTTTCATTCAATCTGCACGTCTAATCTATAAAATCTGCGCGTCTAATCTATAAGATCTGCGCGTATCACCTATACAATTTGCGCGTATCATCCATTAAATTAACCCATTATTACCCATTTGTTTCTTTAATTCATTACCAAAAATCTTGAGAGATCACTGAGAGGTTTTTAACTTGAATAGATTTTTTAAATTTTTGCTGGTATCTAAATGGAATTTTAACATAATATGATGACGACAATGGAGATTTGTTTGCAAACAAAGAAAACAAATGAAAAATAATTCATTTATGAAAAATAACATCTTTTAAATGGTTTCCATTTTCAGCTTCACAAATTCGTGCCCTTTCCAAAACATTATCCATGATGGATTGCAGGATCACTCGATTTAATTCACCGACTTCATTCCTAATGTTCTCCGTCGATTCCTGTAGAGTTTCAGGTTTGTTGGTGTAAACATTTTATTTGGGATACCCTCCTCAAGAAAAGGTCAGGGCTAGTCAAGTCTGGGGAACGTAAAGACCAGTATAGATTGCCAACTTTTTCATGTTTTTTTTTGCAAACAGATTTTCATTGTCTTCGTCATATTATGTTCAAATTCCATTAAGGTATGATAAAAAATAAAAGAATATATTCAAGTCAAAAATCCATCAGAGATTCCTCAGTTACTTATTAGCTACCCTGTATTGCTTTTGGCTAAGATCAAAGTGTAGTATCTGTTCCGATGGATACTGCACCCCATAGACTGGAGTTGTCAAGGCCTTCGGGGCTTGATTTACGCCGGTCTATGGGTCTGTCCTGTGCAGTTCTAGGAGGTCCACCCTCCCAGGCTTTACCTCCCCTCTTTGCGGGGGGGGGAGGGGGAGTAAGTTTATTGCTTACTGTCTGAGGCGCACTACCGGGGAATGCCGACGGGGCTGCCCAGGCAATTTTTAAACCCCACTTTCCCGACCCGACCTTGGGTCACATCTTACTTGTGGGAGTAAGATAAAAACTGGCCTTGTGCCTAACTCCTGGAGAGGAGTAAATCAATACCCTGTATCGACAAAAATGTTTTGGTAATAAATTAAAAAAAAATTATTTGATACTAAAATTACGTTTAAAGATTTACTTGACTATATGGGATATTTAGAGCATTCATTTATATCTCTCTATATATAAAGTTAGGTATATATATATATATATATATATATATATATATATATAACCCTGTACACACACATACATACACACACACATATATATATCTTTTTTCGAGTTCTTATAAAAAAATATATTCATGTGTATACTCCTTATAATATCCGAAAATGTTTCAATTTGCAAGTTTAATGAAGTTGTATTACACGCTTCAGAGAATATGCACTTTATAGTACACGCATACGCTCGACTATATAACTTTGCCTTTTAAATCTATTTGTATTTGCTCGTGTATTTTGTGACTTTATGTTCATATCTTTTTTTGATTATCAATACCATGCTGGTTTATCTATTGTTTCGTAGTTGTATCAGTCTGGAACAAGCCAGCAGGTTCGGAGCGTCTTCCTTGGTGAATATATTACAAAACGTTGAATTTTTTTATATAAGAAAACTAAACAGAGCTGATGTCGCTTAAAATTTTGTTATATGCGGACTCCAAACCAAATTTAATCTTATTATAATAGTGATTTGGTGTATGTCTGCGATAGTAACTACCTCATATTTCACAAATATATTATGTTATACTCTGAAGTATACTCTCTAGCTACAAACATTGAGAAGTGTTCCTATTTTAATGGCCCTGTACCTGCACCTGATACGGCATTCACCCTGAGCAGGTTGAGCCGGCTTCATTTATGGGAAGGAGTTCTTAGGGAATAGTACATTCATAAGCAGTGCCCAGTCGCATGTATATTCCGGTCAGGGGAGATGACGCAACACCTGGTTTTCCAAAATACTCACCCATCTGATACTGGCCAGGCTCAACGTTGCTTAATGCCGGTTATCTAACGGAAACAGGTGTGTCAACGTGATTATGCCGTTTATTTTAATTGTCATATTTCTGTGAGTATCTACGTGTAATCTGAGGAAGATCTGATTCCAAACTTATTATCAAAAAGAAAAAAAAGGCGGGAAAAAACGAACAAATAAGAAAACAATAAAAAAGAAGAAGAAAAAAAGAAGAAGAAAAAGAAAAAGAAGAAAACGAAGAAGAAGAAGAAAAAAAGAAGAAGAAAAAGAAAAAGAAGAAAACGAAGAAGAAGAAGAAGAAGAAGAAGAAGAAGAAAAAGAAAAAAAGAAAAAGAAGAAAAAAAAAGAAAAAAAGAAGAAAAAAAGAAGAAAAAGAAGAAAAATAAGAAAAAAAGAAAAAAAGAAGAAAAAGAAAAGAAGAAGAAAAAAGAAGAAAGAAGACGAAGAAGAAGAAGAAAAGAAGAAAAAAAGAAGAAGAAGAAGAAAAGAAGAAAAAGAAGAAGAAAAGGAGAAGAAAAGAAGAAAAAGAAGAAAAAGAAGAAGAAGAGAAGAAGAAGAAAAAAGAAGAAGAAAAAGAAGAAGAAGAAGAAGAAGAAAAGAAGAAGAAGAAAAGAAGAAGAAAAAGAAGAAAAGAAGAAGAAGAGACACAAAAACTAAAAGAAAGGAAGACAAAAAAGAAAGAAGAAAAAACAGGAAGACAAAAAAAAAAAACGAACGCGAAGAAAAGAAGAAGAAAAAAAGCGGGAAGGAATTAGCGGAAACGAGAGAACGAACGAAGAAACGACGACTGAAGAATACTTAGCCCAAAGAGATTTTCATTTTGGAATCGCAATCAAAAATACATTTGTACTTTGTTTTAAATTGCCAGCAAAGACAGCAACTTAATTTTCATCTTATTTGTGTCAGACGAATGCGTTCTTTTACCATTTAAATATATTTTACATATTTCATTTGTTTCGACATTGTAAGACGAGAGAAAGCAACATTGATGACTGGCATGTTAAGCCACTGCCTTTCCTTTTCTCCTTGTCTACACGTTCCCCCTTCCCATTTACCTTCCAAAAGCAACCCTCACATACAAAATGGGAAGATATATATATATATATATATACGTCCATAGATAAAAATAAAAACAATAACAAATATTTATATTTGAAGCTACTCGTTAAAAAGTAGAGCACTGTAAAATGGTAGTAGTAACACAGCGGGCGCCACTTGCTTTATATGCATCGTTCCTTCACTTATAGAAGTTTGAATGCCTGTACGCCTCGCCGCCGTTAAAGTGTTAAAATTATCATTGTTTATAAGCTGTTCAGAACTGGCCTATCGGTTCGCGACGTTGGACTGGGGTTGAAAAATACTTGTAGTCCAGGGTTTCGAATCGTGTGACCGGTGGTGAATAGTCGTACTTCTATGCTGATGAGTCTTGATTGAAAAAAGACGAAACGTATACGTCCATAGATAAAAATAAAAACAATAAAAAATATTATATATATATATATATATATATATATATATATATATATATATATATATATATATATATATATATGAGATGATTTAATGAATCAGAACATTCCAATTGTTCAAAGAATTAGAACAACAAGTCTAGTATGGCGTACGGTCGTTTCCAAAACATTCTGGAAATACTTTAATTTTTATTTAAAAAAATTTTCAATTCAAATTTATTTTTACAAAGCCACTATATATATATATATATATATATATATATATATATATATATGATTATTTTTTTTATTTATGCAGACATGTACAAAATATGCGACACTAGCTTGTCAATGCTATCGACCAACAGCTGTAATAAACTGAGATTTCATCAGGCAGATGTAGAATCCGAAAGTCTGTTCGTTCATATCTTGAAAGTAAATAAATAATTTATTTTAAAGAAAAAACATATCGTTTTTGGCTTCCTAAAATTTCTAATAATTCAAATGCGAAACAATATTTCAAAGTGCCAATATATTATTTCATTATATATATATATATATATATATATATATATATATATATATATATATAAAATGTTTATATTCCTATGATATGTTTGAATATTTGATGAATTAATATTGTATTTTATCCAATTTTTATTTTCATCATTAATTTTCTTGTCTTATTGCTCTATTTAGTATATCGAGCATTTTCTGATCACGATAGGTTCTAATATAAAGATATTTATTAATCTGTATTGGTTCATATATATATATATATATATATATATATATATATATATATATATATATATTTTTAACTTTGAAACCTCTCTCATTACTTCTCGTGCCTCTAACGACCTACCTATCTACATCTTATTCTCTCCGCTGGACTCTTCGACACCGGACTTTTTGGCAATCGGACATTTGCTTGCACCCTGACACAGTTTTGCCCTGCGTTTCTTTCCCTACAACTTTTATTTCATTTTTTCAAATTTTAAATCTTGGCCATTGCCAACTTATCTATCCCAGCGACTTCCTCTGATGATAAGATTTTGATCTTTGAAAAGCCTGGCTTAAGGAAAATTTAACTTGAATAAATTGGCTTTTTTGCGGAATATACCTTGCTTTGAACTTTTGAATTGAATTTTGATTTGGCTTTTGCTTTCTCTAATTCCTTTCCATTCTCCTTCATTTCTACCTGCTCTATCCTGGATATTGAGCTGTATACTCTTCACAATAGGGTTTTACCTTTCCTAAAAGTTCGCTTTTAGTACACCTCTTTATATATATATATATATATATATATATATATATATATATATATATATATATATATATATATATATATATATATATATATATATATAGATAGGCGATAATCAAAGGTCAGCCAAGAAAATATAAAAGACGTAGTTCACACTAAAGTGTTAATCGCGATGTCTTGACCAATTAGAACGCTTCCCGCTCGATTTGACTAACCAAGTTTTCATCCGCCGTGGGAAATAAAAGCAGCGGCTCGTTGACCAGGTCAAAGTTAAACACAATATTGATTTTTAACGTGAGCGATATTCAGCTCCCGAGAAAAGAGTAACATGAATGAGACAATATAGAAGGATTTCTTCATGAATTTACTCAATCTACTCCTAACTCTTGCAATCATACTAGCACATGCCCACCTTGTTCCAGAATGGTATCATCAATGTAACAAAACTCCTGAACAACCTCAATAGCTTCGTCATCCAGATATATATTATGTACATCTGAGTTCTCATCCATCTCCATTCAAGTCAAAAACTATAATTGTTGATCATCTTACCGAACGTAAACTCTGTTTGAAGATTAATACTTCCCATTTACATGCCTCCACATGTGGGCAAAGTTAGATATAAGCTAGGGTTTTATTGTGGCGGATATCTAGCTCCCAAAGAAATGGCACCCTGGACGGAACAAAAAATAAAACTTGACCCAGTTTAGAAGGATTTCTCCTTTTCTAGCAGATGACAGGATAGATACGGCTGTTTGATACTAGACTGAAGGCCGGGAATGCTCTCTCTAGTCTAGTCGTGTGTACACACGTCAAACACAATTATGAGATTAATCTTTTTTACACTAAAACACACTAGTAATATCGAGATTCAAATTATCTGTTCTTGCAGTTGTCATAGAGACAGGCCGAAGAAAGCATTTTTGATATGCGGAAGCATTTCACACCTTTATGTGAAATTATTATTGCCATTATTACCAAGTGGTGTAGAATATTACTTAAGATTTACTATTCCTGAATTTACATGATTACATATTTTACTGATATAACTTTGTGTATCGATGTATTGATTTTTATGTACATTCGATTATTTCCTACTTGCTATCGAGTAGGTGAAGCTCGTCAGACTTGGAAGGTAGTCCACCTATGTTACGGTAAATCCTTATTTCAACCCCCCGCTTCCTTGTGGCATACCAACCCTTGGGAAAGGTTTCATGAGTAAACCCCGACGAAAAATCCGGAATGGCCCTCTTAAGGTAGTTTGGCGTTGCCTACAACTTCGTTCTGGCAGCTCCTGCGACTACTTTGGCGCCAAACCGGAACAGCAACGCTGTTCCGGTTGATCCAGCAGTTACGTGGAGAGAGGGGATGTGCTACATGGGCAACAGCTTGTCTTCCATGTTACACCGGCCAGACTAGCATCCAACAACACTCAACGAATTAAACCTCTAACACAGAGTCAACAACCTGGAGATGACACTCCAGACAGAACTAGGCTCAGGATGCATTACCCAATGGTCGATCTTGACCGACGAAGGCCTGCTACAACTTTCATTAGTTCTTAATCTTATTCTTTCAGTTGCTACTATTCTACTGAATTCAATTGTAATATAGCGTATTATATTAGTGTAACCATATAGACCTTCTTACACGTGGGAGTGCGTGATTGGACTAATAGATACTGTCGCAGACTATGGGATCGGGTAGCACCTCCCAAGATATGGAGTATCATTGCCAAATTTAGGGAGTTGCCGCTCAGAACAATCTTTTCTGCCTTGACAGAGTATAAACTCGCATACGCAATATAGTGGGAGGTGAACTCCTCTATTCACTACATCCACTTTCTCACTGAAGAGACGTTGTTAGCCTTTATCTACTTTATCGGTATTTTTATAATATGTGGTCGACTGAACTCCAATTTCTGGTTACTCCTTGTAAACCATTCACAGCAAGAACTCGTTATTCTAACTACAACTGCAAAGAACTTTCGTTTCTTTCTCTGTGTACCTAAAACGAAATTGAACTTCTATTAACAGAGTTTCTTCCCAAGAACATCCCATCTGTGGAACACAATATCACAGGATTTCTTCCCTGTTGACTACAACATGGTCGTCTATAAGTCCAATGTCAATAAATACTTATTTATCTGCCCTCTAAATTTTCAAATTTTGCCTATTCCACCCTTCGTTCACAATCGTATCATCGTATTGTTCATCTCATTGGCCTTTATCCCTTAGTGGCTTTTGGCCTTGGTAAGTTGTGACTCATTAGTATAACAAATGCCGTGTTCAAATTCTATCGGGATCTACTACTGTGTTCAATTAAGTACTAATCATCATCATCATCATCATCATCATCATCATCATCATCATCAGTTGTACGTCTGTTTTACATGCTGGCATGTGTTGGACGGCTTTAAGTAATTGGCTTTCAAACTAAGCTATCTTAGGCCAGATTTTTATTTATCCCTTTTTCCTTCAAGTCTATTCTTATCAATTCATCCCACCTTTTCATGGACCTTCCACTGGCAACTGACAACTGACCCTGCTACCTTAACTGTTCTACATCTACTGACTGAAGAACTTTCATCCATTCTTTCAACGTTGCCATACCATCCCAAATCTTCTGTTTTCCTATACTGTCCAGATTTAATCTTCATCTGAAGTAATCAGAACTAAGCCTGTCTTTAAGATTCACATCACACATCCATCGTATTATCTCCATGCAACGCATGTCCGCAACCCTCACTGTCCAGATTTCATTTCCATACATCATCAGACTGCCTGTACTAATACAGTTGTGAAAAGCATGGACTCACAATTTCGTACATAGTGACTTGCATTCAACTAATCGTCTATAATTAATTGTTGGCAATAAGTATTTTGTTTGGACATCAAGCAATCCAAAAGGGTTGATAAGGTGGAAAACAAACACAGTGGACACATTTTGGCTCGGGGCAAAGTGTAGTATCTGTACTGATACTACACTTCATATTTATTGTCAGTGAACTAGAAATCCTTCTCGACTGAGGCAATTTTTATCTTTGTCTTAATCCAAAGTGCTCCTTTTTGCGGAGCTTGATTATCTCCACATTAAAAACCAACCATGTGTCTGACTCTATCATCGTGGGGAGGCAAGTAAATATGAACTCTTAAACTTCTACAAAACTAAGATCATATAGTTGTATATAGAATGAAAATGGCAAACAATACGAGTACTGAGCTTCGATTAATCAAATGAAGAATATCATTTGCAAAATCTAAAGGAATACCTTATAGCAGAACATAGGAGATATGTAAAGAAATGTCAGGGTCAGGAAGAGATTTAATTGAAGAGAAGGAGAGAGAGAAACAAAAATAAGTAGAGTGATATACAGAAAGAGAGAAAGAGAGAGAGAGCGAGAAAGAGAGACAGAAAGAGAGAGATAGAATACAAAAAATAAGTAGAGTGTCATAGAGAGAGAGAGAGAGAGAGAGAGAGAGAGAGAAAAGCGAGAGAGAGAAAGAGGGCGAGATAAAGCGAGGGGAAGAGTGAGGGCGAGAGAGAGAGACAGACAGAAAGAGAGTGCACGGGCTTCAGAGAGAGAGAGAGCGAGAGAGAGAGAGGGAGAGAGAGAGAGAGAGAGCTAAAGCGAGAGAGGAGAGACAGAGTGACCGAGAGAGGGAGAGAGAAAATGGAGCTGATAACTAGAACAAGTGCTTTAATATAATGACAAAGACACATTTCACGCGTATTATTTAACCCCGAGAGAGAGGACGAGAGAGAGAGAGAGAGAGAGAGAGAGAGAGAGAGAGAGAGAGAGAGAGAGAGAGAGAGAGAGAAGACCTAATAACCGGAACAAGTGCTTTAATATAATGACAAGGACGCATTTCCCGCGTGTTATTTAACCCTGGGCGACCAAAGAGAACCTTGTTTGGTCAATAACTTCGTTATTGGATCGCCATGATTGGAATGGCTTACTTTATAAGCGGCCTAAATGAAAACCAATATGCACAATCCATAAGAGAGGGGGTACTTCATCTGGACTGACAATTTGTAAGACATGTACGGCCCTTGGGGCACTGCAGATTTTACAACGACATAAACAGACCCATCCTATACACAATGCTGTCGGTGGTTCCAGATTGAAATAAAAGACTGTCCCATTTAAGAGGCCGAAAATCAAATGTTTATTTTATATAGAAAAATTTTTTTTCACATTATCATTTTTGTTATTCTACCCATTTTAATACAAATTGAAAAAAGAAGATTGGTTTGGGTTGTTTTTTATACGGAATATCAACCCTTTTTGAGTGACTTAATGTTATTCGATAATTTCAGATAAAATTTGTTTTGCAAGGTATTCTGGTCATTGGTGACCAAATGTAACTATCTATTTTTAAAAGACCCACTTATGCCTACATAATATTATGTATAGTGTCGTATGAAATGTAGTTTCGGTAAAATCACTATTTATATAAAGTTAGGTATGTGTATATATTTATATATTTCTATGTGCGGGATTCTCTCCTAAACTACTAAACCGATCATTATGAATTTTGAAACACAGCTGCTAGGCGTAAGGGGTCTATTTAATTTAATTTAGTTTTATGCAAAGATGACCAAAAGGGTGTAGAGGCTCTTCGTGAAATTCAGATACCTCGTATTCTTGTAACATTTTAACAATAATGATTAGATATCAATTAATTAATGAATATTCCTCAAATTTTCTTTGCATTTGAGTATTTTAAAGGGCTTTATGGAACATAATATGGGCACAACCTCCCATTTGAAAATTAAAATATTTAAGATTTGCAGTGAAATTGTTCCATAGCCATGAACACCAATTATGCAAGAATCCCTGAATTACAAGTTTTTTCGTGAGACCCTTAAACTTATGCTTTAAATTTTAGACATTTCCTAGAATCAAAATCATGTCATGGATTTTGATCGAAATTGTTATAAGGATTCTACACAGAAGATTAAGTAGGATTATATCTTGATTTTAATTTTCGTAAGGGGACATACAAATGGTGCAAATCTATTTAGTTTCGGTAATTAATTTTACCCTTCTTGAACGAGTATTCATCTAGTAATATATATTTTTTGTTACCTCCGTGAAGAGTTTTGTTGGTAAGCGAAGAGGGTATATAATACATTATAACTCAAGTCCTAATACGAAGTTACTAAATGAAGTGCGTTTTAATATATACATATGTCTACTTATATTAACCCCAAACAATGCACATTTCCACTGAGACGTAAGGGGGTACTGTGAATTAGGGACAACATTTAAAGGGCATCCTAAGTGGGGAGTTGTGCAGCGAAATGTTTATTTACATTACATTTAAATTTCTGTATGTTGGTACAGTCGGGGAAACAGAGAGCATGGCTAGAATTCCAAAGGAAAGCTATTAGAGTAGAAAGCTTTCCGGCATCTGGGGACATTTACCGTGAAGGGGTTAGATTTTGCTGATTATCGGGTTAGTCGGGGGTATCTACGTTTAGGGCTCACAAGTGTAGCAAGTTCGTTGGAGCACATCCATTGAAGTACTTGTAAAACAAGCACAGGAATGCAACATTGTGGCGATGGGATAGGGGCTGGCGCTAATAGATGAAAGGTTCTTTTTTGGGACCTTGTCTGAGAGAAAGAGACTAATAGTTGAAGCAACAGCTCAGATGTAGCAACAATACGTCATGCATGGGTGAATGGTGGCTTTGTAGATATATAGGATACTGGCAGTGTGAGAAGTTTTCTAGCCAGGAAGAGAGAGTCTTTGGGGGACTCTTTTTAGGGTTCCAGTTTTGGAGGGGAAGATTTTGGGAAAGCCGAGTTTTATCGAAACATTTTAAAGAAACACAGTTTTAAGTAATATTCGAATGTGCGAGAGAGCGAGAGAAATGTTATATGATAAACAAACAAAATAAAGAGTACAAAAGCACAAGTTCACAAAAGAGATATTTTATTTATGTTTAAAATGGAAGTCTACATAGATAAGAAAACAAAATAATTGTTCAGTATTTTGATTATCCTTGCCGAATAAGGAAGAATCATTAGTTGAGATATCGAGGAATCCTGAGTCGATCATTTAAGGGCTGTGAATTATCTACAGGCCTGAAAAATCGTAATCAAAACTTCCTCACTCAATTACATTAATTACATTTCACTGAAAGTTATTAACTAGAGTCACCCATCATATTAGAAAGTTCAGTGAAAAATGTATGTAGTATTAAAATCGTTAAGTTTATAAATCTGTCTTCAATCCGCAGACGACATTGAAAGGGGATTCTAGCAGTGTGTGTGTGGGTCGCTTTTAGTGTGCATGTGCGTAAGACAGTGAAAGTGTGAATGCATTGTGTATGTGTGTGCGTTGATGTCAGTGTGGCTATGTGCGCGTGAGTTTAGAAAAGTTATTCTTCAGTTTTCCCAAGGGCTGACAGAGGGGCGATGGGGGCTCTAGAAATGTCGATGTTAGCTCTCTTGTGGATTTGGGCTAAACATGCTGTTGAAGGAAAACTCTGGCCTTCTATGGGGTCGAGGTGGCTCCAAAAGAACAATTTCTATAAATTCAGAAAAATCCGCTGATTGGTTCAAAATATTATTATTTGTTTTTATTAATTCTGGCGGATGTGTGCGCAAAGCCGTGTGCGCAGAAACGAGTTTAAGCACTTTCATTTTTAGGCACAAAAGTGCAAACTTCGCTGCTACAAGCCCACCTTCTTTGTAGCAGACTTGGCAGTATCTTCTATGTATTTAATTGTTTCAACTTTTTGTTTTCTCGTGGTTTTGTAGTCTTTGTGAGTAATATATGCTATACTATCTGTATCTATTTTTATTTAACTTTTATGTGAATATAATGTTTATTTGTCACTGATTTGTGTTTTGTCTTTATGTGATTAACCGATGGAGGCTCGTGAATTGGCTTCGGATTGTTTTGAAATGATTGATGCATTTTTTTTTTGCTAGCGTTTTCCAAACAATCAAAGCAGCCAATAGGCCCTGATGGAATAATAATATAAACAGAGTGTCACGGAGAACAGACAGAGATGAATAGAATGGAGAGGAACTGTGATCGAACTGTCTGCCATGTTTAATCGACAGCCGTGGTTTATATTACGCACAATGTTGTTGATATCTCGCTTATTTGTCCCTGCCACTTCTTACTTTGTGTTAAATATGGCCTCCCGGCTTCCGTCAGATATGTTGACCCGTTTTTCATTACGACTCAGCTGTAGCATTTGCTACAGTAGATCCAAGATGATTGGTTCAGATTTGAGAAGATGGCAAGTACGCACACTCAAAGTCCACAATCTCCAAACAAAGTTATTTGGGTAAACATTCCAGGCACGTTTATTGTAGGAACTCCTAATCGCACAGAAATAGTGACAGCTTTTCACAGGCTAGCATATGTAGATATAATACGACATTGTAATTATATATATCTATCTCTTCTCTCAATATATATATATATATATATATATATATATATATATATATATATATATATATATATATATATATATATATATTAATAACAAGCAGTACAAATAGCTATATGCGCGATCCGAACACCGTTTCGTAAGATCACTCTAGCTGCCTGGTAAATGGCGTCCACGTGTCGCTATTTACAGTTAAAGTTACTCTATATTTACTAACTAATTGACGATGGCCGTTTGGTTAAGATCACAGACTACGAATCAGTGGCGAGTTGTGTTCGGGGTTCGCGCCTACCGACCGTCGGGAATTAGTTCTTGGACTGAAGATTGCGTTAGCATGAAACATCGATGTCTCTAGGTATTTAAATAATTTATATATATATATATATATATATATACACACACACACACGTATACGTTTCATCCTTTCGGGAATTATTGTTACGTGCAAATATATGCTCCCTCCGGTCGCATATTTTTGCTAGTTGTTTTATCTAATTGCTCAGTAAAATGTGTTTGTTTTTTACAAAAAAAAAAGAAATAAAATCACCCCATCCTTTATTTTAATAAATAAAACACGGAATAATAAATGTAGTTTTGAAACAAAATTTACCCTTTACGGCGTAAAATTTAAAACAAAAACTCCTAAACTCACTTAAGGTCGTAAAACGATAATAACATTTGAAGTTTTTCAAATCGACAAAAAAAAACTGTACCTAAAATAAAATTAAAAATTAAAAAAATAAAATACAGTTATTTAATTGCTCAGTAAAATGTGCTTTGTTTTTCTTTTAAAAAAAAGTAATTTTTTAATCAATTATTTTTTAAATGAAATAATTTGATTAAATACATTTGTGCTTTAAAACATAATTTATAATAATATAAAAAAAAACTCACCAAAACGTTTTAATAAAAAAAAAATGAAAGTAAATATATCATTTTTGGGCGACTCGTACGATAAATTTAAGAGAGTCTGTTGTTTACATGTTATTAATCAAATAACGCGCCCCTGTGTTGTGTACCGCCTCTCTTTCTCTCTCTCTTTCGAAATAGAAATTTCTGTGCGTTCGAAATAGAACATTATACTTAATAATCAGAGGGCGAGTAAGACATATACTACATTACCCCCTACAAAAGAGGAGATATTGCCTAGGAGGATGGTATAATGACACTAGAACAGATACTACACAAACTCTCGCCTCGAAAAAAATAAAGGAGAAGGTAATCCCTGGGAGGGTAGTATCATGACAACATCACATATACTATATCCCCTCCAAAAAAGGAAGATGTAATGCCTGTGAAGATGGTATCATAACAACAGAACATATAATACACTACCTCCACACCTCTAAAAAAAGAAGGATGTAATGTCTGGGAGGATGGTATCATGGAAGCAGAACAGATACTACACTACCTCCACACCTCCCCAAAAGAGGGGGTAATGCCTGAGGGGATGGTATCATGGAAGCAGAGCAGATACTATACTACCTCCACACCTCCCCAAAAAGAGGGGGTAATGCCTGGGAACATGGTATCATGACAACAGAACATATACTACACTATGCTCCTGAATTCAGCATTTAAAGATAGTACATTAGTTTGAAATAGTATATGCTATACTATTTCATAAGTACAATAGTCTTAAATAGTATAGGTTTGGCTTCAGGCAGACAAACATATACATAATCTCCATTATATATATATATATATATATATATATATATATATATATATATATATATATATATATATATATATATATATATATATATATATATTAAGTATTACTATTTTTTATCTACATACGTATATGTTTCATCCTTTCGGGTATCACCCGTGTAGAGATAAATTATTCATACCGGTCGCCGGACTCGAACCCCGGAACACGAGTCATGTTTCCAACTCAAATTCCGACGTCTTAGTGGGCACTATCAACAACCCGGTAAATTACCGAGATATTAAACTTGTTAAAGGCAGCCGTCGTCAGTGTTCAACTGCTGAAGGAACATACATTTAAAGCCACGATGACGGCTATGCTAATACTAATCACTACAGAGTTCATCCTAGATTGGGGGGGGGGGGGGGCAAATAATTATAAATATTTGATTTCATCTACATACATATACGTTGCCTTTTTGGCTAAGATTAAAGTGTAGTATCTGTTCCGATGGATACTGCACCCCATACTGGTATTGTCTTGTCCTTCGGGGCTTGACTTACGCCGGTCAATGGGTCTGTCCTGTGCAGTTCTAGGAGGTCCACCCTCCCAGGCTTCGCCTCCCCTCTTTGGGGAGGAGTAAGTTTATTGCTTACTGCCTGAGGCGCCCCTACCGGGGAATGCCGACGGGGCTGCACAGGCAATTTTTAAACCCCACTTTCCCGACCCGACCTGGGGTCACATCTTACTTGTGGGAGTAAGATAAAAACTGGCCTTGTGCCTAACTCCTGGAGAGGAGTAAATCAATACATACATATACGTTTCATTCTTTCGACAATCGGGAATTATTGTTATATATATATATATATATATATATATATATATATATATATATATATATATATATATATATATATGGATTACATCTAATTGTTATATCCTGCTACACACAAAAAAAGGAAAAAAAAACAATTTCTGGATTTTGTTGGTTATTTTTGTTTAATGTGTTTTAAAATCATTTTACAATTCTATTGTTAGTTTAGCCTGTAACGAATTGATGAATTATTTCCTGTGTTGAAGTGTGAGATTATGTCAATAACAATCCCTGAAACATATGTACATAATAATATGTGTTGATGTTGAATCTTTGGAGCATGATTACACAAGTTCAAAACATGAAATGAAATTTCAGACAAAATGGAACTAGTTGACAAGCTTGTAAACACACTAGTTTACATAACACAAACACGTCTTTAAAGCCAACCGATATTTCGGTTGTGGAACCGACCTTAATCTATTGTAGAAAGAGCTTTATTTCTTATTTTTCCAATAAAGCTCTTTTCTACAACAGATTATGGTCGGTTCGTTCCACAACCGAAATATCGGTCGGCTTTAGAGATCTATTTGCGTTATCATTTTAACTAGTCTATTGACATGCTTTTCCACTAATTTTATATATTAACCATTCAATATATATATATAACCATTTTGATGTTTATAGCA
This sequence comes from Sepiola atlantica, assembly GCA_963556195.1. Classification (NCBI taxonomy): domain Eukaryota; kingdom Metazoa; phylum Mollusca; class Cephalopoda; order Sepiida; family Sepiolidae; genus Sepiola; species Sepiola atlantica. The sequence goes on along the minus strand of OY744520.1, from coordinate 187,714,195 downwards.
CACTGCATCCGGCATAAATATAACCTTATTTCTCCGTATCACGTGATAGTTTCATATGGCCTAGAAAATAGAGCTCAAAGGCTCGTGTCTTGACCGTCTGCAATTATCACTGATAAGAGCGTAAGCTGGAAACGACGTTGTCTGTAGGTTAATATCATCTATATATATATAAAATAGTAACTCTGTGTGTGTGTGTGTGTGTCCGCCTGATCTTTGTGTCTTATGTTCACCCAAACCGCTGGACAGAATTGCTTGGAAATTAGCATGTGGACTACTGACCTCTCAATTAAGGCCATAGGCTATATAAGAAATATATCACTTCAACACTGAGGGTCCCCGGGGGCACAACACACCCATTGAAAACTGTTTTCACTTTGATTCAAATGGAATTTAAACCATAGGTAAATGACCAAAAATGATGTCTATTGCCAACATTTCAGCAAATTTTGATAATATTAAGATGGTCGCCTGGGGCACAACACCTCCACTGAAAACTGTTTTCCCTTTGATTCAAATGAATATAATATAATACATATATATATATATATATATATATATATATATATATATATATATATATATATATATATATATATATATATAATCAATGAGAATACCTCTGTCTGTGCATGTCTGTCCTTAAAAACGAAGACATACTAGGAAGTGTACTTTTGATATAATTGTATTCACATGCACAATTTGCATGTGAACATAATGTAAGTATTTTTGCATCTCTGGCAAAAGAAGTTAATGACAATTTTCAAACATGTAACACAATGAAATTAATCTATTTATTAGCGTTAGTTTAAGAGTATTGACATATATCTGAATAGTTCAGTAAGTAAGATATCTAGCTGACAGCATCCAGGTTGCTGTTAAAGAAAACTCTCCCTACCATGATGTTGCATATGATGCTATCCCACACTCTAACCTGGACAACAACGGGTAGCTAGTTTAATTATAATGCTTATAATACTTAATAAATATAGTTTCATATTTAATTTTTTCCCGCCATAATTAATTATAAATCTCACTCCAGGTCTTTACCTGTTTGATATTACTCTACTGAAGATGGACCCAGATGGGTCAGAAAGTACTCTGGACCAAAACGTTAATTACGGCAGTATCATCAGCCAATTTTCTTCCGAGATTAAGACTTTAATCCGGAAAATTGAAGGGATCAATACGAAAATATCCAGACAAGAATTGTCGGTTATTTTTAATAATACGTGTCTTAAGGAAAAAATGCTGCCTCGATACACACACACACACAAACACACACACACACACACACACACACACACACACACACATATATATAGTCTCGGAAGTTTCTCAACCATTAAAACTATATAAAATAAAAAAAATTATATTAAAAAACAAAAACAAAAAAAAAACTTATAGTTTCAAGTCTTCCAGTGGAAAATCACTCATGTAAGTCAATTTATTTTTTACAGTTATTATATTAGTTAGTTTCTAACACTATTTTAAGGGATCATCAGTTGTTTACCATGAAAAACTGTTTCGGGAATTTATATATATATATATATATATATATATATATATATATATATATATATATATATATATATATACATGCACATTTAAATACACAGACATATAGTTCCCATCGTGTACCTTACAAAACATCGATAATCAGATGCATTTTTTCGTTAATAAAATAATACGCTGAAGCTTTTTATGTTCGTACGTACGTTATCACCTTTCACCTACGTTAAAAATACGATTGTCCTATCAGAAAAGATGGCGATTCGTGATTAATCTGATGTCGTTAAGGTAAACAATTACACCATTACCCATTTTAAAATGAATTGTTAAAAAATTAGCTAATGTCGACCTGTCGACTAAAACAGTACAATTTCAAATAGATCCATTTCAAAAAGTGACATTCATTTGTTTGATTTGAAGAAGGTTTGGCTGATAATTATTTTATTACGGTAAGAAGATAGAGACTATTTATTGTTTTAAAAAGAATTAAATGGATGCAATTCTTTAATAAATAAAAGAAAGAAGAGACATCTTCGTTTTATTTACTTAAATCATATTTAGCTGACAATGCCAATTATTTTTACGGAAGAAGAAAGAGTCATTTATTCTTAATAGAATTAACCCTGACAGACATTTATTATTTCAAAAAGAAAAACACTATATTAGAAAGCATCGTGGAATTTCCAGTGTGTCGGGCTCGTACTTATCATATTTCAAATTGGGTAAACCTTGATTGATATATAAATTGGTGACAATTTTGCTATTTGCGTTAACAAAAGAATGAAGAATGGCAGATAAAAGTGGTCGCAAGGTTCGTGTGTCACCATCAACTGAGGAGAGAGAGAGAGAGAGAGAGAGAGAGAGAGAGAGAGAGAGAGGGTGTGAGAGCGAAAGAGCGACAAAGCGAAAGCGAAAGAGAAAGAGAGATGGTGCGAGAAAGCAAGAGAAAATGAGCGAAAGATTATACACATATATATATATATATATATACATATATATATATATATATATATATATATATATATACATATATACATATATATATATATACATATATACATATATATACATATATATACATATATATATATATATATATATGGAGAGAGAGAGAGAGTGAAAGAGAGAGAAAGAGAGAGAGTTGGCGCAAAAGAGAAAGAGGGAGAGAGAGTGAGAGAGAGAGTGAGAGAGAGAGATATAGAGAGAAAGAGATAGTGAGGGAGCGGGGGAGAGAGATACAGAGATAGAGAGAGATACAGAGAGGTAGAGATAGACAGAGAGAGATACAGAGAGAGAGAGATACACAGAGAGAGATACACAGAGAGAGAGATACAGAGAGCGAGAGAGAGAGAGAGAGAGAGAGAGAGAGAGAGAGAACTACCAACGTCTTATTGTCAGTCTATTCAGCAAAGGCGCCTACCGATTCGTGCCGGCCCCGTTACGCTTCTAAACCTCGGAACTGGTTTTAATTATCGCTGGTGTTTCTGTGTTGGCTCGACGTGATAATACACCCCTCCTCCTCGCGCTCCTGTCCTCGTCGTTGTCCTCGTCCGCATGTGTTTGTAATAAGAGCCAGATGACCCTCAGCGAACACGTGCGTGCTTTGAAGATCAACATGAAATGAAGTACACCGCTAACCCCCAACGTGTAATTGACAACATCCCCTACAAGCATTCATTTACGAAAAATCATAGCTTCAAGATGCGTCCACTCATTCCTATAAGAGTATTTCTCCGTCAGCCTGTCTGTCACTCTTCAGTTTTAAACACAGAGCCCCCCTTTCAAAGGTAATTTTATAGAATTACTCCCGTCTCCAATGGGTTTATTTGTTTTTTAAGTGTCCTTAGAACGGTTTCGGTATTGAAAACCATCGCAAATGAATAGTTTTAAGCACATTTGGCTTAATGCTAAGAGTGTTCACTAATGGGCTGAGAGACCAGAGTTCAACCCTCGGTTGAGTCATACTAAAGACTTAAAAATTGGTATTTAATGCCCCTTTAGAAAATACTCACATTATAAGGCCAGGATCAAGGTTAAGTGGAGTAATCCCAGGTAAGGAGTGACACCCTCCCCTACATTTCGGTGTAGTAGCTAATGAAAAGGGAACCTTCAGGTTGCCCTCAACTATGGTCAAACACTTTTTTTACTCAATGTTACGTAGTATGACGACAGGGCAACTCCCCATTTCAGACCTAATAACTTGTGGAGTTTTGTGAATGCTTGACACCATCCATTCATATATATTTTATCGTACAAGCAAATACGTGAAAGAATAGAAAAAAACGAAAACAATATGTTCGAAATACTATTTATTTAATGCGAACCCAGAAAAACTCGCTCCCAATTTGATTGTGTGCGGAATAACGCGTACATCGGTCTAAGAAAGTCTTTGAGATAACCCCACAGGTAATAATCTTTAGGGGGGGGGGGTAATGATCCGTTTACTGTGAAGCCCATTAAGTAACATATCTCTTAAAAAGGGTGTGTATGTATGTGTTTAAACGTCGAGAAAATTTGTTTCACATATCTTGGATTTTGTGCGTGCGTTAGTCGCACATGTACCGGGTGAAGCAAGGAAGAAAAAAGAGAGCGAATCTCTTTGCGTTGAAGTTTTTATTGTCCCCGATATGAACGCCCTCTAGCGTGGCGAAAAAAGAATGTAATTAGGTCTGAGCGCCCTCTGATGTGTGTGTTAAAAGGTAGGTAGTCCTAAAAACTAAATATCATGGATTATTATATAAAATAGCCCTGGTCTACGTCTTAACTAAGAGACTGACATTATCGTGATCCGAGTATTCCACTTCCGGTTTAAGCTGAGCGGCACGTTGAATGTCGGATAAGCGGGATAGGGCTTTCCAGCTTCGAAAAAACAAATGATGTAGAAGCTGGCCTCCCTTAAGTTCCGCCACAAACAGATACCTAGCATGATACTGCTTGGAGTACTGTGGCCGAATATCTGGCCGCCCCACCCACTCATTTATTTCCGCCAACAGCCTTTCCATGTTTTGGGTGTAAATATCTCAGTTTTCCTCGGTCACACACAAAAAAGAAACAGTTTGGAGCCCAGTTTAAAGACAGCAGTGATTCTATAAAAATACAAAAAAAATATGCCACCCATGGTATCGTTTATGAAGTTCACAATCCTTTCTGCAATCCAACCATATTCGATACAAATACACTTCAATCTATACCTGACTTGTCCACCACGTTTCAGTCCTGAATGTCCAACACTCTTTGTTTTTATCGCCGCATTTTTTATGCACACGCATACCCATGTTTTTGACTGGAGCTTATTCATGTGACGGTTATACTTCTAGATCACGAGAAAGAGGGGAGGGGGGAGAGAGAGGGAGAGAGAGAAGGAGAGAGAGAGAGGGAGGAGAGAGACTATAAAAATCAAAACGGGGGGGGGGGGCGTTAAACAACATACAATGGGAGACGATGAACGTAATAGATCTTTCTGATAGTTTACTATAAAACAGAAGAGTTGAACTGTCCATTATAAACAATATATATATATATATACATATATACATATATATATATATATATATATATATATATATATATATATATATATATATATATATATATATATATATATAGAGAGAGAGAGAGAGAGAGAGAGAGAGAGAGAGTAAAAAATCAGAGCGAGGGAACTAACAACATGTAGTGAAAGACGCTGAACGTAATAGACAGAAACTTAATAAGAGATGGATGATTTGGTGAGTAAATTGGTATGTAAACGCCAAAGTGGAGTGTTTCAGCTAGTGTTCTTTCAGTGCAATAGTTATCAGCTGCTCAGTCACTAGGATACCGTTTTCAGGCATCACGAGGCTCCACCCACGACCAACAAGTGCCCCTGTTTGGTCGGGTGGGGGTCTTAGCCCTCTACAGAAGTGAAGTCGGTGTATCCTACAGCCCCAGTCGATAGGTCGAAAACTGGGTGCGTAAGGTGATAATGTGCGTACAATCGACAGTGTATCTATTTTTATGCACATTATGGAAAGTGACGTGACAAAGTGGATTACGATGCGGACTGACAACCTGGGTGTGTCAAGTTGGAACCCAGTCAGTTTCATAGCACCCCTGTCACGTATCGATGCTGGCAACATTCACGTAGTCTCTACTGTAAATACCTGATTTTAGACAGAATCCGGGGTAACAAATGCCAACAACAGAATCGTGATGGTAAACAACTTCGTAACATGCTGACGACTTATACGATACAGGTTTTTTAATGCAGATTGTACATTGCTGTCGTCGTTCATTAGGCAGATAAATATGGAGTATCGTTTGGGGGATCTGCTTTATGACATTTTTTTTCTTTCTGCTGACTAATGGGTTACCGATTATTAAGGCCCGGGGCCACTCGAAAATAGGGGTTAAAGAGATAGTTAGATTCACGATGATCGCCATCATGAGAGAATTGGTAACCATTGGATGGTATGGTTAGAAGAGGACTTACGAGGAATTGATTAGCCAAGGAGACGGCTCAACAAGTATTTATTTACATTAGACTTGAAGACGATCATGTTGTAATCTGTTTGGAAGTAGCTTCGAGGTATTTTGTTCCATAGATGAGCTGTTCAAGGAAATAAACTTTGTTCATGGAAGTTCTGTTTTGTTTTTGGTACAGAGAGAGAGAGAGAAAGGGAGAGAGGGAGAGAGAGGGAGAGAGAGGAGGAGAGAGGGAGAGAGAGAAAACAAAGTTTTTGCTGCGTTTGTAGCTAGGCGAGTACGTGCTGTGAATGTTTTTACAGAGGGGACCAAAGCAATACGTTTTGAAAGCAGACTCAAGATTATGAACCCAGTCTAAGACGAGTATTACAACTAGTATTGCAATAAACATATCATATTATTCCGAAGATGGCCATGGAAACATTATAGACATTTTTTTTCTTTTTCATTTTCTCCTTTCTTATGCATTGTGTAGCAATATCGATTACTCATCAATATCGATATCGTCTTGAAATCAAAAACGAGATGTTTCACAGGGTCACCCGGATGGCAAACAGGTTGTAATCCTTTATTTGCTCTACTGACTGGGGGCAATGCGAAGAGGTTAGGATCAGTGATCAACCCCAGTCGGGATTTGAACACGCTCCAACGATTTCCAGTTTCCGTATTCCTGCCCATACGACCTATACTGCACCCGTTTCTGCCTTTGATCATTCTTTCTATGTATATACACATTTAGCTGGGCATGCGTATAATGTACATTCATTCACATGGTCAACATGCACAACAAATTCTGACACACACACATATTATATATATATATATATATATATATATATATACTAGACTGAAAAATACGGACGCGTGTGTATTAATATTTTTTATTTTTGTATAGCTTCAATATTTTAAGAGTTAATTCCACTTGTTCTGTACTTTTCCAGGTCTATATTTAAGAATATTATACACATGCGTCCGCATTTTTCAGTCTACTCTTTTTAAGTATTGCAGTTTGAGAATGTACAATGTATTTTTTATCATAATTTAAAAAATAAACAAATAACAAGACCCCAAAGCATCAGTGACTAGGTTCACCTTGAGTCACCTATACTTTGAGTTGGTGGAAATATTAGTAACAATTCCTAATTGAGTTGAACCAATAATCATTATGACATCACAATAATTAAAGCATCTAATTCATTAGTGAACTAGCCTTGCATTTATTACTTCTTATTCGCTGAAAAAAAATAATTAATTCAAACTTTCGTTCGTTATCTGCATAAAAGCAATAATAAAAAATTCTAACTAACTTCATTATCATAATTTAGAAAAAAATGAGTATATTTAGTATAATTATTTAAAACATTTACCTTTTTTGGACAGCCTTACTACATTATTCAGTACTGCCCATAGCGACAAAGTCACAACAAATTATATTGTAATAAATTGTAATTTAACTTTAAACATAAAGTTAGCAACAATAATAACTTCACGTGTATGTTCTGAAAAAATATTAATAGAATATATCAAATAGAACATTTGCCGTTTCTGGACAGTCCTACTACATGATTTAGTACTACCAATAAAGACAAAGCACAAATGACTATACCCCAATCATTCAAAATTTTAATTTTACAAATGATATTATGAATTTCTTAATGAAGCTTGCAATTAAAAATAACTTCACTTTTTTAGTTTATAAAAAGTAAAAGTACATAATTAGAATATAGTAAATTAAAACATTTTCCTTTTGTGTACAGCCCTACTACTGCCCATAGCGACAAAACTTTAGTTTAATAGGGTTTCGCCCCGAAATTAGAAAAATGCACACGTGTTGGTAAAAATATTTGAGAAAAATTACAAATATATTTAAAAAAATAAAAATCACTTTGTATTGTTTTAATTATTCGGACTACTGTTCGCATCTTGAATGTTATTCTCACAACGTTTCGGTTGACGTATCAAGCACCCTTCTTCAGGTGTGTCTTGTCGAACTCGGGCATATTTCTGCCGAACTTGAAAATCTGTACGGAACTTCGAATGAAACCCTTTATTTTATCAACGGGGGTAGCTCGTTCTCTCAGCCAGGTTGAACTCTTAAGTAATTATCAACTGTATACTTTGTATCGCTCGTACTGAGGATCGAACCTTCAACCTCCAGAAGACTGTCACTTAGAACTGATTATCATTTAGCACTTATATCCGTTGCGCTACGGGTCTCTGCACAAGCGATACTAAGAATACAATTACGAAGTACAAGCTACCCCTGTGGCTTAAATAAATGGTTCGGTTTGAAGTCCATATAGATTCCCGAGTTTGACAAGATATGCCTGAAGGAGGTCAGAGGTTACACGTTATAAGAATAACATTCAAGATGAGAACAGTAGTTCGAATAATCGAAATAATATACATTATCTATCCACATCTAAAAAATTCCAAAACCTAATAGCCATTACTTCGTTGGTGTGAGCTATCGGCGAAAGATAGTTGCAGGAATTCTGTTATCATCTGATATATATATATATATATATATATATATATATATATATATATATATATATATCCAAACATGGCTGTATAATTCACAAGACACGTATATAACTGTAATCTTAGATTTCTGAAACCATTGCTTTTATTTGCACCTACTGTTTTTCGAACCTCAGCTTGAAACACCCGCCCCCACTAACCATACAGAATAGTCGTGATACGACTAAACAGTTGCACGTAAACGACTCTCTCTCTCTCTCCCTCTCTCTCATATATATATATATATATATATATATATATATATATATATATATATATATATATATATATAATAAATTTATCTACAGACAGCTGTTTTGTCATTTCACGACTCATCAGTGCGGCTAGACGAAGCGAATGCATCAACCCCGAGATTCGAACTCCAGACGCTAATCACGACCACCTGAAACTGTTCGACATTCTTGGCCTTTTGGCTAGGAGCAAAGTGCAGTATCTGTTCTGATATTACACTTCACCTTCTCAACTATAGGTCAGGGGGGGGGAGAAATCTTTATAGACTGAGGCAATTAACATTTTGTCTCAATCCAGCGTGCCCCTTTTTAGGGAGCTGGATTTCCTTTTATATAAAAAAAGCGATTTTGTGTCTAACTCTGCCCTCGTGGGGAAGCAAGTGAACTAACACACCTGCTACGTTGAGTGGGAGAAATGTATCGCTTTTTAAAATTCATTTTTATTTTTTTGTTTACATTTTTCTAATGATATTGTTAACCTAGAGGATGTGATTCTTTTTACGTAAGAACTTGCTTTAGGCTTGTATGGAAACCGACATTCCCCCCACCCACCTCCACCACCATACATGGTTGTGTGCGTGCGTGTCTATATTTAAATGAGATACGGCGTCCAAACATGGCTGTATAATTCACAAGACACGTAAACATTTCCGTGTGTGGAAAGCAACAGGTTCATTTACATATTCATGCGTAAAAAAAAAATATCTGGACCCACACGGACGTACGCACGTACAAACCATGAATATCTAAGGAGGAAACAATCGCAGACAATAAAAAGTACAAAAAAAATTACGACGCAAAAAAAAAAAACCAGCAATCTTATACGGTATCAAAGCAGACATTGAGGCCAATCGGTATCTGCGCCAAGCGACATCAGAACGAGGCTGATTGCATTTGACGTGATTATTTATTTCGTACTCTTTTACGCATCGCCGGCGGCTGGTCTTCTAATTACCAACCAATATATATATATATATATATATATATATATATATATATATATATATATATATATATATATATATATATAGAGAGAGAGAGAGAGAGAGAGAGAGAGAGATAGTATAGAAAAAAACATAAAAACAAATAAAAAACAAGACAAAATTGAATGAATATACAAGAACAAGATATCAGAATGATACTTCAAACTTAAAGTCTGACAGACCGACGAAAATGCTATTTCCAATTTAAGCATGAGACACCCACAAAAATACTATTTAAAAACTTAACCATAGCAGACTAACGAAAATGCTAATTCAAACTGAAGCATAACAGACCAACGAAAATGCTATTTACACATTAAGCATGACAAACTCACAAAAATTCTAGTTAAAAGTTAACCATGACAGACTATCGCAACTGCTATTTCAAACTTACACATGACAGACAAACAAAAATGCTATTTCAAACTGAAGCATGAAAGAGTATTGATTTACTCCTCTCAAGGAGTTAGGCACAAGGCCAGTTTTTATCTTACTCCCACAAGTACGATGTGACCCAAGGTCGGGTCGGGAAAGTGGGGTTTAAAAATTGCCTGGGCAGCCCCGTCGGCATTCCCCGGTAGGGCCACTCAGGCAGTAAGTAATAAACTTACTCCTCCCCAAAGAGGGGAGGCGAAGCCTGGGAGGGTAGACCTCCTAGAACTGCACAGGATAGACCCATAGACCGGCGTAAATCAAGCCCCGAAGGCCAAGACAATACCAGTCTATGGGGTGCAGTATTCATCGGAACAGATACTACACTTTGATCTTAGCCAAAAGGCCAAAGAGTAACGATAATTCTATTTCAAATTTAAACGTGACATACCCACGAAGGTGCTATTTAAAACTTAACCATGACAGACCAACGAAAATACTATTTCACATTTAAGCATGAGAGAACACAAAAAATGCTATTTCAAGCTGAAGTATGACATACCAACCGAAGTCTTATTTTAAAGCATGACAGAATAATGAAAATATTCTTTCAAACTTAAGCATAAGAACCGAATGAAAATTCTATTTCAAACTAAAGCGTATGGCAGAATTCATGTCTGTGGTGATTATAATCTTCTCAATGTTGAATTTCTAGTCAACTCAGACAAGACTCATGCTGAAACGAATATTTATTTACTCCTCGCGGAGTTAGGCACAAGGCCAGTTTTATCTTACTCCCACAAGTAAGATGTGACCCAAGATCGGGTCGAGCAAGTGGGGTTAAAAGCAAGCGCTCGAGAGGTGAGCACTCTGGCCATTTAAAAATTGCCTGGGCAGCCTCGTCGGCATTCCCCGGTAGGGGCGCCTCAGACGGTAAGCAATAAACTTACTCCTCCCCAAAGAGGGGAGGCGAAGCCTGGGAGGGTGGACCTCCTAGAACTGCACAGGACAGGCGTGCAGTATCCATCGGAACAGATACTACACTTTGATCTTAGTTTGTCACGATTGTTCCTTGCTTATGATCTTACACAGAGTCCTGCCCAACCTACTCGCGTACCCGATGTTGACTGACATGTAGCATTGGTATATTTATTTTATTTTATCATTAAAATGAAGACATTTTTCGGTTTAATGGTGTTTTATTGATAATTAAAATTAGTCTAATTTGTTTTCTACTGAAAAATCACAAATCCTGAATTCCTTGAGAGAAAAAAATGAAGCGATCTTTTATCACTGTCACTTACGTAAACAGTAAAATACTTTGTTTACTAAACACTGTATATTTAATCTCCATTCTCCCTTTACAAGTGAATATTTTTTTCATTATTTATAATCCTTATTTATTTTTATTGGATTCATTGAGAACAATGTAAATAATTTAGTTGAGAAAATCTTTATCAAATGAAATTTACACATTTTTATTTCCCCAACGGTACGGAATTTTTTTGACGGCGGTAAATCTTTCACTGATCACCGAAAGGACATGCGAAATCTCTAATTTCCAACCTTTAAAGTCGTTTCCTCACTTAACGGTAACGATTTGGGAAAACTATTTTGTGTTGTTATTTATCATGCCAAACTCCAACTATCATTACCATCGCATTACCACGGTTCCAAAATCGACCTGCCCTAATGTAGCAAGCCTTCGTGATAGTTTCCTGACAACGTGTCCTGAACAGTACTCATTCATAGTTCTGTCTCCGCTGGGATTTTCCGATCACTTAGTTGTCTCAATTAGGAATCAAAACAGAGTTCAATAAGGCCTCTGATATCCCTTTCCATCGTAGAGTGTATCTATATTCGAGGGCTTACTGGAATAGCCTCAAATCTTTCATATCGGAAATTCCTCTTAATTCAATTAAAAAAAAAATGTCTGCATTTCATCCGATATAACTGATAAGCTAATCGTTAGTATACAGAGATTCATACTCTCCAAGAAATTTCAACAAAAAACAAGACCCACCTGTGCTACACCCCTGAATATGCCACCACCACTTCTCATAGAAATAACTATTTCAATTGCCACATTTGGGGAGGTGCCGCTTGACAGAGTACACAATCGACTTCGAAATTTAGTAGGGTATGTTCTCTTCTTTCCTCGACATCATCTTTCTCACAAAAGAGCAAAGTTTCTTTTCAAGAACTACCCGTCTGTAGAACACACTACCACAGGGTTGCTTCCAGGCTGACTGCAGCATGGTCGTTTTTAAGTGCAATGTTAAATTCTTTTTGAGCCGTCCTCTAATCGAATTTGGTCCAGTTTCAACCATCGCCTCTAATCCTCATGGTGTTGTCTCACCATCCACCTGAAAAACTCATTTACCTTTGTCCTCGAGTTGCATTTAGGCCTTGATAAGCGGTGACTCATTAGTACAAAACAGAAAGACCAACAAAAATTCTAAGCAAGATTCACTGAATTTTACCTTTTAACTGCTAACGTCTTTGATATTTTTAACATACGGCGTCATTTTGTTAATGTCTAGCCGTAGTATTATTTATTTACATCCTCTTCAGCAGGTTAGGCACAAGGCCAGTTTTATCTTACTCCCACAAGGAAAGATGTGACCCAAGATCGGGTCAGGAAAGTGGGACTTGAAAAGCCAGCGCCCGAGAAGGTGAGTACTTTGGCCATTAAAAATTGCCTGGGCAGCCCCGTCGGCATTCCCCGGTAGGAGCGCCTCAGGCAGTAAGCAATAAACTTACTCCTTCCCTAAGACGGATGGCAAAGCCTGTGATGGTGGACCTCCTAGAACTGCACAGGACAGACCCATAGACCGGCGTAAATCAAGCCCCGAAGGCCAAGACAATACCAGTCTACGGGGTGCAGTATCCATCGGAACAGATACTACACTTTGATCTCGACCAAACCGTAGTCCCCCTCCTATCCAATAATCAAAATAAGAAAGTAAAAACGCAAAGTCAAGGTTTGTGTTTTTCTTTAGGTCATCAGAAATGTCTCGCGTTACGTTTTTCAATTCATGATAATTCAGTGTTATCCTATTGACATAATAAAAAAAGCAGTAGAAAAAAGTTACATTGGAAAGGAAATAGCAAGTCAGACAACCCCACTGTCTGAAATGAATTCGAAATGAAAGACATTTTTCATTCTGAATAAAAAGTCAACGGTCGGTGTTTTTTCTTCTTCTTTAGGTCATCAGAAATGATAATAATTTATACCTGAGAAATATACGTAATTCTATGATTTAATATAAATATTAATGTGAACACTGGTGAAGAATATTTTTTTCTGTCATTTTTTATGGAAGATATACACTAGTAAATTAATAAAAGCGATGATAGATTAACTATAACCGAGTAACACTCGAATATATCCCAGCTCCGCTATCGTGTATGTGTGACAAATGGCAACCAACACCAACACCATCCGACCACACACGACAATAAAATGCTGTCTCCTTCCAAGTTTCACTGACCCATTTGTCATTAAGCCAAACTCCGTAACAAACAAAAAAAAACATACAACAAAAAGAAACAGCTGGAAAATTGAAGCGATACAAACGTCTGTCTCGACGATCACTACGACAAAATACAACATGTCGATGCAAAGATCGTCCAACCTCAGAGTGCGATAGTCATGATTCCTGGCACACGAACCATTTTGCGGCGAACTGATTATTTGAATCAAACGATGGCACCATTTAATGCCAGAGTTCTTTTTTATTTAGATATTTATTCTGAGATATCAGCCTCTTTGATGTCGGAACGCGAAGAAAAATAAAATAAGCACTTTAGATCCCTTGCGCATGAGACGTTATGCCAGCACAATACCTTTCCCGAGGAAAATGTTCATTGTATATGCACGTATATAAAGCTAGGTATGTGTACAAGTTATATATATATATATATATATATATATATATATATATATATATATATATATATATATATATATATATATATATATATATATATATATATAAACAATATTCATAAATAAATATTACGTTATTTATACGTATATACGACGTCGTTTCAAGCTTATGCTCTCATCAGTGTAGGGAAGCGATAATTTCAGACGGTCACAAAGCGCTAATCCGGTTCACAGAGTCAACAGAGACTCCGCACGCTTTCCACGTGATACGAGAGAAATTAAGTTACATTTATGCTAAATACAGCGACCCGTAAACATCAGACGGTCAAAAGGGTTTAACAAACTTAATCGGAGCCTCGCATTATAACCTAAGTGAATTCTTTTTTTTAATATCTCCAAACAGTGCTCAACTTTTAACAAATATATGGGGCTTTATAACAATATTCACATATAGATATTAAATTATTTATACCGAGATACGACGTCGTTTCAATATTATGCCATCATTATATATATATATATATATATATATATATATATTTGTATAATTGGGCAGCCTTCTTTCTTTTGTAAATGTTTGATTAAACAGGCGTGTCAACTTCTGCTTATTCAGCTTTTGATCTGTTTTTTCTAGTTTTCGTACGACGGATTTGATGTTATAATCCAAGGAGTGTAAAAAATCTCCGTATTTTGTGCGAACGTTTTCAACCGACATCGGTCGTCGGCAGGCGATTGTAAAATGAAATAAATTGGTGCATCTATCAAGAGGGCGCGCTTTTAAATTATTTCAACAGCACTTCAATACACCTTCACCCCCCCTCATACCGGAAATGGTTGATGTTTGGTTTATTAATGCGTATAAACAATGCCTCCATTATGAAGAGTCGAACACTGCAACCCGAAACCGCCAGAATAGATGTGTTATTTGTTAAAATGTTCCTAAATTCGTTCTTTGGGATGCCACGCTGTATAAGATGTTGGTATACGGAGCTTTGAGGGGAGGTGATGTGGCACGTAAGTCGGCGTGATATGGTAGTCCTAGTCATGGCAATATACGTACTGTTTGCAGAGACACATTCTCCTATAAGGTATTTAAATACGTATTTAGCCTTACTAGTTTTAAGTAAGCAACTATCAGCTGGGCTATTTTTTTAATTAATAAATTACTAGTTTCCGACATTTTGTAGTATATAATGAAACAGATGTTAAAATTATAAGCACTTATATATATATATATATATATATATATATATATATATATATATATACATATATACATATATATATATATATTTATATACATATATTTGTATACATATATTTATATATATATATATATTTATATATTTATATATATATTTATATATATATATTTTTATATATATATATTTATATATATATATATTTATATATATATATGTATATTTATATATATATATTTATATATATATTTATATATATATATTTATATATATATTTATATATATATATTTATATATATATATATATATTTATATATATATATATATATTTATATATATATATATATATTTATATATATATATTTATATATTTATATATATATACATTTTTATATATATATATACATTTATATATATATATATTTATATATATATATATATATTTATATATATATATATATATATTTATATATATATATATATTTATATATTTATATATATATATATTTATATATATACATGTATATATATATACA
>OY744520.1:187585966-187693466 GCA_963556195.1 Sepiola atlantica | reverse complement strand
AATAAAAAAAATCCATGACGTCAAGATCCGAAAAGGAATCTTCCAAGGAAATAGCTTATCTCTTCTACTCTTTAGCCTGGCAATTGATCCACTAAGCACATTACTAAACAGAAGCTAGAGTGCCTACAATCTGAGCAAGGGCTGCAAACAAGATAGCTAGGATGCCCCATCTCCAGCAAAAACGGAAAGATAAGAAAAATTAAAAAAGAAAATACATTTTAAATCAATTGGAATTTAAGTTAATTCTTTCTTTTCCATGGGTGTGTAATCTAGCATTTTTATACTGCGGCGAGGAGCGCATGAATCAGCGTGTTCCATTGAGCATAATACCATAAGCAAAATCTGAATGCTTATTAGTGAAGATCTAAATCACTCGGAGCATTCGACGGGATTTAATATGCCACATAAAATGCAGCTGCAGTTGCATTAACGAATAGCGCGTGAATATAAATGCCATTTTATTTAAAACAAAAAACAAAAAATTTATCTTAACAAAAGAAAGTAAACAACTCGAAAACAAATAGCATAATTTGTGCTGGAATAATTCCCTCAATTCGCTTCAAAAACTCTGGGACTTTCCATTAGTAATAACGTTCGATGTTTCTTTTTTAACAAACAGGTTTTTCTAATATCTTTCTTTCTAAGTATCCAAAGGTTTTATAAAACATTCTTGAAAACATTTAAAATGGCAAACGATAAAGCATTCGAAAAATATCTCGCCTCATTTTTAATAACCAGTGCCAAATGTATGTGGTCCTGTTTAAGTTTTGTATTTTTCTTGGTGGATTAAAAGAATATGGCGCAGCTTGAGAAGCTATTGTTTGTACCAATCGGGGATGCGTCATTGACAATCAGTCCGACAGTGGCTTTGTTGCTGCCGGGCTTAGGTATGGTGCTGTTCAGTCCTAGGGGTTACACCCTCCCAGGCTTTACGTTCTGTCTGAGAAGGGGTTAGTTATTGCTAGTTATCACCTGATATATATATATATATATATATATATATATATATATATATATATATATATATATATATATATATATGTGTGTGTAAATACGTGTATATGCGAGGGGCGTTCAATAAGTAATGCCCCTGACCCATTTCCCATAGCAGTAGATTAATGAAACTTGACACAGTTGTTAGTCTTTCTCTACATAGGAACCACCCTGCGTTATGCATTTCTCTCATCGTTTGATGCAGCTCTGGACACCGTTTTTGTAGAACACCCCAAGTTGGTCTTCCAACAACGTCGTAACTTCAGAAATCAATGCTGCATCATCTGGGAAACGCTTTCCTTTCAAAAACAACTTCATGGCTGGGAAGAGATGAAAGTCAGAGGGTGCAAGGTCAGGAAAGTAAGAGGGATGGGTGAGAATTTCATAGCCACACGCCCGTGTTTCTGATCTGGTGACATGCGAGTTGTGGACTGTAGCGTTGTCCTGCAGGAGGAA
Organism: Sepiola atlantica; assembly: GCA_963556195.1. NCBI lineage: Eukaryota > Metazoa > Mollusca > Cephalopoda > Sepiida > Sepiolidae > Sepiola > Sepiola atlantica. The sequence continues at coordinate 187,692,017 of OY744520.1, read as the reverse complement.
GATACCTTTGCTGATCTTGCCCCGCCTCTTGATTTTGATAGCTTTTCTTAATTTCACCAAAAGCGTAATTGTGGTACCCTTTGCCAGGAAATCTGTCATCACTACTCCGTCTTGCTCCCAGAAGACTGTGAGCATAACCTTGCCAGCGGCGGGCTGTACCCTTGCCTTCCTTGAAGGTGGTGAGTCCAAGTGCTTCCATTGCATTGACTGGGCTTTGGTCTCTGGACTATGGTGATGAACCTAAGTTTCATCCAGTGTCATTAGTCTTTTGAAAAACTTTAACTCATCTTCTTGGCACATCTTCAAATTCATCCTCGACGCGTTCTTGCTTGCAACCTGAGAATCCATCTGGTAGACACCTTATGCATATACAAATCGTTATCAATGATAGTTTCCACAGACCCTGTACTAATCTTGACCTCTTGGGCTATTTGGCGAATAGTAAGCGTCGATCTTCCAAAATGGCAGCCTCAACTTGACGAACATATGCCTCATCAATGGCAGAAGAGGGACGACCAGATCTGGGAGCTGTTTTCACAGACTTCCGGTCATGTTTGAATTCACGATGCCAGCGTTTTACATCATCACCATAAGTTTCTTTCATTTCATCAAAAGTCTCCGGATCACTGCGCGACACTCAACTGGTTCTATTTAACACCTGACTTTGTTCAAACACCTGTAAATCAGAAACCACAATTAGTTCAGAGCTGTGTTTTGCAACATAACCCATACAGATATAAATCATTACATATGCAAAATTTCATCTAGATCTGACAACTCGAAGTGGGTCAGAGGCATTACTTATTGAACACCCCTCGTATGTATATATTTTATGTTTCTGTGCATATTGTAAACTGAATTTTTATTTAATATAACCTTTTTGTATTTGTTAACTTTATATTTGGTTAATATTACCAAAATATTGGTTACCTATTCATATAAAAAAATAATTTATATATTTTTGTTAATTTTCTTATATATACCTGTTATTTTTTATCGTTTTTTTTATTATTATTGTTTATAATTTTATATTTTCATCCTTTTCATTATTAATACTTTTTATAACTATTATTGATCATTATCATTATTATTTTAATATTAATTCTTACTTTTGGTGTTTACTCCTCATTATTCTTTTGATTATATATCCATATTTTTGTATGTATGTGTATTTCTATAATAACTATGTATTTGAGGATGAATAATGTTGATGTATTTCTTCGACTTCTAATAGAAATGTTATGGAATCGGTGCTGACGAAGAAAAAACTTGGAATCAATAATATCTTTTCGTCTTAGAAACGATCGTACGCCCACAATATTGTTGCTGTTGAATTCCTGTAACTGATATAAATAATATGTCATACATTTATTTATTTCAATTTACTATATATGTACACCTAAACATCTTTACTTATTATTCAATTCTCATACCACTTTACGAACGTTCATAGTTAGTTTCTGCCATTGTCTTGTTGTACAACATGTTTCTTATTACTGTCTCTTGTCTCTTATCTATGAAAATCAGACTTTTATTATTATGGATAGCCCAAATAACCTATTGTTCTCTATATCTCTTGAGCACAAGCACTTATCTAAGAATACTAAAACAACAGTGACAGTTGGGGTATAAGCATAGAATATAACCTACATATTTATTGTAACAGGGCTACCCGGCGTTGCCCCGGGCAAAAATGTAACTTGATTTCTACTTCTCTCTCTTTCCCTCTCCCCATCGTTTTCCGCCCCCATCCCCCACCCTCTTTCTTCTTTGCCCAGCCAATTCCTCTCTATACATACACATACACACAGACAACTCGAGTCGGCGTAATGGAATTAACTCCGTGAAAAAAAAATCAGAGTTACTTCCCTTTTGTTAGTGGATGAAATCTGCGCCAGTTTAGGGTCGAATAATGAATAATATTTTAATGTTAGCTATTATTCATCGGCGCAACGCGGATCAAGAAAATACTAACTCTGTGGGTGTAACAGAACCTCCCTTAATCTGCCGAGGTGATTATATTCGGCGACAAGTGTCTTAGCGATTGCACTCGCTGGACTCGTCAACCGACCCAGCAGTCGCGTTTAATTCGATCTCTCTCTACGGGGGGGGGGGGGGGGGTTCATTGCTTCTTGCGGTTTCTCATAAACCGGCGAACAAAACCCAAGCCCGTCTTCTTCCCATTCTACCGTAACTTCATAGGTAATTCCTCTACCTTTTTGGCTAACCGATTTTCTCTCAGTCTCTTCTGGAGCTGGGTGGGGGGGGGGTATTTTGCCGCTCTCCTCCCACTCGCTGGACTCGTCAACCGACCTAGCAGTCGCGTTTAATTCGATCTCTCTCTACGGGGGGGGGGGGGTTCATTGCTTCTTGCGGTTTCTCATGGGTGCATGTTTTGTAAATTTTAACTTTTAGCAGGCATATGCACATGTGCACACGGACAACTGCCATTTATATAATAAATTAAGTGACCTTAAGAAAAGCGTCTGTAAATCCGTTAGATGAAAAAGCAGGAAACAAAAATGAGCATCGAGAAACACCCAGCAGAAGAAGGAACGAATAGAAAAAAACGATGTGAAACGGAGCAAGTGAAAACGACTCGAATAATGCATTGATAGTATACGTATATGCCATTGTTATTCAGTATTATCAAACTTGGCTAGTGTTAAGGTGAAATGAAGACACATACAATATTATATGTTATTAGGGTTTATATTTACTATTTGCCTCTGTACGAAAGTCGAATTAGACACAATGTCTGATTTTAATGTAGTAAAAATCCAGTTCCCTCGGAAAGGAGCATTATGAATTGGGAAAATGTCCCATTTTCTATAGACGAGTATCAAAATGAAGCTAGAAGCAGACAAAGCAAGCAGACGATAATAGTTCGAAAAAGAATGAGTGAAATAGACGGAACTGGATATCGAGAGGATACACTAGTCACTGCGGGTTTAATATTATTAGACTGGGCTAGTACGTAGGAGAGCTAGAAAACAGAGACCATTAATGGTTACAAGGGCATTCCTTAACTAAAAAGGTCTGATTTTAAAATCACAGTAAAGGAAGAGTTAGCTTCCTTTGCACTCCATGAAAGGGAGAGTTATCTGCCCTTGGGGAGACGTGGTCGGCCATGACAGTTTAAGATGTAAACAAAAATGCCTCGCAGAACCAGGAACACTCATCGCGCATCCGGCAGCTTTTACATCATCATCCAACCTGTGAATTGTTCAATAAATGTGTTAAATTTCCTATTTCTTCCATTGATCTTTTGTGGTTTGTTGCTAAACCGATAGCGGTGATTATTATCAGGCATAATTGGCGACATACGGCATGATCGCGTTACCACACAGGTTCTCGTTAGATCACCGACGTTAAGCGATGTTGTACCTGACGAGTAACAAAATAGGGTGATCATTTGGGAATACGAGGCGCTGTATGTGAGAGGAAGGTGAAACCTCCTCGTAAAAAAATAGAAGCCTGAAGATGCTTTTAGCAAGTACTTCAGTATAAACTGCTTATCCACACATGTGTTGATACAACGGAACAACATCCTCTTGGGCGGAAGTTCTGTTCTTAATCATGTGGCGAAGCTCCCCCGGGCGAGTATGTAATTCTTTTTTGTTTTGTTTTTAAACTGGCGGCCAGTAAATGATTATAGCATTTTTTTTTTCTGTCTGTATTGGCACTGTTACCTTTTTCTTATCGGTCGTTCAATATTATCAACCAATCGATCTTTTTCCCTCTTTCATATCTTCCAATAATGTACCATACATATTTTCCAATCTTTCTCGTTTTCGGTTCATCAGTCATATTTCTACTTTCACTATCTTTATTTGTCTATTGCTGTCCAACATCTCACCCCCAGGGGGTTTATTTCTCTCGTCTCCCCATTAATCTAAATTTTCTTTGCTATTCATTTATACTTTTTTCGGCATCGTATTTTGATATTTGCCAATCCATATATAACCGAAGTTAAGCAACGTTGAGCCTGGTCAGCACTAGATGGGTGAATATTTAAGAATACCAGACGCTGGACGTGGACACCTAGCTATGGGCAAATAGCGTCGCCAACCTGCAGTGCCTAGCGTGGCGACTATGGCAAAAAATACCCTGAATGACAGTCACAAATAAGGTGGACGAAAATCAGGGAGGGGTTCATCCCCCAGGTTATGTTGAAAAAATGAAATAATAAATTTGGCTAATATTAACGTTTTATTGCAGTTTCACAGGACATCCAATCATCAGAAATGTATTAATAAAATTTCTAGGACGCCTATACCCTTGAAGGAAAATACAAACAGACCAGTAACACAGACAACTTCTGAACGAGCTGATAGCTTTTTATAACTGTAAATAGTGTGGCGCCATCGCATATGGTTTTGTTAATATTTAATTAGTAAGCATTCTAGTTATACTCATATTAGATAATTATTAATTTATTTTTTCTTGCATTAGATAATCGATATATAAAAAAATCTCTCTACATAAAACTCAGTGCATGTGTGTTTGTGTGATGTTTGTGTGTACCATATAGAAAGAAAGGTTAGATAATCTAAATAAAATCTAAACCTGTATTCTTATGTAAAATTTATCAGGGAAGACAATGGAAGTGTTCTTGAATCTTTATGTGCACTTCTAAAGCATCTATAAGGGCATAACCCATTTAAAACTTCAAATATATCCTATTTTTATGAAATTTAAATTATATGTATAACATTTTCTGGGGGAGACAATGGTAGTTGTCCCAAATTTCTCAGTACCCTCCAAACGCAATGAAACTATGGGGGCTGAACTCTCTGTTAAATCTTCAAATATATCCTATTTTGATGAAATGAATATCATATGTATAACATTCTTCAGGGAAGACAATGGAAGTGGTATCGAACCTTCACGTTGTCCTGTATGTGCCGAATATCTAAGTGAATCATTGGGACAGAATCCCCTTTTTTAAATGTGTATATCTGTTTTAGAAGAAAATATAAACGATATATATACTACACTAATTTAGAGAGTTTTTCAACATTTCAGCTTCTTCCGACTATATTAGGGGCGAAACGAAGAGGAGAAAAGTTAACACACAGAAAGTGATATGATGTTATGAGAATAGTAGAAAAGTACATAGTAGTGACCCTTATTTAATTCCGAGCAACTTCGGGTCTTCCTGTTAGTAAATAACAGTAAATAATAAATGTGATTCATCTTAACGATTTACTACAGTTTCATTGGACTTCCGATCGTCATAAGTGTACTAATTCTAATTCTTACGGTCTTTATAAATTTGAATACAAATTCAAACTGACCAGAAAGAAACCAATTGTGAATGATAGAGTTGTTTACGAATGTGAATGGTGTGACGCCACCGCGAGAGTTGTTTACGAATGTAAATGGTGTGACGCCACCGCGAGAGTTGTTTATGAATGTATATGGTGTGACGCCACCGCGAGAGTTGTTTACGAATGTAAATGGTGTTACGCCACCGCGAGAGTTGTTTACGAATGTAAATGGTGTGACGCCACCGCGAGAGTTGTTTACGAATGTGAATGGTGTGACGCCACCGCGAGAGTTGTTTACGAATGTAAATGGTGTGACGCCACCGCGAGAGTTGTTTACAAATGTAAATGATGTGACGCCACCGCGAGAGTTGTTTACGAATATAAATGGTGTGACGCCACCGCGAGAGTTGTTTACGAATGTGAATGGTGTGACGCCACCGCGAGAGTTGTTTACGAATGTAAATGGTGTGACGCCACCGCGAGAGTTGTTTACGAATGTGAATGGTGTGACGCCACCGCGAGAGTTGTTTACGAATGTGAATGGTGTGACGCCACCGCGAGAGTTGTTTACGAATGTGAATGGTGTGACGCCACCGCGAGAGTTGTTTACGAATGTAAATGGTGTGACGCCACCGCGAGAGTTGTTTACGAATGTGAATGGTGTGACGCCACCGCGAGAGTTGTTTACGAATGTGAATGGTGTGACGCCACCGCGAGAGTTGTTTACGAATATAAATGGTGTGACGCCACCGCGAGAGTTGTTTACGAATGTAAATGGTGTGACGCCACCGCGAGAGTTTTTTACGAATGTAAATGGTGTGACGCCACCGCGAGAGTTGTTTACGAATGTGAATGGTGTGACGCCACCGCGAGAGTTGTTTACGAATGTGAATGGTGTGACGCCACCGCGAGAGTTGTTTACGAATGTAAATGGTGTGACGCCACCGCGAGAGTTTTTTACGAATGTAAATGGTGTGATGCCACTGTGAGCCATCGTGTTTGTTTAATATTTAAGTAGTACGAATCTTAGTAATACTAATATTTAATAATTATTCAGAAATAAAATATTACAGGATAATAATCAACTTTAAAACAATGTATTTTTTCTGCTCATTGTTCTGTCTAGCATACAGAATGGAAATTCAGAAGGTAAGGAGCGGTCAAAACTGCCAATAGAATAAGAGATTGCTTCACTTCTTGCTCCAAAAGGATCACATCATCCTCAAATAATACAGATCAAATATTGACAATGCCCAATGATTTTAAAAAATATCTACAGACAAAATAATCTCCTCACCTCAACCAATATAATGACTTCACTTCAACTCAACCAAAATAATCACCTCACTACACCTCAACCAAAATAATAACCTCGCTTCACCTCAAACAAAATAATCACCTCGCTTCACCTCAAGCAACATAATCTCTCACTTCACCTCAACCAAAATAATCACCTCACTTCACCTCAAACAAAATAATCACCTCGCTTCACCTCAAGCAACATAATCTCTCACTTCACCTCAACCAAAATAATCACCTCACTTCACCTCAAACAACATGATCACCTCGCTTCACCTCAAGCAATATAATCACCTCACTTCAACTCAAATAACATAATCTCTCACTTCATCTCAACCAAAATAATCACCTCACTTCACCCCAAACAAAATAATCACCTCACTTCACCTCAAGCAACATGATAACCTCACTTCACGTCAAACAACATAATCACCTCACTTCACGTCAACAACATAATCACCTCACTTCACCTCAAACAACATGATCACCTCACTTCACCTCAAACAACATGATCACCTCACTTCACCTCAAACAACATAATCACCTCACTTCACCTCAAACAACATGATCACCTCACTTCACCTCAAACAACATGATCACCTCACTTCACCTCAAACAACATGATCACCTCACTTCACCTCAAGCAACATGATCACCTCACTTCACCTCAAGCAACATGATCACCTCACTTCACGTCAAACAACATAATCACCTCACTTCACGTCAACAACATAATCACCTCACTTCACCTCAAACTACATGATCACCTCACTTCACCTCAAGCAACATGATCACCTCACCTCACGTCAAACAACATAATCACCTCACTTCACGTCAACAATATAATCACCTCACTTCACCTCAAACAACATGATCACCTCACTTCACCTCAAACAACATGATCACCTCACTTCACCTCAAACAACATGATAACCTCACTTCACCTCAAACAACATGATAACCTCACTTCACCTCAAGCAACATAATCACCTCACTTCACGTCAACAACATAATCACCTCACTTCACGTCAACAACATAATCACCTCACTTCACCTCAAACAACATGATCACCTCACTTCACCTCAAACAACATGATCACCTCACTTCACCTCAAGCAACATGATCACCTCACTTCACGTCAAACAACATAATCACCTCACTTCACGTCAACAACATAATCACCTCACTTCACCTCAAACAACATGATCACCTCACTTCACCTCAAACAACATGATCACCTCACTTCACCTCAAACAACATGATCACCTCACTTCACCTCAAGCAACATGATCACCTCACTTCACCTCAAGCAACATGATCACCTCCCCTCACGTCAAACAACATAATCACCTCACTTCACGTCAAACAACATGATCACCTCACTTCACGTCAAACAACATAATCACCTCACTTCACGTCAACAACATAATCACCTCACTCCACCTCCAACAAAATAATCACCTCACTCCACCTCAAACAAAGTAATAGCCTCAATCTAAACCAAATAAATTATTGCTTAACGTCACGTCCACACACATGTGTATACTATAAACAAATTAGCGCCAGGATTCATTACTTGCTAGTTTAGCTTATATACTGAACCAAGAAAAGAGGCATGGTTATAGAACATAAAAATATTTTTGGAACAAATTCGAATGTAATGAATCCCGGGCAACGCCAGATCGGTACAGCTAGCATATATACCAAGCGCCAGCCCTTGTCCCATTGCCGCAATGTTGCATCACTGTGCTTGTTTTAGACGTATTTTAACGGAATTTCTGACGAACGTTTTGCACTTGTGCCCCTTCAATTGAAATACTTCCGGCAAACCCGACAAGCAGCAAAATCACACCCTGCACTGTAGAGGTACCCAGATGCCGGAAAACTTTATACTCTAATAACTTCTTTCCTCGAGACGGTTGCCTTTGGATTTTTTCCTTGCTCCCTGTTTCACCGACTGTACCAACATGCAGAAATTTGAATGTAATGTTAACAAGCATCTCGCTGCAAAACCCCTCACTTTGGATGCCCCTATAAATCTGGCCCCTAATTCACAGTAACCCCCTTACGTATTAGTGGCAGTGTGCGTTGTTTGGCGTGAATTAAAGTAAAAAATTAAAAAATATATATATGGTATAAAACTTTTTATGTATACAAACATTTTTGCCTACACATCTGCAGACATATTTCAGTTCTAACTTAGGACCAGCTGACCTTCACACATATTTCTTAATATGAATGCAGAAATTCAATATTAGAAAAGTAGAAAGTGGACTTTGGCTTTACTTTCGGCAGCCACGTTACTCTCACTTTCCTTATTTTGTCCTTTAGTCCTCACATTCGATTATATGTTTTTGACTATGGGGAAATAATTGGTGTTTTCTAGGTCGGGATCTATCCATCTAACACTTATGATTAGATGGTTTTTGACCTTGAAGTAGTTTTTTAGTTTCTTACATCAAGTGGCATCGTGCCTCGTGCCTTGTGTGGAGCGATTTCCATAAAACAGGGCATTTACCTCAAAAGGCTACATACAACTGGAGCCACATGATACGTTACAAAAGAAAGAATGAAGTCACTGAAGACAAAGATACAGAAAATTTGTATTAATACTGTTAAATTCAACAATATGCAGAAAAGTTTTGCAAAACTGATTGTGTTTGCGGTTTTAAGAAGTCTAACTAATATTTAAAAAGTTCTTTAACGTCCAAGAAAATTAGACAGCCTTCAGAATTGCTCCGGTTCGAATCGTCATAGTAAAATTAAGGAGAAATTTTCCTTATGTGTTGTCAGGACTGAATCGCATTCACAAGAGCAAGTAGAAGGGCTTTTTTGATTCAGCCAGCAAAAATTAAGTGTCTGTTAATTGGTCAAGGAAAATTGTCTTAACCAATCAAATAAGGCTTATTCAGAATAGGAGGGGCATCGTGATGGACAAGAAGATACTTATTTACGTAGAAAGGGAGGTGACCTTTTTATATGATAAGCGGTGATGACCCATTAGTAAAAAAAACTATTAGGATACAGATATAAATAATGTAATAAAATCCTGTTCTTTTTGTTCTTAGAGCTAAGAAGTTAAAAGAGTAAAAGAGTTGTCTCCCCTACAACAATTACTACTACTTGAATAAGATAAACAAAGACCAGCGTACTCATGATAAAACTAATAAGAATATGTTGGATATTGAAATATGAGTATAAATTCTTTTGGGGAATCTGGTATCACAGAAGAGAAAATGATTTCTTTTATTGGATGTAAATCTGAACCAAGATCAATTTAAAAATATTGTTTCATGCAGAAAAATAGAAAATGCTCTTTAATTGGACAAGTAAAAAGAATCAAATAATTTTGATATAATATATAAATGTATATTATTCATTTGAGTTTTCTTTTTTTTTAATTATTGTAATCATTGTCTTTTGATATTTAGCATGATATAAACCATTTTAAATGTCAGCGGTTAATTACACACAAAATATTTAACAGAAAAACAAATAAAGCATGAGTTGTCTTCCCCTGCGTTGACTACTACTTGAATGAAATATACAAATATCACCACACTTTAATGTATTTTAAACGAAAGCTAATTAATATTTGATTCGTGAAAACTTTCAAGTTTTGTCAATAAGAATATTGTCACTGGTGACATGCGAGATTGAACTCTAATCCCTGGATAATAGTATAGACGGCCATCATCTACTATAAATAAAGATGCGGGAAATTGAGAGTGGTGTTTATTACCTCTTGACTGTTATGTGGTCTGGACTGCCACCCGAATAACAGGGCTCTGGTTAAAATATACAAGTCTACATCTGCATCTATCGTTCTCTGGTCGTCTCTGCCTGAAGTGAAAGTGGCAGCATTGATTCTGGGCCTTACCTTTGTATGTTCTGAGCACAACCCTCCCAGATTTTGCATGTAACCGCCGAGTCTTGCTACTCTAGGTATCGGGAGTAAACACTTGCAATGCTGGATAATGGCCCTGTGAGGCCAGACGCATGTTGAAGTGGACGTATGTGTGGGGGACTGTTTGGTTTGGCTTGAGCGATTTAGTGCGGGTGAACCCGTACAACCGAGTGCAAAATAGGGCTGTTCTCACAGTCGGAGCTCACAGACGTTGACAGGGCCACCAGGTTGACGAGCCCTCAGGTCAAGGGTCAAGGTGCACCTGCGCATATAAGTTCTGTAACGTCACGGGCTTTTGTGTGGGAAACGGAGTTTTGTCAGTCTGGTTTTTGGAAGCAAGCCGAACAGACGTATTTTTCTATGTAGCCCGAAATGAAAAATGGAAATTTATTTCCCTAAGAGAATACTTTTTCTTCCCCTCTCCTCGAATGGCTAAGGACTTAAGCTAGGAATTTACTACGATAACGTAGTAATTTGATATCTCCCTTAACGTTAGTGAAACATCTCCAAGATCGACGGTAGACTGACGCCTGAATAAAACTAATCAAAATTTAAGAGATTGTTTGCCTCAGGAATCGTGTTATGAAGGTTTTGTTGTAGACACAGCGGACGGCGATGTTCACGGCAGTACAGAAGCGAAGAAAGAACTCAACCACTAGACGACACACCTCCACGCGACGAGGAAGAGAAGGTACGAGAAATGAAAGACTATGCAACAGCAATCCTGCAAGTCAACGAAAAGCTGCTAGAAACGAGGAGCACTTCATGCAGATCAGACAATCGTGAGGACTTCATGCAGATCTTTGTGCTTTCTAAGCAAAAGTCCGACTCGTTTAACAAAGAAACAAGCAGCAACAAACCCAAACTAGCAAAGAAAAACAAATATTACACATAATATTCGTTAGAAATGGCGTATCAAAAACATTAGTGTCAAAAAATGCTCCTGGATTTGATGACATTAATGGCTAAGGAATATTAAATGTATCCCATAGAAAACACCCCATATCATCCATAATCGAATGGAATTGCAGAACGAATGATACAAAGAGTAAAACATAGGATTGAAAGCATTTCCTTCTCAGCAAGAGGAGATTGACACTTTATTATTATTGAGTTACAGCACATACAGATAGATTAGAATGCCCGCCTGCATTAATTGTTAGAGAAATTTGCGCTCCATTAACCATGTCTTACTCAACTAATGAAAACATGTGATACCAAAGAAATATAGAAGCTTAACCTGAAAGAGCGAATTTTATCATGCAAAAAGGACACAGCACAGTAATGATATGCAATAGGACAATAACATAGTTGCCCATGAAGACCAATTCAGATTTTGTCAAGAATATGGGAGACACTAAATGAAGTTAATGGTTAAACTATAAATGATAATATAAGTAAGCACGTATTGACATTTTAAAAGAGCAATAATTACATTTAATTTTCGCGTTTTAAAATCAATATTTTTTTTTTTTAAAACACATCCAAAGCGAATAAATGAAATATAATTGCGATTTAATTCGTCTGAAAATATATTTCAAATCCCAGATTTTTTAGCAACCATTTATTTATATCCGGATTGTATTCTTATTCTGTTTTTACTATGAATTATTCATCTAGTGGAATTATACACATAAACCTTACGGGATTCAATTAAATTATTGAACTTAACTTTATAAAATTATTCAAATAAATAAAACAAAAGTGTGTTGAATAATATTATGTGATTGTTATTAAACATTACAATATTATTTGAATTTATAAAAATAATCTCTTGTATTAATTAATTATATGAATTTATTTAAACATTATTAGACATTAATAAATTATTCAATTTGTTTGATTAACAACCAAACAATGTCCGTATTATTTTAACTAGCAAAAATATGCTCCCTCTGGTCGAATATATGACGAATAATCATATACTACACTAACCTCATAATGAAGGCGGTAATGCTTGGAAGGAAGGTATCATGACGAACGAAAATATACTACCCCCAAGGAGGTAGTAAGCTTGGAGGCATGGTCTTATGACAACAAAACAGATACTATACTAACCCAAAATAAGGAGGTAATGCCGGCAGGGACAATAAGATTACAAAACAAAGATATTATGCTACAGCCCTCCAAAAAAGAGAAGAGGTAATGTCTGGGTGGATGGTATCATGACAAAAAACATAAGGAGAGGATAATGCCTGAAGGAATTAACTCATTACCCTCCCCCAAATAGGGGTAGGTAATACCTGGGAGGGTGGCCTTATCACAACATAGCATATACTACACTAACCCCCACAAAAAGGAGTTAATGTCTGGTACTACCCTATCATGAAAACAAAACAGAAACTACACTATCCCCCATAAATTGAGCATTGATAGATAGTTCATTAGTCTGAAATAGTATAGTGAACTGAATTGAGCATACCTAATAGTAAGAGAGACAAATACCAAATCTCCATTATTAATAGATGCGATTGACATTTCTGTGTTGTTGTCAACAGTGACGTCGCTTTTTCAAATTCCGAGATTTATAAGAACAATAATATACTGGCACAGAAAATATGTTCATTTTGCTCTAAATTCTTTTTTGTTAGTTATTTAAGTCTTGATTAAACAATAAGTAAGTATGTATTTCTATGTCTACATTTGGCTCTAAATTCTTTTATGTCATTGTTTAACCAAGACTTAAATAACTAAGTAAGTATGTATTTCTATGTCTACATTTGGCTCTAAATTCTTTTTTGTTATTGTTTAACCAAGACTTAAATAACTAAGTAAGTATTTATTTCTATGTCTACATTTGGCTCTAAATTCTTTTTTGTTATTGTTTAATCAAGACTTAAATAACTAACACATCAACATCCTCTGCAGAAAAGTCTGCCAGATTCTCGGTATAAAACCTCTAGAGCATTTTATCTGACAAATCGATATTTGATTCTTATTTGCCAATCATTTACGTAAATTATCAGTCTGTGTTTTGTGCAAACAAACATTGAAAATCAGATATAGTTAATCGATTACATAATATCGAGCACCGTATTTTCTGTAGTAAGACACATTTCACCGACCTTTTAAATTGGCTACTTATCTCTATTCATTACCCAATGAAATGGTTGTGTTTGTTACTACACTTAAGGAGAGTAGAAAGTTTACTTTCGGTTTTCTTCCGGCATTATCGTAACTCTCGCTTCGCTTATTTTGTCTTTTAGTCCTCACATTCCATGAACGATGTTTCTGACAAAGGGCGAAGGATTACTGTTTTCTGGGTGGGAATCTATCTATTTAACGCTTGTTGTTGGCTAGCTTTTGACCTTGAAGTAGTATTTCTTTTTAGCCCCTTACATCAGGTGGCCTCATACCTTGTCTGGAACGATTTCCATTAAAAAAACAACAAAAAAACACACACATTTAAAGGGCGTCACAAATCTGTTATTTGCATAAGTACTCAAACATCTTGCATAACTTACTGTGTTTTGACGTGATTTCCTCATTCCTTATTCTACAGTTTATTTTCTTCATATAATTAAACATAAAACGATCGTATTCTAAATTACCAAGACTAAATTTGATTTACATTACGCTACCTAATAATTTACATTTAAAACTAAACAACTATTAATTTGAGAAAAAAAATCAAGTACATTGTGTAAATAAGCAAAATTGAAGTAAGATTTAAATAAGGATACTCTTCCATTTCCTTAAAAAAAATGTTTGTTTAACATAGTTCACCCCAAACAAGTCAGGCCGCCACTGTAGACGTAAGGGGTTATTGAGAATTAGGGTATAGGTTTTGGGTGTCATCTTAAGTTGGGACTGTGTAGCGAGGTGTATGTTTACATTAGTTTTAAATCTCTGCATGTCAATACAGTCGGGGAAACAAGGAGCAGGGAGGGATTTCCACGACGAAAGAATCTGTAGAAGGCTCTCCGGCAGTTGCCAGTTCATCGGAGCACAATCCATTGAAGTATTTGTGAAACAGGCACAAGGATGCAACATTGCGGCGAGATGACAGGGGCTGGGGCTGGGGCTGGGGCTGGGGCTGGGGCTGGGGCCGGGGCCGGGGCTGGGGCTGGGGCTGGGGCTTGGTAAATAGTGAGGGACCTATTAAGTTGGCGACTCTTTTTTGGACCTTGTCTAAGAGGGAGAGACTAGAGGATGATGCACCAGCCCAGATGTGGCAACAATACTCCATGCATGCGGATGGTGACTTTGTACATATATAGGATGTAAGTTGTGAGGAGTTTACTATCACGGTAGAGGGAGCTCACCTTCTTTGCAGACTTGGCAACACTGGATAGCCATGGTCGTAATATATAAATCTCCGTAAGTATTTTATTTAGCTCCTCTCCAGGAGGTTAGACACAAGGTCAAGTGTGAGTTTTGATGAAAATGTTTGTGTGGAACGAACTGAATTCGAACCCGGTCCTCAGTCCGCGTTGTTTACTACTTAGCCACCGTGCCATCCGCAAGTATTAATTGTGATTGTCACATACTAAAAAAGTAAGGATAACGGTTTGTCCTTAATATTTCGCCTTTTAATATAACTCATATTAAATATGAAAAGAAATCACATAGTCATTAACTGTCACGCGAAACATGACGGCGCGCGGTGACGTCATGCAACATATATTTGTAAAACTCGTTATCTATTGTAGAATTCTCTTTCGGTTCAGTTTGGAATTGTTTTCAAAAGTTTAAAGACATCACGTGAAAGTGCAGTAAAGTGTTAAGATAAGCCGTATTTATTATTGTTATAAACCAGAAAAGATTGGTGGGCCCTTTTATGTGTGCAAGGAATAAGCAATTCGGTCAAGCAAACTCATTTCCAGGAACCAGTATCATCAGTAGATGGTATGGAAATAGATTGTAGATGCGCAGTTGCAACTCTTCATAGGTTTCATCTCGCAGATGGAGAACGCATTGGCCGATATTTCAAACATCCCAAGGGAACTCATTAATACGACTTCGCTTATTAATTATATTTAATCTTAAATGTGGTATCTCCTTCTCTCTCTCTCTTATATATATATATATATATATATATATATATATATATATATATATAATACACACACTCACACACATATATATATATATATATATATATATATATATATATATACACACACACATATATATATACATACATATATATATATATATGTCAAGAATATACACACACACATATATATATATAAACATACATATGTCAAGAATAAACACACACACACATATATATATACATACATATATATATATATATATATATATATATATACGTAAATATACATATTATTTACCTCCTAACCAGTAGGTTAGACGCAAGGTCAGTTGTTGTTTTTAGAAACAAGCGGACTAATATAAGCGCCCCCTGACCGACAAGAAATGCCCGAGCAGCCCCTCGGCATTCCCGGGTAGAAGCGTCCCAGGCGATTAGCATTGAACTAATCCCTTCTCAGAGAGGAGGTAAAGCCTGAGAGAGTGAACCTCCTAGGACTGAACAGAACCCTACCTCAGCCCGATAGAAACAAATCCACTGTCTGTATCAACATAAAAATAATACAAGATAAAATACATTCTTATATATAGTCATAGCTTATATACGGATATATACATCTATAAGCTAAGAATATGCATAAGAATGTATTTAATATATATATATATATATATATATATATATATATATATATATATATATATATATATATGGGAAAATGAAAAAGGAAAACCAAAAAATGGATGTTTTTTATGTGTACATCAACGTTTCGTCTTTATTTATAAGACTTCATCAGGATGATAAAATAGAGAAAAAATGTCATGCAAGTACAGATACATGTAGGGTAGACATATTGGGAGAAAAATAGAATGAAATAGTGGCCACTGCTGGGTGGACGTCCGCATTTGTTGGAGAAATAGAAATAAATGTTGAAAAGAATGAGTGGGGAAAAAATGGAAGGATGGGGTGAGCCAGGACTACTGTGGCTGCTTTCATCACCGCCTCCACCACCATCAAGCAACGTAATGGTTTCTTTAACCTATCACCCTTAATAAGCAAGATCATCCTCACAGAACAAAGACTCTTGCCTGATCATGGTTAACTTTTTTCATCTCCAACCTCTATAACACTCTCCCATTTACTTTTCCCTTTCTTTTTTCTCCTTGAATCTTCATTTTCTCCTTACTTTTTTTTTCCTCACACTTTTAATACTGCAGTCCAAATAAACTTTCTCATGTTCCAAATATTTCAAATATTCCATACCCACCCTTTCAATCACCGCCCTCCTCCACCCCCCCAATCCCTCACTCATTGCTACCATTTTCCAAATATTTCAAATATTTCACACCCTATCACAACAAAACCTCCCTCTCCCCCACTCAACTATTTTCTCCCATACCCCTTCTTAGATTCCCTCATTTTCTCAAAACGCTCTCTAAGACCATAACTTTCGCCCATCCACCAAAATCACAGCCCCCCTCCCTCTCTACCCATCCTCCTTTCCCTGCATACACCCCCCCCATACACAAACATTCCAACTTACTTTTTCCCCTTCAATCTTGAACCGCAGCCATCTGGTCAAACACCTCCCTCCCCCCTCTTCCTCACCTCCCTCTCTGCCATCCACTTTACTCCTGCTCATCCCCCACCTCTTTCTCTTACCACCAGCCACAGTAGTCCCCATCCTTCCATTTTTTCCCCACTCATTCTTTTCAACATTCATTTCTATTTCTCCAACAAATACGGACGTCCACCCAGCAATGGCCACTATTTCATTCTATTTTTTCTCCCAATATGTCTACCCTACATGTATCTGTACTTGCATGACATTTTTTCTCTATTTTATCATCCTGATGAAGTCTTATAAATAAAGACGAAACGTTGATGTACACATAAAAAACATCCATTTTTTGGTTTTCCTTTTCCATTTTCCCATCACGTCGGATTACTTTCATCCTTCTCTTCCCATATATATATATATATATATATATATATATATATATAATACATTATATATTGAGTGTTACTTAGAATTCATAACAACGTTCGACGAAAACAGTAGGCCATATCCCCATGTGTTACCTCCTCCTTTTGGAATGGGGATGTGTTTATTGTCTGAGGCCTTATGCACTTTCATCAGCGAGTGAAAATCGACGGGACTTACCAGGATACTTTCTGGCGACCCCCCCACCCCCACACACACATATAGATCTATCTATCTATCTATATATCTCTCTGTCTCTGTCTCTGTCTCTGTCTGTCTCTCTCTCTCTCTCTCTCTCTCTCTATATATATATATATATATATATATATATATATATATATATAGGGTGAGCCAAAAGTAGGTGGACAGTAAAAACACATTTTTTTTGTCGAAGCATAAGAGGCAGACTTCAAAGCTGTGTAAATCAAGAAGGAAAACAGTTTGAACACTTGCGTTGATAAATAACATTTAATTTTCATTAATATACTTGTTTTAATACATGTAATTGTACGTATAAGTGATCTCTAAATAAATGTGATTTACTGTCCACCTACTTCTGGCTCACCCTGTATATAACAAGTAAAAGATGAGAATAAAAATTGTATCAACTACAATATGTATTAAGTCTTCAGTTGATCAAAACTAGGTGTTTCAAATGAAAGAAAGTTTATTATTTCTTTGCTTAAGCCATGACTTTTCAAAGAATGAGAACTTATCGTCAGAGGAGTAGAAACAGATAAGTTGGTAACGGGAAATGACCAAAAGTCATAATTTGAAAAGATAAAAAATTAAAGATGATATAAAATTTAAAAAAAATGTCCAATGCAAAAACAAAAGGTTGAAAATATCGAAAACGTTGAATGCGTCATGAAAATTCGCAGAGCAAGTTCGAAGACCGGTAAACTCCAGGAAGATTGGCATCGTAAATTGTAAAATCCGTTGAATGTTTGGAATAGCCACACCATTTAATGGCCCAGATGATACAGTTGGAAATGGTTGCAATACAAACGTTTAGGATGTAAGTGGTGTATTAAAAGCCAATAGGAAAGCTTCCATTGGTTAATTGGTCCCTCACATCTCGTATATCGAGTATAAATTTTTCAGGATTGGTTATACTTTAAACGTATACATTATATCTTAATTTTCCTGTTTATATATATATTCAATGTAATAAAAATACACGTGTTACTTGGAAGCCAAGCTTTATTCAACTAAAAAGGGAATACAAAAAGGTGGCAGATATGGCCAGTTTTAATACGCGTCACCTGACGACTTCCGGCTCCGGGAGCACGTATGGAAGCCCATACGAATGTAATATAACATTCTTCCTAGCTAGAAAGAAAAAAGATAGTGTCTTCAATAATTTAAGTTTTACCTTTTACCTTTTTTTTTTACCTTTGTCTTTTAGTTTTTTACCTTTACAAAAGCAATATTACATTCCTTCAATATATATACTTGCTACTCCAGCTCCGGGAGCACGTATGGAAGCCCATACGAATGTAATATAACATTCAATTAATTAAGTTCAAATATATCGATAAAATGAACTTAGAACAAATATTTTTTCAAAAGTACTCGATACAAAGTAAAGCTTTATAAATAATAAACATAAATAAACAATTAATTGCTGTTCGTGGAGGCGAGGTAAAATTCTTTTTGGTAGGAAGTTCGTAATTGTCTCTGTACACAAACACTGAAAGGAAGGTAATATTTGTTATGAATGACAAAATAGTACATGGTCACGAGAAACCCTATCACTAACCCTAAATCTGTGAGGAAGTACGATAAAAAGTAGACGGAAACGGTGCACCTGCAGTTCACTTAACGAAATATATAGGCTAAGAGAACGTCAGAAGTCAATTTATAGTCTGAGGAGCAGTTAAAATTGAATTCATAGTAAGGTAAAAGTCAATTTGTATTCTAAGGATGTAGTAATGCCTCGGAGGATCGACCCCCCCCCCCGTTTCATGTGTAATTTTTGTAACAGTAACCATAATTCCAGGTATGAATATCAGGAAAAGAATAAAAAAGAAAGAAGACGGAAACAGAGTATGCGCAGTGGTCGTACGTGAATTTTGAATTGACAATTCATAATCGAAGGGACGGATAAAAGTAAATCTCGCCGAAATATGTCATGCTCGGACAAAATCTGTGAATCCTTAATCAATTTAGCTATAGTACGGCACCTCGTTAATGCTAAACTTGTTTTTGATCGTCAGTATAGATTCAGGTAAGCACGATCTACTGCGGATATACTAACGGTCATTTCTGAACACATATATAATACACTGGGCAAGGCAGGTGAAGATAGGGCGATAGAGCTTGATATATCCAAAGCTTTAGACAAGGTCTGGTATAAAGGGCTTCTCATAAAAAAATTCACTCATATGGTATTACTCGACTAATATTTAATATAATTAGATCCTTCCTAACCAAAAGAAAGATCCAGGTTGTCCTCGATGGGCGTTTATCCAATACACATGACATAAATGCTGGTAAACCACAGGAATCCATCCTTGGCCCTCTACTGTTCCTGATTTTCATAAACGACCTCCCTTATGACATTGAGTCTGAGATGGATATATTTGCTGACGACAGCACACTCTACTCTCGTGATGTAGGCAAAACGAACGCGCACATATCCGAGGCAATGGATGAATCCTTAGAAAGTGACCTCCAGTCTGTAGTGGAATGGAGTCATACATGGATGGTAGCACTTAATGCTGCTCAGACAAACCTCTTAGATCACCAATAGCCATGCTAAATGACACCCTACCTGAGAGTTAACCTTTCAAACTACTCCGCCTTACATTCACAGGTAATGTGAATTGGAACAAAAACATTGACGACATTGCCAAGGTTGCTGCATAGAAGTTGTGCTCCCTCTACCGTGCTAGTAATCTTTTCACACTTGACATTATCCTATATCTCTACAAAGCCACCATCCGCCCATGCATGAAGTATTGTTGCTGGTGCATCATCCACTAGTCTCTTCCTCTTAGACAAGGTCCAAAAAATAGTCGCCAATTTAATAGGTCCCTCACTATACACCAAGCTTCAGCCGCTGTCCCATCGCCGCAATGTTGCATCCTTGTGCTTGTTTTACAATTACTTAAACGGATTGTGCTCCAATGAACTTGCTGCTCTAGTTCCCCCTCGACGCAAAAACACTAGATCAACAAGACAATCAGCCAGGTCCCATCCATTCACCGAGGTTCCCAGATGCCGGAGAACCTTCTACTCCAATAGCTTCTTTCTCTGTGCTGCTGGACTCAGGAACTCCCTTCCTGCTCTCTGTTTCCCCGACTGTATTGACATACAGAGGTTAAAACTAATGTAAACAGACACCTCGCTACACAGCTCACAACTTAGGAGGACCCACAAAACTTCTACCCTAATTCTTAGTAGTCCCTTACGTCTACAGTTGAGGCCTACCTTGTTTGAGGGGAACTATGATTAAACATGCAAAAAAAATCAAAAACAATTCAGGTGATAGACAATAAACCCGTCCTTTTTCCGAAGGAAATAGTAATGCCTAGGATTTAGAACTACCTTGAATATTGCTACTTATTGTTTCTTCCTTCCTTTTAACTTAGCTGGTGTATTTATGATATCATAGGGCCTCTTTTTTGCCTTTCCCATCTTGGATTTTTATTTATCGGTACTTTCCGGATGTTTACGCAAAACGCCGGACAGTACCGAATGAAAAATCCTTTGACTTACCTGCGTGTAAAACAGCACAAACAAGACAGGATTTACAAGTCGGACAGAAAACAAGCAAAAAATTACAGCCAAAAATGTTGTATGAAATAAAAAAATATTTTTTTAACGAAGAAATAAATTATTTGTTTTGTTTTTGTTTTGTTTTTACTGATTATTATTGTTGCTTTCGTTAGGGTTTGGGGGTTAGGGTTTATGAAGAGTTATGAATTAGGGTTAGGCTATGGTTAGAAATTAGCGTTAGGGCGGGGTTAGGGTTAGGGCAGGGTTATGAATTAGGGTTAGGAGTTAGGGTTTGGACAGGCTCGTTTGCAGACGTCAAAAGTTCAATTATCAAGTTTAGATGTCGTCTGTTTATTCATTTCAATCAGTTATTCATTTTTTCGAAGTTTCATTGACTAACCGCTTCGGGTTATTCCGGTGTTTTTAGGTAAATAAATAAGGAAAAACAATTACATCGATTCAATGACATGGGGCTGGAAAATCCCTTTCATAGAGGACTGCCGTGACTATAAGATATAGTCGTTAGAATTTTAAATGTCTTGCACGTTTATGAAATGGAACTAATGTTTTTTTTATATCGGCTTTATGTACAAAGTTTCTTGGGAATGTGGTGTAAAATAACTTGCTTAGATCTACATTCAAATTCTGTTCGGTCAGATTTGCAGTTTAAACGAGAGAAATTTGTAGAAACCGTTACGTTGTTTAATTATGTTAGAGTTTATAATGAGTGCTGATTCAAGAAGTCTTCGCCGAGGTTTATTTAGAATTAATTTATTGAGTCAAGCTTGTTAAAAAATAAAATAATGAACATTTTGTCATGATAGGTAGCCTCATTTATTTGCAGTATTTATTACATTATAAAGATTCATAATATCTTATTTATTACTATGATTTGTCTTATGTGATTTTCTCAAAATGTAGCAATAGTTTGAGTTCTTTAACTTAAAATATACCGTCAAATAAGCTCTAATGCAAAGTTCCAAATACGTTTGTTGAACACTCTCGAATAGTCTTCTATCTGTGCCCGCTTCTAGGTTCATATAGATCTTAATTTCCCTTAATTACGTGACAGTTTCCGTTGGCCGTCTGAAATTGTTACTTTCCTGCACCGATGAGAGCAATAAGCTTGAAACGCTAGCGTCTGTAGGTATATATATATATATATATATATATATATATATATATATATATATATATATATATATATATATATATATATATATAACCGTATACCAGTGGATAACAATACAGACTGACGACCTGGATGCCCGAGTTCGAAAGCACCACTTTTACTTATAGATGTGTGCCACCTTCACGTGCCCCCTCCTGTGAGTATCTGATTCTAGAAACAATTGGAGAAACCAATGGCAACAACAGAATCAAACGGTCGAATTTACTATACTTTTTACAACATTAGAGAGAGAGAGAGAGAGAGAGAGAGAGAGAGAGAGAGAGAGAGAGAGAGAGAGAGAGAGAGAGAGAGAGAGAGCTTACCATGTTACAAGTCGTGGCATTGTGTTTCATCTCATCATTCAGTAATTTTTCGTTCTTCAGGTGTAATCTGTACTTGTTCATTACTTCGATGTTCTCTTGCCAACCGGAAGCATAGTTCAATTTTTCGAGCCTGACAGTAGACAAAAAACAAGGATTTCAATTGAATTGTTTCGAGATAAGAATCGGGTCTTTAATACACCAACTCTTCAGCCTCACATAGATATTCTATAATTCAGAATGATTGTATGCATTGATATTATATATATATATATATGTATATATATATATATATATATATATATATATATATATATATATATATATATATATAATTATATATATACATATATATATATAATTATATATGTATATATATAATTATATATATATATATAATTATATATTTATATATATATATATATATATATAATTATATATATATATAATTATAAATATTTGTTTACTTACATACGTATACGTTTCATCTTTCCGGAATCGTCAGTGTAGAGATAATTATTCAAGCCGGTCGGACGATTTCAAACCCTGGAACAAGTCATGTTTATAACTAAAATTCTAACGTCTTAACCTTGGCGGCCGCAATGAACAAATATATAAATCGGTGAATGTTTTACACCTATTGGAGGCAGCCGACGTCAACAGTGTTCAACTTATAAAGGAACATACATTAAAGCTATGATTTTGACAGCTAGATTAGAGGCGATAAATGATTATAAATATTTGTTTATCTACATAAACATACGTTTCATCCTTTCGGAATCGTTAGTGTAGACATAATTATTCAAGGCAGTTGCAGGATTCTAAATCTTGAATGAATATATATATATATATATATATATATATATATATATATATATATATATATATATATATATATATATTCGTTTCCAAATATGATCTAAGGTTAAGATCGGATTCTAACTCTGCGTGATGAGATCTCAGTTTATAATAGCTGTTGATCGATAACATCGACATGCCAGAGTCGCAGATTTTGTACATGTCCGTGTAAATAAAAATAATCATATATATATATATATATATATATATATATATATATATATATATATATGTGTGTGTGTGTGTGTGTGTGTGTGTACACCGAATAAATCTTTATAATTTGAAGTTACATTACTTTCTCGATGATGACGTCTAATGAAAACGATTTTGTCTCACTAAAGGCTTTAAAAATGCAGACTAGAATAAAATATTCCCCAAATTTCAGTTTCCTTGCAGTATTTTAAAACGTTTTGACGAGACATAAGATGCGCACAACCACCCATTTTTAAATAAAAGTATTTCAGATTTGCATTAAATTTTATCCATAGGCATTAGACACTAATTAAGATTCCCTGAATTTAAATATCTTAAGCCTTAAATGTTAGACATTTTCTAGAATCAAGGTCATACCATACATTTAGATAAACATTGGACTAAGAATTCTAGACATAAGGTTTAGTAACCTTATCTCTTGATTTTAATCGTCATAAGGATGCATAAAGTGGTGCAAAACTGTTCTGTTCGAGGAATTAATTTTACTCGCCCTGTGACAGGTATTCCTCTACTAATATATATATATATATATATATATATATATATATATATATATATATATTAATATATATATATATATATATATATATATATATATTATATATATATATATATATATATATATAATATATATATATATATAAACATTTTTTTGAAAAACCATAACAATGTAATTTGTTGTAATAAATAAATAACATTTATTTATTTTAAACTGAGCTTTCGAATATAAAATATTCCTCGTCAGAGAGTTTTTTTTTTCTTTCGTTTCATAGTCTGGTGGTATTGACTTTGAGGAAGAATATCCGTGTCTTGGGCGCGGTTAAGCCATTTTTGAATACGTAGATAGGAGTAGACACATTATTATAAACCATTGTTTCGTAAAGGTATAAACATTTTTTTTGAAAAACCATAACAATGTAATTTGTTGTAATAAATAAATAACATTTATTTATTTTAAACTCAGTTTAAAATAAATAAATGTTATTTATTTATTACAACAAATTACATTGTTATGGTTTTTCCAAAAAATGTTTATACCTTTACGAAACAATGGTTTATAATAATGTGTCTACTCCTATCTACGTATATATATATATATATATGTGTGTGTGTGTGTGTGTGTGTGTGTGTAATGAGCTCGCATCAACTTCCAAATAACTTTAAGCATTACAGTGTCGCTAGTGGCATTTTAAAAACTATCCTTCTCAAACAAGATCAATTCAATGTCCGACGTATGCCTCTCCACCAGATTAAATGTTTCTTCTTTCCTGTTATTTAATAATAATATATCAGAAGAGCGAGTAGAAATAACAGCATTTGCCGGTGGACTATGCGAGTGTGACTTGCCATGTGAGCCAGGAAACGTAAGTGGAGATTTTTCGATTCCATTAAAAGCTATCCAAGGCAAAACACCACCTGTCGAGACCATCAGATCGAAACTGGCGAGGCTCGTCCGCTCGTCGCAGTTTGCTCTGAATCTCCCCTAACCAAGACGACGCCGACGCCGACACCGCGTGAACCAGCTTCATTAGAGGCCGGCGAGCGAATTATGAACCGAAATGAACTCACATTTTTCGCTTTCACATCATTAGATGCGTCCCTGGATACGATAGTAGTTCAAAAAGTTCAAAACTGTGTACACAGAAAGAGCATTTTCAGTTCTACAGATTGTACCGACTAGCGTAGACCGTAACTTCAGTTACAGACAATACCGTTCAGCATCGCTTCTCGGGATGATGACTTCTTATTGAGAATGTTAGGAGATAAATATTATAATCTATATATTATTTAAAAGGTTATTATGTTTTTGAAGTTTATCTGTTCGTACCCAAACCTAAACATATGATTGGCTGATAAAAAAGGAATAGGCAGAGTAAACATTACAAAGGCAGTAGATTTTACGATGTCAGTATCCGAGTTCGAATCTCACGCAAGGGTAAAGGGAATTCCACGCTTGATTTCTTTCATCTAATTGCATAATTGTTTTATTTACTCCTCTCCAGGAGTTAGGCACAAGGCCAATTTTATCCTACTCCCACAAGTAAGATGTGACCCAAGGTCGGGTCGGAAAGTGGGGTTTGAAAAGCCAGCGCTCGAGAGGTGAGCACTCTGGCCATTTAAAAATTGCCTGGGCAGCCCCGTCGGCATTCCCCGGTAGGGGCGCCTCAGACAGTAAGCAATAAACTTACTCCTCCCAAAGAGGGGAGGCAAAGCCTGAGAGGGTGGACCTTCTAGAACTGCACAGGACAATCCCATAGACCGGCGTAAATCAAGTCCCGAAGGACAAGACAATACCGGTCTATAGGGTGCATTATCCATCGGAACAGATACTACACTTTGATCTTAGCCAAATTTGAAATTATACATTTATGTAACGGTTACTAATATCAAGCAAGCAAGAATTGTCTCTTTCCTCTCCCGTAAACATAATTAATTATTCTTTAAATAAATAAAACAAAAAAAATAAACACTTATTTATTTAAAATTATAGTACTTGTGTGGTTGTTGTTTCCTCGATGTTGGTAGTTTTGTTTTACGGTATATCAACCCTTTTCGGGTTATTTAATGCCGAATCTGGTCATTTTGGTGAAGGTTTTTATGCTTTAAGTTCTTTATATGTTTAAGTATTAATTCATGGTGTTTGGTTGAGTGAAAGGTGGGAGGGGAGAGGAAAGAAGAGGGGAGGGAGGAAAATTGTTGTTTTTTGCTTTGGATTTTGCAGAACATGATTGAGTTTTGCAAAGGGGGAAAACAATAAAACACCAATGTTTGGTGCATTTTGAGTGAGGAAGTCACTAACTTCGGACAGCCTGATTTAGTAGCGCCAGTAGGTTTTATTTGACCCATATATGGTGTCCTTACAGGTACTACCTCTTCGGGCCAGAGTGGACCTGGGAGCAATGGCAAC
Organism: Sepiola atlantica; assembly: GCA_963556195.1. Taxonomy (NCBI): domain Eukaryota; kingdom Metazoa; phylum Mollusca; class Cephalopoda; order Sepiida; family Sepiolidae; genus Sepiola; species Sepiola atlantica. The sequence continues at coordinate 187,665,367 of OY744520.1, read as the reverse complement.
TAAGGGGTAACTCCACATTCCCCACAGCTCCCAGATAGAGGTCTCACCACTGGATGTCTTTTTAGGTCATACACAGGACCTCCTCGATGTTAATCCAATAAAAGTCCAATGTTTATAAGATTGTGCTCAGTAACATGTAGAGCTGTACAAATGTAAACATATTTTTACAAACATTATTGGCTACTCGTACTTTATTCAAATTCCTGTATAATCGGGACATTATACATTTACTGAAAGGAATGAGTGGACTAGATTATCGCATGGCTTTTTAGTTGAGGGGGGTAAGGAGCAGTGAAGGTAGCAAGGCATACATCCTCATAACGCGGTTGAAACATGTACGCACATATGTAGCCAATAATGTTTGTATAAAAAAATAAAAAAATAAAACAGTAACGGTTTATATCTTTTTTGAAAACAATATTCCTTGCTCTTCCAATATGTGATCTACCGAAGTGCTTACATTACTACATACGGCATGATTACGTTGACACACGTTGGTACTCGTTAGATCCACGAAGTTAAGCAACGTTGAGCCTGGTCAGTTCCAGATGAGTGACCATTTAGGAATACCAAGCGCTGTCTGTAGGAGGACGTCGACATCTTCCTGCAAAAACCTAATGTCGTCATCTCTCCTAACCGGAATATACATGCGACTGAGGTGGATGGCACGGTAGCTGAGTGGTTAAAGCTGCGGACTGAGGAGGACCTGGGTGTGCCGGGTTCGAATCCAGTTCGTTCCACAGAAACGCTTTCATCAACACCCACACCATGTGTCTAACCTCCTGGAGGGGAGGTAAATACAATACATGCGACTGAGGACCGCTTGTGAATATGATACTCCCATGAAACTTCCCCCTTCGGAAGAAAGCCAGTTTAACCCGCCCAGGGTATATGTGATCTACCGATTAAATCTAATCCTAACTAACTAGACCTAAGGGTTAAGGTTAAGTAATTAGGGTTAGTGTTAATGGGTAGATCACATATTGGAATGTAAACAACTCGGTAGATTATATATTAGAATAAAATTCTTCAATGGTTTATTTTAATTAATTAACCATTTTATTAATGTTTTTGTTACAATGTAAATCGTTTTCAAATAAATACTTTTTTCCTTCTTAGCGTAAAACTAATTGTCATCTAAGTGTTTTTTAAAAATAAATAACTCCTCAGCGATCGGGCGATCCTATCTTAAAAAAGGTGACGGGTGATAACGTACTTACAAATATGAAATTGTCATAGCGTATTATTCTATAGACTAGCAGGATTCGTGGAAATTCTACGGTGCTTTCTGCATCAATCTGTATAATTTACTGTTGTTGATGATGATGATGATGATGATGATGATGATGATGATGCCGATGATGATGATGCCGATGATGATGATGATGATGATATTCCTTTTGAAATATGTGTCTGTCAGGGTCTTTTTTTACTGAAGAGTCACCACTTGAGGACAAGGGTTAATGAGTGTCAGGAGGACGGTGAGACGACACCGTGATAATCGGTAATGATGGTAGAAGTTTGGCAGAATTTGATTATTTACGAGGGCGGCTTTCCAAGAATTTGGAAGCAGTCCGTGGTATTGAGTTCCACAGACGGGTAGTTCGAGGAAAGAAACTTTGCTCATGGAAGTTTCGTTTACTAACATAGAATACAAACTCATGAACAAAAACAAGTGGTGTTTTTTAGGAATAGGTATGCAGAGATTTGTAGTTGTGACGTAGTTAGTTTCGACTATGAACGAAGAAAGCCGAATTAAGTTCCGATGCTTCTATACAAAACGAACCGAACTAAACCGACTTTTCCAACACTAAACCTTAGGGTTAATTTAGGGTTAGTTAAGGGTAAAAAACAACATCATTTAGGTTCGTATTATGTAGACGTACCAAAACAACATTACAGAATACACTTAAATACAAGAAAAAATTATTTTGTTAAATTACTTTTAAAAAAAATACCCCGCTAATAATACATTTAGATTATTCGGTAGAAGTTCGTTAACCTTTGCCAGTTTTGCAAGTTTTCAGTGAAACTTGGAATTAATGACGTAAGCACTAACATTTTCTTACTTATACATTCTTAAAAAGTGCCAAACAAGTTTGCTTTTTGCTACTTTTAGAGATTTTTGTTTCTCCGAGGATTCTTTTTTCGCCAGTGTTTGCGTCACTTCAGCTAATTCTTAACTTGCTCAACTTTAAAATTTATATTTTATGCAAAACGTTAAAAAAGCAGAAGAAACAACAAAACGAAAAGAAAAGAGTCAACTTGTCTACACATGATACAATCTAGTCAAATATGTACAAATAGATACGATAAACATTAAGAAAATATTGATTTTTTTTCACGCTTGCAATTACAAAACAACTTTGTTTCAAGTCTTACAAACGCAATTTAATACGCGGAAAACGTTTCTTTAAATAAACTGTGGCAAGTAATTGCCTATGACATATATTTATAATGAAGTAAGCGTAAAATACACTTTTTAGCCTGACGACCAATGCGTAGTAGTTAACATGAGTCGTTGAAAAATTGGTCTTGATGGTGAGAGAGTTGATCACGAGTCATAAAGCTCGAGTGCTATCAATTCTTTTATTACTTATCACTTGTCCATACCCGGCGTTGCCTAGGACGCAGTAAAGTTATTCTAGTCCGTGTTTACACATTTTTTAAACTTATACTAAAAGTGAAATAAAATTTCAGTTGTAAGGGAGACTACGTTTTTATATACTTCAAATCAAAATATAAGTTATTCCACTTTTTAAAAACTTTTGCAGAAATAAAAATAACATTTTATTAGGAAGGAAGACAACGTTTCATATCGTACAACTAAAAAATATCAGTTGCTCCACTTTTTAAAATTATACAAAAAAAGAAATAAAATTTGAGTTGTAAGGCAGACAACTTTATATATTTTTCAAATAAAAATATGAGTAATTTCCCATTTTTAAAAACTTTTGCAGAAATAGAAATAACATCTTATTAGAAAGGAAGACAACGTTTTATATCGTTCAAATAAAAATATCAGTTGTTCCACTTTTTTAAATTATACAAAAAAAGAAATAAAATTTGAGTTGTAAGGCAGACAACTTTATATATTTTTCAAATAAAAATATGAGTAATTCCCCATTTTTTAAAACTTTTGCAGAAATAGAAATAACATCTTATTAGAAAGAAAGACAACGTTTTATATCGTTCAAATAAAAAGATGAGTCGTCATCCTTTCTGATTTTGAGCTTTCGGTCAAAATTAAAAATGTTTCATTATTACCAATTGTCCTAGGTAGTCCTAGGAAGTCCATCCTCCCAGACTTTACCTTCTCTCATTGAGAAAGAGTTCGTTTATTGCCAATCGCCTGCGGGGCCAGAGTGCGTTACTCCTTGTGCACTGCCCTACCATCCGGCCTTATGCCACATCTTCTTGTGGTAGGAGAGAAGTAAATACTTACGTCCTTGACAAATCAGTGGCTTTGTAGCTATCGAGCTAGGTATGGCTTTGTTCAGTTCTAGGAGGTTCACTCTCCCAGGTGTTGGATTCGGCGGGATTACACAATTTAAACAAATAAACTGCAGCGAATTACGTTATTATAGTGCAAATGACATGGCACACTAATTACAGATGGACATTGGCTAATCAGAATCAAAGTTCGGTATGCCAGCTTACATGCTATTTAGGTCCAACTTTTAAAATCTGACACAATAACTTTACATGTTAAATTTCTAAACGGAAAATTTAAAATATATTTATTTTAATTGATACGAAACGACTCATGAGCCGTTGGGTGAAGGTTAGTACATTGCACATTAAGACGATATAAGTTACTTCCCTTGTCTCCTTAAATAGATTATCTCCCCTTGTCTATTGTGTTAATAAATCACCTTCCTTGTTTTCTAAAATAGCTTCATTTGATCTGGCAAGACAATTCTCTTTGACCAATCACCAAGCACGCCATCTTGGCGGAATAACAACGAAAATCCCCCTTCCTACTACTTTCTGAGGTTGTTGTCCTATAAACAGAGAAACCTTATTTCATAGTATCATAAAAAGTGGTCTTTTAATAAGGACGCCAAACACTGTTTCTTTGCAAGACATTGCTTGTATTATTGTTTCAATACATATATCATATATCTATTTCTCATGTATTATTCTTCATTACGTTTCAATTTCAGCTTGTCTTTCAAACATTCTGCAAACAAGAACCAGCAAATTACTTCATTTTGCCAACAAACTACAATATTAACTTCAATACGTTTGTGCTCCTTAACTGAATGTGAAGCTCATTAGTTTTGTTTCGTTGTTTTGTTTTACGGCATATCAACCATTTCCTGGGTTATTTATGCCGAATCCAGTCATGTTGGTAAAAGTTTTTATGCTTTAAGTCGTTAATATGTTCAAGTATTTATTCATGATGCTAGGTTGGTTGTTTTGTAGAGGAAAACTGTTGCTTTGGTTTTTGGCTTCGCAGAACATGATTGAGTTTTGCAAAGGGAAAAGAAAAAAAAACAATAACTTTAATGTTTGGTGCGTTTTTTTTTTAGCAGGAAGCAGGTATCTTCAGACAGCCTGATCTGGTAGCACAAGAGTGAAGCTAATTAGGAAGATATTTCAATCGTACATACCGGAAAATCAGAAACTACATCTACCGCCTGTTCAATTTAATGTATATTAGCGATATTTTAGTAATAATCTTGAGAGCGCCCTTGTTTAATGCGGTCACACGATAGCTGGGAGTGACACAAGAGGGATTTTTCATGTAGGGGCATATCCAAACGTGCAGTCTGGATGGTAGGAAAATAGAAATGAACTCGAAGCTGATAATACACCTGAGTTCTAACCCGAAGGCCAGGTAGTACCAGATGTCAATTAAGATAAAAACTAACCATAGTGTTTTTGCTTCAAACGCTGCTACTACTGAATAAACCGATATTTCAATTATCCAATAAAACACTTGTTGCCACGGTGACATAAAAAGACGAGCGTTTGCATGGTGACACATTAATTACGTCATTCATGAATTTACTTCATCTTCCTAATCTACTCTTACACTGCTGTTACGACTACTATTACTATTACAAGAGCTTATAGTGGGAAAAGGGCGGTTTCATGCGGAGCATCGTCAGCTTGCTAAATAGACGTACTATTGATAGATCAAAAGTAAAAATTAGCCGAAGCGAGAAAGATAATGCACTTTAATCCTAGCATGAAAGGATATATATATATATATATATATATATATATATATATAGTGTTATAATGGAATAATTCCAGGAAGAAATCCGGGTAAGAGAGCTCAATGTGGTAAACAGAGCAATAATAACGTAAAATATAATAACACGAAATTACATGATTGTCGATGCAATAATTTATTTCAACCTTGCGGTTTTATTCAAGCATCCAACTTAACAATTACATTTTTGAGACTCAAAAATGTAATTGTTAAGTTGGATGCTTGAATAAAACCGCAAGGTTGAAATAAATTATTGCATCGACAATCATGTAATTTCGTGTTATTATATTTTACGTTATATATATATATATATATATATATATATATATATATATATATATATATATGAGAGAGTTATGTATAGGTTTCCAATTTCAATAAAAATTAAACCACCGTTTTACCGCATCTTACGCTGCTGCTAATAAATAAAGCTCTATTTACGTTATCCAATGAAAACACTTGTTGCCATGTCGACATAAACAGACGACTATGTACGGGTTAACCGATTATTTACGACATTCCATAATTTATTTCGTTATCTTTATCTTTTCTCACGTTGTGATTACGACTACTACTCTTCCTCGTTCGCCACTCCTTCCACCATCAAAAATATACTCTCGATGTTTCAATTTAATTATATATGCAATTTAAGTAAATTCAATAAATATTTCCCCCCCTTTTGTAAGATGATTACTCATCTTTTCATGTCATACTCAATTTTGTCCCTCAGTTTATTTTTCATTTTTCTCGAATTTTTCTCCGTGATAAACGATTTTCATCATACGTGCTTTCACTGCAAACGTCATACTTAAACATTGCTATCTTTTTCGATAAAACTGACGATTTCTTAATGGATTCTATTAAGTCACTTCAGGTTTCCTTGCTACTTTCCATTTCTGCAATATCATTGAATTTTAAATAAGCAAAAGAAACCTTAATGGAATAATTTACATTAACAGTCCGGATATGCGGTACTCCAGATATGCGGCACTCCGGATATGGCAGGTTTTATTTTATCTATATATTTACTTAAAATAGAAAAAAGAATCAATATTAGCATTCACACACAACGGGCTTATATCAAATGATCTGCAATATCAGATTTGTGTTTGCAAGCTAAATTATAGACATTATCATATCGTCAATGGCAAATTTTTATGGCAAAAATTGTGCACACAGACTCATGATACGTTCTACTAGAAAAAAAAACAAGTCAACACAAAAATAGGCTAAGAGTGGTGCTTATTTTCTGTGATAAACACTCTTAAAATTTAAATATACCCAAATATTAGTATAATTCTTTACAACAGTTATGCCCTCTTGATTAATTGGACGTTTGGAGAGCAGATTATATCAACGAAGGTAGCTCTAACGAAGGTTAGCAGTTTTTATCAACAAAAATGACGCTATCAAAATCTGCTTAGCAGTTTTATCAACAAAGGTGACGCTATCAAAATCTGCTTAGCAGTTTTTATCAACGAAGGGGACGCTATCAAAATCTGCTTAGCAGTTTTTATCAACGAAAGTGACATTATCAAAATCCTCCTAGCAGTTTTTATCAACGAAGGTGACGCTATCAAAATCTGCTTAGCAGTTTTTATTAACGAAGGTGACGCTATCAAAATCTGCTTAGCAGTTTTATCAACAAAAATGACCCTATCAAAATCTGCTTTGCAGTTTCTATCAACGAAGGTAACGCTAGCAAAATCTACTTATCAGTTTTTATCAACGAAGGTTATGCTATCAAAATCTGCTTAACAGTTTTTATCAACGACGGTGACGCTATAAAATATCTACTTTTCAGTTTTATAAACGCAGATGGCGCTATCAAAAATCTGCTTAGCAGTTTTTATCAACGAAAATGACGCATACAAAATCTGCATAACAGTTTTATCAACAAAGATGACGCTATCAAAATCTGCTTAGCAGTTAAGTTGCTAACCATGATGGGAGTTGGTTTATTTAGAAATACTCAAGTTCGGTTTTAGGGCACATAACAATTATCAGATGGAGGTTTCCTCAGTCGTTAATGTGATTCCTCACGAAACTAGTCACAAAATCATGAAGTGTCTTGCGTAGTATTGACCGCAACTAATTCTTAGCCGTTAATCATTATCATTCTTCATGAATAAAATCGAAATTACTCGCGAAAATATGAAAAAGAAACCCACTGAACTTATGCACACAAATTTGACCAGACCAGGAAATGGATTATTAGCGAAAAATTGCAAAGTGAAAAAACGCATAAAAAACTCCAGGTTATTTAATTACATTTGCTTTAATGGAAACATGTTGCCTAAATATATACACATACGTATATATATATACACACACATTATATATATATATATATATATGTTTATGTATATATATATGTGTACACATATAACAAATGTTTATATATATATGTACATATATTATAAATGTTTATATATATATACATAGATATGTTATATTATGAGGGGCCGCGTATGCCTAAACGTGTGTAGGTCCACTAGTTTTTATTGTGAGAAGGGGTGAACTTGGTTCGAGTTCGGTGCAGAACGAAGGGACATCCATTTTGGGACAAATACATTTTTGATCGGAATGAGTAAGCCCGAAAAGTCATAACAACTGGTGAGACCTGGCCAACTTCAAAGGTTTGGGTTCAATAAAGGTCACGCCAGTTCTAGTTATGATCTGTAGGACAGGACAAAGGACGATGACGTCACTCCTTCTTTCGTGAGAAACCAAGGTTTGAAAATAAGTTAAGAGTTACTAGTTTGGCAGTGAGCTGGACGGTGGACCTTCTCTGTGGATCCTGAAATGAAACGGAGAAGTTCGGGAAGTGAGAGCGAAGAATCGAAAATGTAATCGCTCGTCGTAATGGCTGCATCTCTTGGAGATCAAGCAGAAATCATCGTCGCATCCCCCAGCGAGAAGAATGAATGAATCGAGGAACGAATGGACAAACCCCACCGCAACGAATAAAAGACTTGAATCTCTCTCTCAAAATCTTGTCTTCGAGCGTTTTGTCTCTCGTGCATGAGAACAGAATTTTCCCACAAGACAGATACACCACTACGATCACGAGCCAGCAACGGAGATGAGTGTGCAAGCAAACCCACGACCAACAGTGAAGCAGAAATCCGTAAGGTAACTTTTTGAGCATAACATTTTTTTTTTGTCCTAATCTGTAAAACTGAAAGAACTAAAAATCGAAGGAAAAAGTGAATAATGCTGAATTTGATATGTCTAACGAACAATGTTTAAAGTGGTTAATGTTTAAAGTGCTTAAATGAGATACAATGTTTAATGAACTGTGTTTAATGAGAAACGAATATACAAAGAACTATGTTTAAAATGCTTAATTTGAAATGTTTAAAAAGATAAATGTTTTAATAACGAGAAGTGGTTATAAAGTAATGTGAAAATGGGCCGACAGTTTAAAGGTCTAAAAGTGCCATAAAAGTGCCCCTTAAGGAAATATATTAAAAGTACCTTAACATGGAGTGTTACGAAAGTTTGAGAACGCTTCTAGACTTTTCGTGTGATTTTTGTATGGTTTTCGGTGTGCTATGCAACAGATATATATAACATGAATGTTAATGTATATACATATATAAATACACGTACAACGTACAGAGATAACACATGTTTATACATACACGAAGATATATAACATAAATATTCATGTATATATCATCTCAATCTTGTATATATATATATATATATATATATATATATATATATATATATATATATATATATATATATATGTCTCCTACCAATCATTTATATATGTGTGTGTATAGTTCCAAGTTAGAAACGTAGTTCAAAGAAAGTACGTCCTTGTTATAAAAATACTGATCTCTCTCACGTACAAAGAAAGCACATATTAAAAAACTGTCTCATTCTATTCTAGCAATGCCTGGGTCTATTCGATACACTACGCTTATACATGTTTTGTATCGATTAAACACTTGCGAGGCCATACCATACACTCGGCCAACTTTATTTTTTAGTCCATCGGTATATATACACATTTATCATAGCCCCCACTCGTTATACACGAATATATATATATATATATATATATATATATATATATATATATATATATATATATATATATAAATGTGATACTTAGAAGGCAATACAATGCAGAGGTGTGACGGATAGACACAAGTTGGAGCAAATAAGATATATAATGGTGGAACAAATTAAATAGTTTCACCCTTAATACACATATATATATATATATTTATTTATTTATCATTTTTTTTTCACAAACCCACATATATCTGTTTATCTACACAATGTTACAATGTTATGTAATACCTGTATCAAGATGGTCTGGCGTATCCCGAAAATAAATTAGTAACCCGTAACCGCTTGCTCCATGCCCTGAACCTCTTATTACCATTTCTATTCTGATTTTTTATTTCTATAATTTTGAATTCATGACTAAAAATAGAAGAAATTATTTGTATCCGATGCGACACGGAACCCACAATATATTTGTATCTCATTTGACCTAAATAAAACATATGTATCCAGACAGTCTATGTAAATTAGTTTCATAACGTATATGGTTATTAGGGTCTATCTAAAAATCATAGACGAGCTTCTCGAACAAACAAACCAACAAACAACTTTAGTTTTTATTTTGTTACTCAATATTTCAGATTTTAGCGTGGGGTATCCCTTTCCTATATAAATTTAACGTAAAATGATCACACGTTTCTTGATCATTACCAATTTCAGGAAACTTATTGTAGGAAAAATGTGCAACCAATTTTTGTTGTTGGTTATTTTAATTTTTCTTCTATTTTACAACAGTAATAATTTTTTTTTTTAAAAGAGAGGGCGCTTTCTACCGATCAATATATTTTACGATTTTTTGTGTTTTTTTTTTAAATTTCTGCAGTTCTAAAGTACGTGTGCAGAACAGTATGCACGTGATATAATTATTTTTGTTTTTGACTCGTCAACTAATGTAAAGTTGTAGATTTACTACATAACATTAAACATTGTTTTGCATTGCGTGTTTTTGTTTTTTCGTATGACTTGCGTCTGATTTTATGCGTTCTGGCCATTCCTTTTGACCCCCCCCCCTAGTTCGAGTACCACCAGAAACGACGCCCAAATAAACCCCGAACTCACTAGTTTGCTCATGCCATAGAAACTGGCAAACGAGCACGGCTCGTTAACGGCCCTACCTGCCTTAACCTTTCAAAGAAAAAATGTGAAAAAAAATACCAAAAGTCTTAAAATAGCAAATACAAAAGAAAATTAAAAACTAAATAAAAAAGCGAACAAAAAAAACACTTACGCACTATTCTGTACAAGTTCCAGACAAAAAAATGGCTAAGATTAGTTACTCCCATTCCCCTACACAAATATGTTTACGGCCAACCTCACCTTTCTCCCCCAAAACTGGTTACTACATAAATCAAATCTAAGAAGGGGGAATCAATTCTCCTGAGCGATGGTGTCTGTGGGTATGGGGTCTTTATTTTAACTAACACGAACAGGGGGAGCAAGGAGCAGACAGTCACCCTCTCCCTCTTTATGAACCTTTCTTGCTTATGTCTCGTCGGTATATTTTTCTTTCTAGGCAAAGATGTTAGTTCAGTTTAAATTTCTTCCTTAGAAAACATTAATAACCACATATTTTAAGAAAGATTTTAGTAATTAATCCCTTTTTTATTAACTTTCTTTAATTACTGTTAATATCGTGAAAATTATTGCATATATATAGCAAAAAGAGTACAATAAAATTACAAATGAATAACAAAACATTGCTTTATGATCTGTTTAACGATAGTTCTGCAAATTAAGCATTCGAATAGATGTCTTTGGGCCGTTCGTCTATACTAAATTCTGTAGGTGATATTCGTCAACAGAAAAGTTTATAGGTTTCTGATGATACCCCTGTGTGTTCTAGAACTATTAGCTTTTAAAAACTATTCCCGAAGTAGATTTTTAGAAGAGGGTAAATAAGTTGGCTCAAAGTCAACAACCAGTGTTGACGTCACATCAAAATTAGACGCATGCGTATTCATCTGTCACAAACTTAAATCACGCTATAACGTTAAATTCGAAAACAAAAATGTATTCCTCATAATATATATGATTTACCGAATGAATACTGAACGTTTGATTTACAATTTTATTTATTACTTTTCTTCCCTCAACAAGGCATATTGCCACTGAAGTGTAAGGAGCTGCTATGGTAAGGGCCATATTTATCGGGGCAACATGGGTGCGGAGTCAAGTAAGAAGATGTTTGTTTACATTACATTTAAATTTCTGCATTTTGGTACAGTCGTGAAACAAGGAGCAGCGAGGTACGAGAAACAGGAAGCAGGGAGGGAATTCCAAAAGTCAGAGGAAATGTGCTATCAGGGTAGAAACTCTTCCGGTATCTAGGGACATTTATTGTGAAAGGGTAGAATATGGCTGCTAGTTGAGGAGGTACAAGTGTAATAAGTTCATCGGATCATAATACATGGAAATACTTGTACAACAGTACAGATATGCAACACAGCGGCGATGCGACAGGAGCTGGAGCTTGGCAGACAGTAGGTGGGCTATTAAGTTAGAAATAATGTTTGCACTTTGTCCATAAAGGAGAGTCTACTGATTGGTGTAGGACAGTTAACTAATATATTATTAACACTAACCCTAAGTTCGACTGGCAAGGTCGTAAAACCACACGTAATCGAAAAGAGTGGACTCCTGCCCCCAAACAATAACACACAGAATGTATCTCCAATAGCAAAAAAAAAAAAAAATAGTTAACTGCCATAAAACACTAGAATGGCCCTGATATGGAGGATCATTTTAAGTTAAATTTATATGTGACACTGATGCCCAACTCTAAATTCTAAAATGACTTTTTGTTGTTGCCGCCAGGATTTTCTGGGTATCCACACATAATCGCCTAAAAAGTAGTATCGTATTTTTTCTTTTCTTTTTTTTTTTTGGGGGGGGGGGGGGGCTAGCTGAGGGTGTTAATCTACAATAGTACCTAATTTTAAAAATATTTTTTATTAATACATAAAAAATAAAGTAATCATTTATTTTGATTAGTTATAAAGAGGCTATTTAATTTTCACGCGAACAATAACAACTAAACTCAATTGCTTAAAATTAAAATAAAAAAGGGACGTACAGTTAAAAAATATAGGATTTAAAAAATAAAATATGGGTAAATTTGTAGATTAACCCAATCCGCTGCCCCCCCCCCCCTCTCAAGTGAATATATTCTGCTTTTTAAGCGATTACGTGTGAACACCGTGGAAAATGGAAAATGGAAAAAAAGGAAAACATATTTTAGAATTTAGAGTGATGGATCAGTTTCATATATATTTAACGTAAATTGTGCGTTATTCCGTGCGTTATTTTTTTTCGTGTGGGAAGAGTCCATTCTTTTAGGCGATTACGTGCCAGTCGGACTTAGAGTTAGTATTACAAATATATTAGTTAACTATACCCTTCCCAAATTAATTGTTGCCCGGAGGGCGGATAGGTTTTGCTAGTATATATATATATATATATATATATATATATATATATATATATATATATATATATATATATATATATATATAAACAAAAGTAACTTCAAACCATGGAGGATATTTTAAGTAGTGTAGTCTATGGAGTAAATGTGGTATTGTGGTGATTGCTGAAGTGAAAGAGTTGGACAAATGGTGAAATAATTAAAGGAGCAATGTGCGAATGAATGGGTCAAATGGGTTAGTTTAAAAGTAGCATAGACATATGATAACTACCGCCCCTCACCAATTCTGATGGCCTTGTGCCTAGTTTACGAACGAATTATATGTTTTGCCGAATAAATAATTAAAAGTATAATATCTGTTATGTAAAAGGGGGAGAACTCTTTTTAGACGGAGGTAATTTTTTGGTCCCAGTCCAGAATACTCCATCTAGAGGAGCGAGATTTCCAATACATTACAACTGACCTTGTGTCCAAGTTTGCCCTTGTGAGGCGGCAGATAAATAGGGACTCATAATCTCATCTCTGTATCTATTCATCGTTTGTTTAATAAGTGTGAATAGTATCATCGATATAGAGTCAGACAGTGAAACCGGCATGCCGAGTTCAAACCGTACTGTATCTATCATGTTCACTAATAATCTTCTATGTTTCTTTAGTTCTCTTGAACACGAGCCGAGTTTGATAATACGAAACAAATAGTGAGAATGGAATGTAAGTATTCTCTTAATCGCCTATCATAGTCTTTTACACTCGTATTTTTTCGCACTGTTTTCTTCTTTGTTCTTTCTGTTGCTGGCTTCTTCGTAGTAATTACTTCCCCCCATCACAGAAAGATGTGTCACAAGACCGGAAGGTGGGATGGAAAGGCCAGCGCACCAGAGTTAGTACATTCCGATCACCCCAATAATGCCTGGGCAGCCCGTCGGCGATTGGCGATAAACTAATCCCTTCTCAAAGAGATGTCGATAAAATATGGGAGGGGAAGCCGTCTCGGACTGCACAGAATCATACTTCATGCCGGTAGAGAAGGGTAGTTATTGTCGCAGTGATCATTTCGTTGGACTGATTGCCGGAGACGTATCCATGATTAGTAGTGTCAAAAAGAATTTTGAAACGTTTATGACACTCATTAGTTTCCCTTCCCCTATACTATCTAACATATTTAGACTCAGTTGTTAAAATCTATTTTTACATGCTAGGAATATACCACCATTGTCACTGCTGGTTTACTAATATTGATATTATTAAACTTGGTTGAATTTACCCTGGTTATTTGATATTAGAACCGTGCTTGTCTTAGTTTCACGTATGTTTTTTTATTTATTTGGACCGACAAATTGAAAGTGAATGCAATAGATCCGACTCGATTGGATTTGGCTTAATCGATTCCATAATCCACGTCGGTTGGCATCTATTACAACATTCGCGTTGCTCCAAAGTCTGAGGATTTAGCGAAATAAATTCTAAGTATCTCTTTCAGGTAAAATTAAGTGTGGCTTGATTAACTAAAACGGATATCCTTAAGATGTGTCCATACATTCTGTGCCTTTAGCGATGAAGAAGAGTCTAGTATGACTGACCAGCAATAACATATCATTCAATAACTCCCGGGCCTGACATATAGATGGCGCCACTAATAGAACATACAAATGGTTTTTTAAAAATACTAAATTTCAAAGTGAAAGTGTAAAAATCTAAGCTTAATCAGAGTATTAGTTTACAAATTACAGTTATTTAAATGAAGCTACTGTTGCGAAATCTCAAAACGATGGAGAGATCTGAAGTTTGTGTGTTGATAAAGCATTGCTTTCTCATGGGAAAATACTATGCAACTAAATCAATGACATGATAAGTATTATTCAGACTCTTCTCCGTTGGTAACAGCGGCTAAGAGGTGGTATACTGACTTTACACGCGGTTGTACAGACCGAAAAGATGCCGAACGCTCCCGTCGCCAACATTCGGCATTTGTCCCGGAAACTATAAAAAAGTAAACAAACTTTTAGGACACCTTACCTCCCTTGAACCATTTCGGGAGTTAAGAGTTATCGCCCTTGGAAAAGGGTCGTCAGCCTGGAGAGAAAGAAAACAAAGACCACGGCGTCAGACTGAATATATCAATCGCATCAAGCGGCCAATTAACTCATTAATTCATTCTGTGTTCAGTTTTGATAAATCTGTTAAACGTTTCTCTTGATAGTTCATCCATTTATTTACAAGTTATTATTTATAATTAACCTAAATTACGATGTTATACAACAAACTCGTTTTATTCGATCACAAATTGAAGTTGCGTGAGATAGCAGAGGAGTTGAAGATATCTGAAGACCGTGTATTCACCATTTTGTATGAACATTTGTCAATGAGAAATCTGTGTTCAAAGTGGGTGCCGCATTTGCTTACAGTCGATCACAAGCAACAACGCGTTGACGATTTAGAACGTTGTTTGCAACTGTTTTAACACAACAGAACATAGTTTTGGCATCAATGTGTCACAATGGATGAAACATCGATATACTACTTCCGTTTGGAGTCCAATCGGTAGCCAGCTTAGTGAACAGAAGTAGGTTAAATCCGTTTCAAGTGACCAACGACCTAAACATCAGCAGGCAAGGTTCTTGCCTCCGTATATTAGGATGTGCAAGGTATTTTGTTTTAATTACCTTAAAAAAGAAAAACCATCAATAGCGGATATTATATAGCAATATTGGTGTGCTTAAAGGTAAATATCGCAAAAATAAACAACCACGCAATGAAGAAGAATAAGTGCTTTTTTTTAATACACTGCACTGTATCACAAGTCGATCGCAAAGGTGGCAAAACTACATCAATTGCACTTCGAATTGCTTCTTCACCTACTCTATTATCTAGATCTGCTCCAGCGACTACTAGCTGTTCGCAGACCTCAACAGCATGCGTCAGGGAAAAAGATTTGGTATCCATATAAAGAAATGATATCGAAAACTGATGGGTATTTTGAGGCTAAATACAGATTGTTATACAATAAAATGCATCGAAATGTTAGAAAAGCGTTTGAATCAATGTATTATCCAAGAAGGAAATTATGTTGATGGATGAAGTCGAATTTTGCCTAAAAGTTGTCGTTTTATTAGTTAGGCCCGGGGCTAATTGAGTGATGTGTTAATGCTATTTCAAACGTATGCGTGGCAGATTAGCAATATTGCTATTTCAAACTTAAGCGTGACACACCGATATTTCAAACGTAAGAATGACAGACCATTAACAAAGTTATTTCAAACGAAAACGTGACAGGCTGACCAACGACCTGAGTATCTTATACATATTTTAAGACACATGTAATAAACAATTATTTCTGATTATTGTTTCCCCCGGGTGCACAAACTATTTAAATTGTCTATATCTAAAATTTAAACATCTATGGTTTACAATTCAAATAGCTTGTGCAACACAGGGGAACAAACAACGCTGAAAACGCAATTAAATTTTGCCACGAACTAGAAACACATACTAAACATGAACATTTCAATTTTAGATATAGATCTTCCGAAAATCTTGTCGATCACAGATAAACATCCATGCACATCATACAATCTGACTTAACTTGAGAACATTCTTTTTCCTTCTTTTTTTCTTTCCTTTCTTTGCGGAAACGGACAAGAAGTTAACGCCTACACTATACACCGCAATACATTCAACTAAGTTCGACATTTTCAAATATAATTGACAGTTTTAATAGCTAGACGAGTTCTTGTTGTGAATGTTTTACAGGGGAACCATAGATTGGAGCTCGGTCGAGCATCTACCATGATAATAACGATAGGGCAGAGAAAAACTAGCAACATTTATTCTGTGAGAAAGTGGCTGTAGGGAAGAGAAGAAGAACATTCCCTACGATATATTTTGTGACATAACGTCATGCCAATTAATTTTTAAATTTTAACGTTGACATTCGAGTCTGGTTAGTTTGAGCTCACATTCAAATGTATACAGACGTGTTGGATAGAAATGTATTCTTGACGATCGGATTAACCGTGAGACAACAGTACAGTGTTAAGATAAGTTCTTTTTAAATAGTTATATATATATATATATATAAATATATATATATAGTCTCGTAAGTTTCTCAACAATTAAAACTATATTAAAAAAAACAACAAAAACAAACTTATAGTCCCAAGTCTTTCAGTGGAAAATCACTCATGTAAGTCAATTTATTTTTTACAGTTATTATATTAGTTTGTTTCTAACACTATTTTAAGGGATCATCAGTTGTTTACTATGAAAAACTGTTTCGCAAATTGAAGTTGCGTGAGATAGCAGAGAAGTTGAAGATATCGGAAGACCGTGTATGAACATTTGTCAATGAGAAATCTGTGTTCAAAGTGGGTGCCGCATTTGCTTACAGTCGATCACTTATATATATATATATATATATATATATATATATATATATATATATATATACTCATAACAAGTAGAATACCAGCTTCAGGACAAATACAATTAATTCTCCGAACAGAACGATTTTACTAAAATTGAAATCAAGTTATAATGTTACTAAACACTATGTCTAAAATCATTATGGCCATTTGAATAAAAAAAATGATGATTTTGATATTAAAAAGCTAACTAAAATTTAAAGCGTACGCTTATGGGTTTGAATCTAAGAAATTTTGCTTAATTAGTGTCTAGTAACCATCGATAAAATTCAAAACCCTTCAAAGAAACTGAAATTAGGGGAATATTACTTAATTGCTGTCTAAAACCTATCGTAAAAATTTCACAAAATTTCATGTTTTTGCTGATGACATCATAATCTAATTACGGCATGAGGAAAAAATCGAATGTCCACACAAGCGAGGCAATAGCCGAATCGATCAGTCCATAGTAGAATAGGTCTCACAATGGATGATTTCATTTAATGCAACTAAGAAAAAACTCATTTACTTTAACAACTATGAGAAATATTTCCAACCATCGATAGTCAGTGTTCAAATCACCCTTCCAGAGAATCCAATGTTTAAATTCCTTGGCCTGACATTCCCAGGCAAGATGAATTTGAATAAATACATAAAAGATACTGCCAAATCTGCTGCAAAAAAATACATTTTCTGTCAACTTTCTTTACGTATTGCGGCCATTTTTTTTGTGAAAATTTGTTATTCCTCAATTTCCTTGGAAAAATGTAGTATCTGTTCTGATACTAAACTTTATCCGTTCTGTTATCGGTCAGTGAAGGAGAAATCCTAGACAGAGACAATTTTTATTTGTGTACCAATCCAGAGTTGTCTTTTTCAGTGAATTAGGTTTCTCTGAACTAAAACCCGGCATTGTGTCTAACGCTGTCCTTGTGGGGAGGACATTAAATCGGGACGAGTATGTTTTAACAAATTTTAAATAAAATGTAGAGTTTAAGGTGTTAAAATGAACTTACCCTCTAAGCCTTTGTATCTCTTGCTGAAGTTTTTCCTCTTCCTGAAAGAAATTAGAGATATCAATTGTATACTGATGATATTGCGTTAAGAAAATAACTCTTCCTTAGACTTATTACAGAAGAACTTAACGACGTTCGTCAAATGTTGAGTACGGTTAATCAGTGCAATAGTTGGTGAGGAAAACAATCACATTTTAAAACATTTCTTAAAAAATAAAGGCTCTACAAAATGATGACATCGCCTTAACAAAATAACTTTTCGCTCAAATTATTGCATTCCAGCTGTCCATACCCGGCACTGCCCAGGAGGCAGTGAAGTAATTTTAGTTTTCAATTTTTATTTGTTCGCACATTTTGAAACTTAAAGTAGACAACTCATATTGAGTTCTTCAATTTAAAATGAGTTATTCCGCCTTGCTGATTTTTATTTTTAGGTGCTTATTTAAAACTGTTTAATCTCAGCTGAACTAAGTAATTTTTAAATACATTGTAGTTAAATACGTTATGATATTGCCAATGACATGACAAAACAATAACAAATGAAAGTTTGATTTGTTGGCTTCAAGGCTATTTGGATCTGACTTTGAAAATCGGACAAGATAACTTTATATGCTAGAAGGATATTAGTAAAATCTTGAGTAGGGGGGACGTTTTTGTCCGCAAGCCTTATAACCCATTTCTTTTCATTGGGTTCTTGAAGGGCTAACTTTTTGGCTCGCCTTTTTGGAATTCGGAGAATTGAACGCTGGTGGTGAGGTCTCTTTCAGGCTTGGTTTGACTTGGAGCGATTCTGCTTTCATCTCTCATTTTAGTATTATTATTAGATCCTTAAATAAAGTGGCTTCATGACTTGTCTGGAGCGACTTCTATAAAAAAATCAGTGCAATGTTTGATGTGAAAGACAATCGATATTTTAACATTTTAAAATAAAAGTCGTTCAAAAAAAACCAAGCAACTTGTATTCAACTGATCGTACACATATATTATTTATAACTAGCAGTGTCTACCTTACTTGTTGTGCTTGCTTTTCATAATTTTGTGTTTGCTTACGATTTCATGGTCCTAATGTTTGGCAGTACAATAGCTGGAAGTTTATTTAAAATAAGTTTTTTTTATGGAAATAACTCCAGACAAGGCATGACAACACTTGCTGTAAGAAGCTAACAAGAACAAATATGGTTATCGCAAAGACAGGAGATGCCTATTGGTTTAGTCCTAAAAATATCAAGGTTATAGTTAGGAGAAAAACAGTCAGCAGGAAGACAGTTTCACAAGGTTGCGATTCTTGGAAAGAAGCTACTAGAATAGGATATTGTATTACAATGACGTATCAAATTACGTATCAAAGCAGCGAATTGATGGAAACTACTAGACCAACGAGTCAGACAAGCTGGAACAAAAAAAGCGGGGAATAGATCACATAATTATGAAGAACACATGCCATAATAGTATTTATAGAAAATACTGCAACATCACGTCTGTGAGAGAGAGGGTGCAGAGAAGACCAATGAAATTACAGATACGTTTCTGCACCTTATCAAGAACCCTCAAATGAGACAGTGATTAACTAGTCAAAATATGACAACAGTACTTCATACATGGGTTGATTGTAGATTTGTCGAGATAGAGAATAGTCACAGGTGTGAGAAAGTTTTCGGAGTGATAGAGAGAACCGACTTTACGAGAAGCACAAAGAGCAGTAGATATAATGTATAAACACCAAGAAAGTTCCAGAGTCGATTTAAACTCAAGAGCAGAGCCATCCATGAGAATCTCAGGAAAAAAAGGGCCACGACTACGATCGAAAGACACGAGTTGAGTCTTATCTGGATTAATGAAACCAGCCATGTCGTACTCCAATCTACACCTGAACCCAAATCAACTTCTAAATCAGCTGCATATTTCGACTGATCCGAGGGAGACGGACGAGAAGCAACCCCAGAATAGAGAACGGTATCCTCAACAAAGATGCTAATTTTATGAACAATATTCTCTGGGAGATCATTTATATAGAGAATAAACAGTGTTGGGCCTAGAATGGAGCCCCGAGGAACACCAGCATTGAACGGAAAAGAGAATGAAGAGACACTGTCCAAAGTTACTCGCAAGCTTCGATCAGAAAGAAAAGACCTAATAATGTCAAGAACCACACCGCCAATAACATAACCCTGAAGTTTATGTAGGAGACCAGAATGCCACACCCTGTCAAACGCCTTCGAAATGTCAAACGCCTTCGAAATGTCAAACGCCTTCGAAATGTCAAACGTAATGGCTCTTCCCTGTACTGAATTATCCATAAACCGACAGATCCACTCAGTTATAACATTTAAATAGTCAGCAGTTGAACGAACACCACGAAAGCCATACTGAACATCACTAAAGAGGCCCAGACTTTCCAGAAAATGAACAAGCTTGCAGTTGACCAACCTTTCACAAACCTTGTTAACAATAGAGAGGAGACTAACAGGACGATACTTAGTTGGGTCAGACAGAACACCAGAATGTGGCAACATTTTTGATGTCGTTTTAAACCGAACTTCATTACTAAAATTGACTTATATCAATTTTCCCCGTTGATATGCCGTACAATGTTGTCTCACCGTCCATCTGACACCCATTGACCTTTGTCTTCGAGTGGCCTTTGTGATTTGATATGCTATAACTTGTGTGTCCATACCAAATTATATAAGTAAATTATTTATTAAAAAGTTGTTAAATATCCAGGCCGGGTGTCTGAAAAGATCATTTGACAGGAGTAGGTGAACTTGGAATGCACACGCACTTGGCTGGAAAGAAACACATAACATGATTGATTGTCAAAATAAAATAATCGTTGATTTTAGTCGAGCCATTTGGCCAGGAAAAATATGGTGGATTGTTAAAAATAAAATAATTGTTGATTATGCAAAAAAGTTAGCGACAGGTGAAAACACCCCGTCACCGAATAAAACGCTCTATGGAGGCGTGGCTACATTTCCAGTGAAGTCCCACAGTGGACGGTTGTAGAAGGTCACAAATTGTTATAAAATAACAACCCGAAATTGATATCGTCAGTTGATTAGCGAGTTTGGCTCGAGAAAAAACACCTGTTGAGTTCTTGTACGTGCATGTTCCTTCCTCACTAACCCACACTCCTTCACCGCCACCGACGATGAAGATATATTATTATATTCTCATATATCAGTGTGTTGTCATTCTATTAATCACAGCAGAAATATTACAGTTTTTCACAATAATGATAAGACACTATTAAGTAATAAGTATTGAACATGACACGTCATGTTAGGTCGTAGTGTAGCTGAATGACGTAACATTTGTGTACTCGTGTTTATTTCGAGATTACATAAGGCCTTGAACATATCTAGCATACTGTTGTGGCATTGAAACGCTGATAATAAATAAGACAACACGGTGGTATATTTACAAGAGTGTATATTTACAGAAGTACGGAATAGTATGTTACAGAAAGTCTGCTCGTCTTTCTTCATAGGCTCTTCTATACATAATGTCTAGAAGAGTCCATATAGTCACGAAAAAGTGTAGATCATCATCACACCATAACACACACATAATACGTTTTGGTAGTCTTCATTTTTTAATCTAGAGCTTCATAAAAATTGAAATGCCCACTGATTAAGACTTCATCATCAGCGGAGAAGACCCCTCCACGAAAGCGTCCCCTCGAAGAAGAGGCTGTACATCAATTGAACAGCAATTACTATTCTATCCATAGTTGGGAGGAGGTTCGGATTCATACCTTTCCCAAAGAAAACTGATAATAGATTCTATAAAACTCAAAGTCTCGTTACTGAAGTCAAGCGACGTTAAGCCTGTACGTAAGAGGAGGTCGACATTTCTCTGTCTCACCCCATCCGAGGAAAATCAGTTTAAAAACTAATGTGGTCAAAATCATCTTCCCTGACCGCTGCTCTTTAATTTTCCATGGTCTCAAGTGCTCAGACCACAAATAGTACACAGAAACAGCTATCCCTTGCAGTTTACCGTTATCAAACTTTTGCTCAGAAAATGAAAGATTATAAAAAATGATAAAATTTGTTCTGAACACTCTGTACATGCGACTGAGGTTTTTTTTCCAAATTAAGTATTTCTTAGAATTTCGCCTTTGAAGTAAGTTGACTCAACCCGCCTAGTACGAATGTCGCACTAGGCAGACAAAGTCAGTATCGCCGATTCCATAGTCTTTAAACATACCCAGTACAAGCATCTATTCACAAACAGACAGGCAGACAGATATACAAACAAGCAGACAGTCAACCAACACTTTCCACTGTTCATAACCAAGTTATATGATAAACCGCTTCTCCTGAACTAAAAAAAAAATACTTGTGTCTGGGATTAATGAATTAAGTCGTTTATTTATTTTGTTTCCAAGTAAAAAAAATGATGTTCGTTTATGTTTTAAAAATACATACGCAAGCGAATTTATCTTTAATGAAACGAATAAATTATGTTCACAAAATATTAAAAAAAATGTATGATATATCACTTCCTCTGTCTTCGCAAAGAATTACAACTTTTTTTTTACATTAAAACTTTGATTTAAAAGTTTACTCGCTCGTTTTTTGATCATGCCAAAATACAATAGGGAGGTGCACTGTATATTGGGATGCGTTGAAACTATTAAAGGACCTAGTCGTAGTAAGCAATTGCAGGAGAGGGGGTCAATCGGAGCAAGATTTGACGTGTTATATGTAGATTGCGTAAAATAACATTTCCGCGTCGGAGTAAAGGAAGTGACGTAAGAAACAGGAAGTCGTGGGAGATTGATACGTGGGGAAAAGAGCAAAATGTTATCTATCGTTCTCTTGGGTTGTTAGACTGCCAATAGAGCAGACATATCTTTTAAAGAGACACATATTGGGAGTTTATATTAGCTAATTGGGTAAAACTAATTCGAGCTCCCGGCACTTGACAATGTTTACATTGAGATATCACTTCCATTTAGTCAGTGTCGTATGATAGCGCAGGGGTAGAAGCGCCGTCTGTCAGCTCGACGGTTGAGTTGCAATCCCGGCTTGAGGCACTAACTGGTCTAACCGCACTGGAGAGCTGTGATACAGCGAAACAGTCTGTATGTGGACGACTCACTCTCTCTCTCTCTCTCTCTCTCTCTCTCTATATATATATATATATATATATATATATATTGCATTGCAAGCCTCAATATATATATATAATCAGTCGATGGAAAATCATAAGCACACACATGAGTGGAGAAATAAAAAATAAAAAATAAATGTGTAACTTACTATTCCGTACTGAGTGATTTTAACGATTTTAGAATCTCAATTTTTTTTTCTTTTTCATTTTTCGTTAGGATATTCTTTAAGATAATTTTAGGAAACTTTCACGTTAATTTATTTGTATTTTCTCACCTATTTGTGTACTTATCATTTTCCATCGACGCATATCCCATACATATAAATAAATAAAAGCCATCCGTATTCATGATATGAAACAAATAACATTTTAAACACCTATCTATTTAAAAATTTCCAGTGAAAATGCAAATTGCGTTCTTCTTTTGTTTCCTTTCTATACCGTCACATTGAAAAGATGCATTTTATCGAAATTACCAAAATGTTAATGTTTATTTATCTGTATTAATAAATGAAAAATATTTTATTTAGGAATGTAATGTTTATCCTTTTAACTTAATGTTTCAAGTAGCGAACTCTTCGCAGCGATAGCGAACCGGCACATCCAGTTAGTTTTAAATAAAAGCGAGTGGAAATCTTTGCCCATAACATTTCAAATTATTAATAATTGATATTGGAAAACAAATAACGTAATTTTTAAACAAATACATTTAACTTTTTATTCGTGGAGTTTTAATTTTGAAACGGGGACAAGCGGTATTAATAATACTTTGGATAAAACGAAGCACCCCGGAATTCCCAAACCTGAACTAAATTCATTACAACATCATTTTTAATAGCAACAACTTTATTCGTATATCTCAAATTTAATCAGAAAGTGAAAAAATATTCTAAAGCCGTCAGTGTAGATTTTTTTTTACTAAAATGTTACCACTTATTAAGGACATTGTGCCTTTATTATGTTTGAAGTGTCTTCATTATCTTTTTATTCATTCATTTTTACT
The DNA here is from genome assembly GCA_963556195.1 of Sepiola atlantica. Taxonomy (NCBI): domain Eukaryota; kingdom Metazoa; phylum Mollusca; class Cephalopoda; order Sepiida; family Sepiolidae; genus Sepiola; species Sepiola atlantica. The sequence goes on along the minus strand of OY744520.1, from coordinate 187,641,093 downwards.
AAAATTTTACCACTTATTAAGGACATTGTGCCTTTATTATGTTTGACGTGTCTTCATTATCTTTTTATTCATTAATTTTTACTAAAATTTTACCACTTATTAAGGACATTGTGCCTTTATTATGTTTGAAGTGTCTTCATTATCTTTTCATTCATTCATTTTTACTAAAATCTTACCACTTATTAAGGACATTCTGCCTTTATTATGTTTGAAGTGTCTTTATTATCTTTTTATTCATTAATTTTTACTAAAATGTTACCACTTATTAAGGACATTGTGCTTTTATTATGTTTGAAGTGTCTTCATTATCTTTTTATTCATTCATTTTTACTAAAATCTTACCACTTATTAAGGACATTCTGCCTTTATTATGTTTGAAGTGTCTTCATTATCTTTTTATTCATTAATTTTTACTAAAATGTTACCACTTATTAAGGACATTGTGCCTTTATTATGTTTGAAGTGTCTGCATTATCTTTTTATTCATTCATTTTTACTAAAATGTTACCACTTATTAAGGACATTCTGCCTTTATTATGTTTGAAGTGTCTTTACTATCTTTTTATTCATTAATTTTTACTAAAATCTTACCACTTATTAAGGACATTGTGCCTTTATTATGTTTGAAGTGTCTTCATTATCTTTTTATTCATTAATTTTTACTAAAATGTTACCACTTATTAAGGACATTGTGCCTTTATTATGTTTGAAGTGTCTTCATTATCTTTTTATTCATTAATTTTTACTAAAATCTTACCACTTATTAAGGACATTGTGCCTTTATTATGTTTGAAGTGTCTTCATTATCTTTTTATTCATTAATTTTTACTAAAATGTTACCACTTATTAAAGACATTGTGCCTTTATTATGTTTGAAGTGTCTTCATTATCTTTTTATTCATTCATTTTTACTAAAATGTTACCACCTATTAAGGACATTGTGCCTTTATTATGTTTGAAGTGTCTTCATTATCTTTTTATTCATTAATTTTTACTAAAATCTTACCACTTATTAAAGACCTTGTGCCTTTATTATGTTTGAAGTGTCTGCATTATCTTTTTATTCATTCATTTTTACTAAAATGTTACCACCTATTAAGGACATCTTGCCTTTATTATGTTTGAAGTGTCTTCATTATCTTTTTATTCATTAATTTTTACTAAAATGTTACCACTTATTAAGGACATTGTGCCTTTATTATGTTTGAAGTGTCTTCATTATCTTTTTATTCATTCATTTTTACTAAAATCTTACCACTTATTAAAGACATTGTGCCTTTATTATGTTTGAAGTGTCTTCATTATCTTTTTATTCATTAATTTTTACTAAAATCTTACCACTTATTAAGGACATTGTGCCTTTATTATGTTTGAAGTGTCTTCATTATCTTTTTATTCATTAATTTTTACTAAAATGTTACCACTTATTAAGGACATTGTGCCTTTATTATGTTTGAAGTGTCTTTATTATCTTTTTATTCATTTATTTTAACTAAAATCCTACCACTTATTAAGGACATTGTGCCTTTATTATGTTTGAAGTGTCTTCATTATCTTTTTATTCATTCATTTTTACTAAAATCTTACCACTTATTAAGGACATTCTGCCTTTATTATGTTCGAAGTGTCTTCATTATCTTTTTATTCATTCATTTTTACTAAAATGTTACCACTTATTAAGGACATTGTGCCTTTATTATGTTTGAAGTGTCTGCATTATCTTTTTATTTATTGATATCCTTATACTCTATTACTTGAGGCGTGCAATGCAAAAAAAAACAGCAGGTCAAAATAATGGATGGTCGAATTTTTACAACCTTTAAAGTTGGCGTACTTTATTAATACATCAATTTTTCCGGCAAATTTCTCCAAATTTGCAGAAATATAGCCCATCCGCAAATCGGCATAAAATTTGACTTGCAAAATGTTAAAACTTACTTTTTCCTCCTAAAATGTACTATTTTGAATTGTCTTTCAAGATTTTCTTACATCTAAACAGAAATTTTACATAACACTCCAAAGATTTTCGCTTTTCTCAGGTACAAGTAAAGTTTCAAATCCAGTCTGCCAAATGCTTTTATCCGACTCGTGAGTTATTTTATATTACAGGGACGTGGGCATAAGTTACTTCTTTTTTTTCGCTAAAGAACAGAAAACAACGAATTTTTTTTTACTTTTGCTTTTAATTCAATTTTCAGAAATGTATCTCTTATTCGAAAGTAATTTTGAAGCCTTTTAACTGCGGATTAGAAAATAATGTCTTGCTTGAATTAAAGTTTAACGCAAAAGTCAAGTATTAATGTTCTATTTGTCCCCCTAAACCAAAGGAAAATATAAATTTCAGAAACCAACCCTAACGTATCAAATAATCCAACACATGTCCTTAGAGGAACGAGTGGCCCAATCATGTGTGACAAAATGAAATCTTCAGTTTTATAACTTAATACTATACAAGCGGAAGAAATTTCATTTTGTCATTATTTTGACAAAGCGCTTTTTAAATTTTTTAAATAATACCCCCAAACTTTAGGTTTGATTCAAGGCTATATCGATAATAGGCCTGGTAGTCACACAACTAGACTCAACAGCTGAATTTTTTTATTTGAACTTTTAAACTGCTACCAATTTAAAAAAGAAATTGGTAAATTTCGGCAATATGTAGGCTTATTTTATTCTTAAAATGTTAGTTTCCAGGTAACAGACTAAAAAAGAATCAGTTAAGAAACATTAAGAGCTGATCGAGAGGCATCCAGTGACAACTTCACGATATGCCTGAAATTGTGTTTTTTGCCTTAAATGCCAAAATATGGTCATTTGGGCCCATGCCTTCCAAAATTGAAATTTTTAAATAATATTGCTTTCACAAGAAGCGACTTGGTAATACGATTCAAACGAGCCCTTAATATTAGGTGATTATTTTATGTTAAGATATTGAATTTATTCCCATATTTTACAATCCGGGCGCAGTGTGCAAATATCACTCGAGGATAAGGGTTAATGAAGGTAGGGTTGACGGGGAGAATAACAAGAGGTACTACGTGGGTATGACCTCGCTAGATTTTAAAACCAGATATTACGACCACAAACGACTAATGATAACAGCACGAACGAACTATTACTGGGAGCTCAAAGAAAGCAGACGTTAACCAATAATCGAATGGAAAATAATACGACAGGCCAGTACATGTAGAAATTTAGATGGCCCGTGTGGATTATATCTAGATGAGAAATCTGAAATCCTAAACGTTAGAGACCCCCAAACCTATTAAACTGTAGAAGTGAAATAGCAAACAAATGCTTACATCGAATAAAATTTACTTTAGGTTAACAATACATAATAAATAAACAAATAAATAAATAAAAAACAAACTAAATTAACAGAAATACAAGCACGCACGTGTTAAAATAAAGTTACCTATTAATTCGACACAACAAAGAAACAAGGATGAGACACCCTATAGAAAACCGAACAATAGAATGTTTAGTAACAATAAACGGAACCTTTGTTTGTGAGAAGCTCAACAATTGACTAATTGAAAAATTAACCAGTGGGAGGAAATAACAAAGTATCTGACGGGTTAACTAGCTAGACTATAAAAACACTCGGAAACACAAACTACATATATCTTAGTCTGAAAATCCCGTACGAGGATAAAAGTGGAAGCTTCTGTGTAACTTAATTGCTATAAATATATTTTCATAATTTACTACCTAGCTCTACTCACGTATTCAGCACTGTTGAAGTAAATACTAAAAATCGACACATAAAAGATTATATCGCATTATAACATTTTATGTGGATACATGCAATTTAAATATATATATATATATATATATATATATATATATATATATATATATATATATATATATATATATATATATATATATAGTAGAGAATGGTAGTTTGCTTGAAGCATTGCTGGGTATAGTAGTAGTAAGTTTTTGAAAGGCTGTGGGCAATGCAATTCCGGGTAAGATGCAAGTTGTAAGGAACAAAAACAATAACAATAAATCGAATACGATATAAGACTTACTATTTATTTTTCCTTTTTTTTTTCTTACATAACAGCAAGAGTGTTTTTAGCTGTTCGTGTGATGTCCGGGTGATTAAAAATCACTATTTGATATTTCGGGAAAAGACATCCCATTGACAAAAAATAATTAAACCAGAAGAAGAATATTTTTCTTCTCCGACTGTGTAGAGAATATTACAAAACAAAATGGCTGCCAGATATAGACCGCAGCAAATAAAGCAGTTTCGCAGGGAATATAAATTAAATTAAGTTTTATTTTAATATTATGTTAAATATATGATTTGGTGTTTAAAAATATTTGTGTAATGTTGGTTAGGTGTATGGTGTTCGATAAACTGTTAGTTTTAATAATATATATATATAATTTTTTTATTTTTTTATTTATTTATTTATTTATTTTTTATCGAGCTTATATTTGAATATTTACTTTGTTTTATCTTCATATTTTTATTTTGTTTATCTTTCTTTCGTATTTTAAGAATTTTAATATAAAAAAAAAAATTAATTATAAAAAAATAATAAAAATCCAGAGTTACTCCCCTTTATCTTATAGTAAATATATCAAGTTTATAAGTTAATTCGTTAATCTAATTTGACGAAACTCACAATTAGTAACACTTCTTTAATAGATGATAATCGATAAGTTTGATAGATCTAGAATATTTAAAATATGAGACTAATTACTTTACTTTATATTAAAATTCTTAAAATACGAAAGAAAGATAAACAAAATAAAAATATGAAGATAAAACAAAGTAAATATTCAAATATAAGCTTGATAAAAAATTTAAAAAAATAAAAAAAAATTATATATATTATTAAAACTAACAGTTTATCGAACACCATACACCTAACCAACATTACACAAATATTTTTAAACACCAAATCATATATTTAACATAATATTAAAACAAAACTTAATTTAATTTATATTCCCTGCGAAACTGCTTTATTTGCTGCGGTCTATATCTAGCAGCCATTTTGTTTTGTAATATTCTCTACACAGTCGGAGAAGAAAAATATTCTTCTTCTGGTTTAATTATTTTTGACAAAGGGATGTCTTTTCCCGAAATATCAAATAGTGATTTTTAATCACCCGGACATCACACGAACAGCTAAAAACACTCTTGCTGTTATGTAAGAAAAAAAAAAGGAAAAATAAATAGTAAGTCTTATATCGTATTCGATTTATTGTTATAGTTTTTGTTCCTTACAACTTGCATCTTACCCGGAATTGCATTGCCCACAGCCTTTCAAAAACTTACTAATATATATATATATAAACAAATGTTTGGAAGTACACAATATATAAATACTTTTGAAAATAATTCGCGGAAAACTCTCTACAGCTTTTTTTTACTATCATCTCGTCAGGAGAAACCGATAGTATAATCAATCAAATATATCAATGAAAATGAAGAGCAAGGGGAGAAATTGAAGTGCCAACGAATACTAACACACGATTAAAATGAATTTAACTTAATAGTCGTTTAAAACGGCACAGCGTGGGATAAAAATTAAAAAAAAAAAACTGGGGGTCGGTTCAAAGTTCCCCAAAGAGAGTTAATGCTTTCACAAACTCCTTCTGCCGGCACAAGAAAAGTTTACGTAGAGCGATGGAGACAGATTCCAAACATTTTTAAATGGTTTTTGGAATCCGCTCAATGAAGCACCTGAAAACGCTTCAATTTATAGTTACTGGCACAACATGAATTTTCAACCAAACGCTGGCCAATAGCAGAGTCCAAAGTCGCAGAGGAAGGGTTGCAAAGGGATCCTGCCCTTCCCTGTCTAATCCTGGATGGAACATGCTGGTTTATGCGGGTCTGCAAATGCAAGGAAGTACGCCCAATATAGCCAGCATCGCACTGGCATTGAAAACGGTAAACAACATTACTATAATGGGTAAAGGTCACACTTTCCTTGCGAAAAGAAGGAAAAATGGGCCTTGTAGCAAAATCCAAGCACAGAGAAACAGTAAAAGCAATTGATAATGCTTCAAACAATCTGCTTATCCAGTATTTTACTATTTCCCCTATCCAGGGTAATTTTAAATGAATAGGGCATTTCAAAGGATCACACATTTTAGGGGATTTGAAATCTACAACCTTTTTATTAATACAATCAATAATAATGTCTTCCGGGTAACCATTATTAATATTAATATTTCCCTGATCCCATCAAGTTCAGAATCCACTCTGTTGGGAGAACAGATCATAAGGGCACTATGTACCAAAGTATAAATCAGACCAATCTTTCTAGACCTTGGTACAAAAGAATACCAGTTCACATAAAGGTCCGTGAAAGTAGGCTCCCTGTAAATGGAAGTGCGAAAACCACCTTTTGAACGTTCAACACAGACATCCAAGAATGGAAGACAGTCATCTTTCTCACTTTCCATAGTGAACTGAAGAGTCCCATAAAAGGAATTCAACTTGTTAAATAGAGTTAACGCTTCAATTTGCGATACAAACGTGACAAAATGTCGTCAGCATATCTAACATACGTTGCGGGTGTGTTTACTGAACTGAAAATAACAGATTCATAGTATCCGACGAAAATATAAGCTAAGGTAGGGGCTAATGGATTCCCCATTGATACCCCGTCGATCTGACTGTACATAATATTAGCAAAGCTAAACTCCACTGATTTTGTACAAAGAACTATTAATGCAATAAGTATCTCCTTAGAAAAGGAAGATGCTGTAAGGTGACCACTATAGAGTGTGTCGGTACAGATACGTACAGTATCATCTAATGGTAAATTCGTAAAGAGACTGGAGACATCAAAGGAACACATAAATGATGTCTCAGAACTCGGATCTAACCCACGAACAAGGTTAACAGACTGATAGGAATCAGGTATACAATGTGTAGTGTATAACTTACACACAGGTTGTAACATTTCTAAAAGCCACTAAGCCAAAGAATGTTGGGCACTCCTTATCATAGATAATATCATACCAAATATATAAGCAAATATATGCATATGCCTATAATATATAAGCAAAAATATACATATACCTATAATATATAAGCACATATATACATAAACCTATACTATATAAGCAAATATATACATAAACATATAATATATAAGCACATGTATACATATACCTATTATATATAAGCAAATGTATACATATACCTATTATATATAAGCAAATGTATACATATACCTATTATATAATAAAATGTATACATATACCTATAATATATAACCACATGTATACATATACCTATAATATATAAGCAAACGTATACATATACTTATAATATATAAGCACATGTATACATATACCATATACGCAAATGTATACATATACCTCACTGAGTGAATCAATATTTGCTTCTTAAAGGCTTTTTACTATATACTTTAATGACACAAAATACATACTAAAATATTCCTTTGTCCTAGGTTTAAGTTACGCTTGAAAAGAAAAACGTTTTAAATATTTCTATTAAGCCAGATTTCCTGAATTTCATTTTTAATTAAGAACCCTTAAGTTTAAGCCTTAAATATTTGCATTTTCTAGAGTCCAAATTATGCAATAGATTTGATCAGAATTGGACTAAGAATTATAGACATAATGTTTAATATCATTTCATTTAAATAAATAGACATAAAAGTGGTGCAAAACTTTTCTGTTCAGGAGATTCATTACATATTGGCATTAAATTTGGTCCACAACCATTAGACATCAATTAAGAAAAATCAATGAATTAATATTTTTTAAAGATTCTTTAAGCGTAAGGGTAAACGTTTAGATATTTTGAAGAATCAAAATCATGTTATGGATTCTAATTAAATTTGGATTAAGAATTCTAGAGATAGGGTTTAGTCGCATTATATCTTGATTACAATCTTCGCAAGGAAACATGAATTAATTTTTCGAACAGAATAGTTTTGTAAAACTATTATGTCCGAAAAATTAATTTTATCCGTATTTTTCTGGTTTAGTATACTACTACTACTACTACTACTACTACTACTACTACTACTACTACTACTACTACTACTACTAATAATAATAATAATGTTTTTAAATGGTGCCGGCTTAGGCTGACACCAGACAAAATATTTGTAGAGGGTCGAGGAGGATGAGAAGACCGAGGAGGGACAGCCCAAACCAGACCTCCATTTGAAAAGTACGGATAATGCTGGGACCTTGGGGAGGCTTATTGCCACCCAAATCCCAGAGAAGACCAATTGTCCTTATCAGCGAGAAATCAATGGTAAGAGGCTATTGCGATACCGCATCGTTATCGAAAATATGTGAAGAATACTGAAAATCTGGGGAGGCTTGTTGTCACTCAGACTCCAGGAAATACCACTGGTATTTGTCGGTGAGCAATCACTGACGATGATCTGTGTGAGAACTCCTAGTGACTATACATAATAATAATAAATAGATAGATCGATATATAGAGATATTAAAACATTCCTTCTATGTGATTATGTTTTCTGTATCAGTTTGGTTCCATGTAGAAAACACCGGAAACAGCGAAAATACCGAAGAATTAGTATCAGAACAAAAGAGACACTTTGCACAAAAGTCCGCGTTAACATATCCTTATTTATAGCATGTCGAGATGCCGTTTATCACTGGAAGCGCAATGAATGATTATCTGTCAGATTAAAGCACTGGTCTAGAATTCACTGACAGTAAAATGTAACTTTCTGATAACAGCTCTTTGATTCGGCTGTCATCGAAGCTCACATGCACAGTAGACATTCACCTTTCAGTTCGAAGTTTCTGCCTCGCAGCTTAAAGAATAGATAAAACAAAAACAGACAACAACCAAAAAATAACTACCCGTCATCCGGCGGCTCTAAGTATTATTTTTAAATGTATAACTTACATTGCATATCTTTTATATAAATATATGGTAATTTTATAAACTAACTAAAAGAATACCTGTCCCAGGACGGGCACAATTTATTTCCGTAGACAGAACAGTTTTGCACCACTTTTACTAAGAGTATTGATTTACTCCTCTCCAGGAGTTAGGCGCAAGGCCAGTTTTTATCTTACTCCCACATATAAGATGTGACACAAGGTCGGGTCGGGAGAGTGGGGTTTTAAACCCACAATTGCCTGGGCAGCCCTGTCGGCATTCCCCGGTAGGGGCGCCCCAGGCAGTATGCAATAAACCTACTCCTCCCCAAAGAGGGGAGGCGAAGCCTGGGATGGTGGACCTCCTAGAACTGCACAGGACAGACCCATAGACCGGTGTAAATCAAGCCCCGGAGGCCAAGACAATACCAGTCTATGGGGTGAAGTATCCATCGGAACAGATACTACACTTTGATCGTAGCCAAAAGGCCAAGAAGCTTCAAGGTTCTTAAGAAGAAATTAAAATTCAGGGAATATCGCTTAATTGGTGTCTAATGATTATTAATCAAATTCAATTCAAATCTGATATATTTGAATTTTCAAATATGTGGTTGTGTCCATGTTATTCTCCTAAAAAACAAACATACGAAAAAAAAACAACTGAACTATGTTTATTCATTAATGGCTAATACTTATTGTTAAAATTTCATTAAATCGGAGGTATCTGAATATTCATGAAAAAGTTTCACCCTTTTTTACCACTTTGGCATGAAGCTAAATTGAACTAAATATAGCCCATCACGACTCCTTACACTTACCAGTTGTGTTCCAAAATTCATAACGATCGGTTAATTAATATAGGAGGTAATTCTGTAGATGCAAATATATATATATATATATATATATATATATATATACATATATATATATACATATATATATATATAATATGTAAATGTTGAATTAAATTAAAGATAATTGAATTATCGTTTAATAAGAATCTATCGTGATAATATAAAGCTCAATATATTGAATAAAGCAATCTATTCTAGAGATGAAAGATGAGAATAAAGAATTGTAAAGATACAATATTTATTAGAACATCAAAAATTCAAAGCAAGGAGCTTCATATTATTCTCATTATACATATATATATATATATATATATATATATATATATATATTATTCATTTAAAAACTATATGTTAAATATATATGTGTTCTCGACGTTTGTATCATGACAAATGAAAATATAAGGAGTAGGTAAAGCCTGCGAGGGGAAAAAGGTGTAGTAATACCTGGCGGTATAGTATCATTGTAACAGGACAGATAATAATGTGTACCCCAAAGCCTAAAGGAGGATTCCCCTCTCTCCTTTGCGAGCGGTCTCATGACAATCTAACCGATACTACACTACTCACTCCTTTTTAAAAGTAATACAATAGATTTCTAATTGAATCAGACTTTTTAAAATTCATTTAAAATTCCTCGTCATAAAAACACATTTCTTATCATTCCGCGGTCTTTTGGCTAAGATCAAAACGTAATATCTGTTCTCAGCATCACAGCGACATCAGACGTTTTTACTAATATTATTTCCCTTGAAAAATAATGAAATTGAAAATCTAAGAAAGTTTTAAAAACGGAATTTTATTTTCTATTACATCTATTTAATTATTATTATTATTAATAATAATTATTTTATTAATACTATCGACAAAACTATTGCATATATATGAGAAAATATGACAATGCAAATTAGAAATCTATATCACTGAATATTAATTATTGAGAAACTGTTTCTAAAATAAATATGCAAATTAGGAATAGTTATCGTTGATTGTGGGTGTTTGCAGATTACTATATATATACGGTATTTGAAAATATTATGTTGTATCATTGAATTAAATAAGCGGATGCCGTTTTCAGGTTAGTATATTCAAGATAGATGGAAAATGCTTTCCATTTATTAATTTATATATATAGTATTTAATAAAAAACTATGTTGTATTATTGATTCAAATACTTGCGAGTCGATTTGACGGTGATATAGGTGAGATAAATGAAAAAGGTATTTCGTATTCATTCATGTAGATGATATGTTTACGGGCCGAAACTACAAAACAAGACCCATTGTACTATCTTTATTAAAATAAAATGTTAGTATAAGTCTGTAACAAAACCTACGTCACAATAAACAATTCTCAAAAGTATTACGTTCCTATTTACTTGCCATCCAATGTAAGCAGAACAAAAAACAAGGTTCTTTTTTTTTATGTGGGCAAAATCTAGATTCCCCAAAAAGAGACATCCTGAATTGGAGGAAAAATAAAAATTACTTACGTCTAGAAGGAATACTCCTTCACTGACCGAGGAAAGAACAAATACGAGACTTTGATCCCAGCCAGAAAAAAAACAAGACAGCTATTACATCATGTGTCAATTTATTAAAAAAAAGTTTAATATGAAAATATTATTGTTAAAGAGAAAATACTGACACCCCTTTCCTTATACAGTGAACTATTCCGAATAGCGTATCAACGACAACGACGGTAGCACTAGCACACTAGGCCCGTTAACTGTATACATTACAAGCCAGTTGCCAACTAGCAACTATATATTGTATTGTTCACTTACGGTAATAAACTTGTTTATATTTGTATAATGGTCGTTTGAGCTATTATTAAATTCCTTCTGATATAATTACAAAATAATATATATAGGTGAAACAAATCTTTTAGAATCAGATTAAAAACCACAAACATGTATCAGACAAAATTACCCTACTGACAGATAAACAAAGGTAAATGGAGCTAACAGACAAACGAACAAAACGACGGAGAAAACATACAAGAAAGAATACGAAAAGAATGAAAAACGAAAGATGGAGCCAAGCGATTACCAAAGATGGAGCCAAGCGATTACCGAAAGAAGACGAAGTCAAGCGACAATCGAAAGAAGTCGGAGCAAGCGACAAACGATAGAGGACGGAGCCAAGCGACAACCAAAAAAAGACGAGCCAAAAGACAAACATGAAAAGACGGAGCCAAGAGACAAACAAAAAAAGACGGAGCCAAGAGACAAACAAAAAAAGACGGAGCCAAGAGACAAACAAGAAAAGACGAGCCAAAAGACAAACATGAAAAGACGGAGCCAAGAGACAAACAAGAAAAGACGGAGCCAAGAGACGAACAAGAAAAGACGGAGCCAATAGACAAACAAAGCAGATACAATGAAACAAAAAGTAGCTAACAATCTTATAAAACGGAGCTAACAAATATGTAAATCGGAGTTACTAAAAACAATCAAATCTAACGGAAATTACCAATTAACCTTATTCTAATATATAAAGTAGAGACGTTTTTCCCCTGCACCTTCTCGGAGTATAGTAAAATAACCACATACATCACAGGCTACTAAACTCACCGCTATACTACACGTATTCACTCGAGCGTGTTTCAGTAAAGTTGTTATTATTTTTTCCAACCTAACACTAAATATTATATTTGGCCCACCATCAACGTCTCTCCGAAAAACCAACTCCATATAGGTGGTAGCAAAGACTTTTCCCCCTAACAATTGTGTACTGTGACTACACTCATCGACACCGGATACTAATAAACACAGCTTACTTTTCACAAAACAGTCCGTCCTTATTTATTATTTGCCTGGTATTAATTTACTACATAATATAAAGCAATACGCAAACAAATAATGACCGCTCCCGTTGAATCCGATGATATTCCGCGAATATCAGATTACGTTTTTCCTATTTCTAACTATGATTTCCACATTTACATTCATTCCGGAATTAAGCGAATGACATTAACGAACACAGTTCCTGCAACATTTATTCTTCAAACATGACGGCTACAATTCCTTCATTGAATCGACTTCCTACTTAATTCAATAGCCGCCAAGATACTGTTAGACCCCGACACATTTATATTTTCAAAATCATATACTTTTAACCCTTCTCAAATAAATTACCTAAACCGTGTCATTGTTGAACTTTAATTTTCGTCGCCAGAAGCTGCCAGTAAACAAGCTTAGCGTAAGTGGCCTATTTTCACCTGTATTTTTCAAGTTGTAACTGTGGCGCAATGGTTAAGAACGGAGGTTTAATTTTCGCCATTATCGCCATTCTGCTTTCTTTTTCTTTTCTTTTTTTTAAATTTAAAACGTTCACCAACACGGTAGAGGGGGGTACAACAATAGGCGGTTTCTTTTTTATGAAATAGGTAGTACTTTCTCCCGCGCAACGCCGGGCGACGGGTTCCGCTAGTATAAAATATAATAAAGTTCTCAAAATAAAAATATGACATGATAGGTTTTCTTGTGTATAATCTGCGACCGATAGGGTTATGGAACATATAGAGTAATTACGCTAATACGTATTGACGTGATATGAATATTTAAATAAGAACTTATTTTCATGCTCCTTTTCTCGTGTTTATAAAACACTTCATTCTATAAGAAGAGGAAATACATTAGCATCGTGTGTTACATAGTGGGGATGCCAAGGGTGAGAAGAGGCTCTGGAAGGTGGGAGGAGTGAAAGCGGAAGTCAGAAATGACGTCACTTCGGCTCGGGCTGATTCTGTCTCTCGGCGGATAACTAGAATATAGATCAGACGTGAAGAGCTCGAAATCCTCACAAGCCAGACGAGGGAGGGAGGGGGGCGGTGGACACAGATGGCAAAGAGTGGAAAAGTATATGTCCAAGTAAAGTCCTTCATTCTTTCTCTCTTCCGTACAAACCATTACATCTCTGATTTAACATAAAACAAAAGCTAACTGTTCAAAACCAAACAGGCGCCCACGTGGTTTTGTCAGAAGTCGGGTTTACAGCGATGATGATGGTGACAGCAACGACCACCATTGAACAGACCAACCCGTGTGCGTTTGTCAACTTGGCGTACAACGTAAAGAACGGGTGTATAACAATTTATATACTCGAAGATAAGCAGAAATGCAGAACGTTTTATTTAGGTTAACTAACAATCAGACTTGATTACGAAATCAGTTTTTCAATATTCACTGTTGCCTTATTTTTACAAAATTTCAAATAATACCATTTTTTCAAAGATGTCCATGTAAGATCTTGTTGCACTATTCATAAAATGTCTACTAAAGCAGGATGATTGGAAAATTGAGTCATAACTTCGGATTATGTTCCATATGTGCAAAGGAAAGTTTTTATGTACGGCTTGCCTTTGTAATAACACTTCATTACGAGTCGAATTTCGCTGTGGACTATTTGTTCTGCATGATCTTTGATTTGTGCTGATCATATTTATTTACTTGTATTTGGTCTATTGTATTCTGTTACCTGAAATAAGAAGGCCCAGTATTCGCAAAATGCAGACCGTATCCATCGTGTTATTTATCGAAGGAACGAACCCCTTTCGATAATACCGCTCAGCCTTTTCTTACGAGCTCCACGGCTTTTATATTTGTTTGGTGGCATTAATCACGATATTGTTGGTGTATATGGCGACACCAGGCCCAGGCTTATTTTACTTGTGATCCTGTCACAGGGATAGCGTTTGTCTCTCCCATGTGTACAAATAGCAGTGCACTATTACACACATTATACGCATTAGATGTTTACAAGAAATAATGTTCATCAGTATTTGTTTCACTGACCGATAGTCCTGAGAATTACGGAACATAATCCCGAAGTTATGCATCGATTTTACGAACACTCTGTATTACACTTATCGTGTTTCTGGTTTATTAGGACCCTTTTTTCGGTAATCTTAAATATATTACATTATGGAGTATGATATAGAAAGAGGTAAAGACGGCGTGTACACTTTTTGTTAGTAGTCATCTTAATTCTTTATTTAATATATGTAGGGTATCGTTGTTTTCGTTTTTGCATTTGGGGTAGCACATTGAATATCCATTTGTTAATTTTGTGAATTAAAAATATTTTTATATGCTATCCTAATCTGGCCCTGTTGGTCTACGCCGTCATAAACTGACCCCATTGCTCTACACCGCAATGATCGGACACCGTTGTCTACAACGTCATAAACAGACCCCATTGCTCTACACCGCAATGATCGGACACCGTTGGTCTACGACGTCTTAATAAGAACTTTTTGGTCCACGCTGTCTTGCTCTGTGCCGTCATAATCAAACCCCATTGACCTATGCCGTCATAAACAGACCCGGTTTCTCTGGTCCACACCGCCATAATCAGAAACCATTGGCCTACGATATCATAATCAGACTAGTTGTTCGCCTCTATTATGAATAAACACTGTTTTTTAACGCTATCGTAATCAAAACTCGTTGGTCTACGATATCTGGTTTAAACACCGTTTTCAACTCTATCCAAACGTGATCATATTGTTTTACGATACTCTAATTTCATCCTATTGTCGTACCCTATTATGATATCTAGAGATCGCTACTAGGTAATGTTTTTGACTGTTAACATCTTCCATGGATGACGTAAAGACGGGTGTCACAGAAGTTGTTAAAACAAAAGTTTTGTCTTGGAAGGTTCTATAACTGCTGAGACACATATCAAGTTCAAAGTCTCCCGGCTGAGGTAACATTTCTCTTCTTATCATTTTTCTCTTTCTTCAACAGTTTCTCCTCTATCTTAGAGTAAATATTTGGTATTATTTTTAGTCACGTGAGATGGAAGTAGATATTTTAACAGTAGTTCCTGAAATAAAAATGGGGAATAAACACATCTTAGCTTGAACTCCCGTGAACACAGTTAAACCGGTCAACGCTAAAGATACACATTAATTCATTAAAAAAAAAATTGCACTTTCAAGACACATTTTTCATGAACAAAATATATTTCTGTTTTTTTTTTTTATGTTTGACCTAATCTGAAGTTGTTGTCTGTATTACATTTAAAATATACATTTAACACATTTAAAATATTATATACACACATAAAAGCGAGAGAGAAGAAAAATGTTAGGGTATCGAAATCAATGACAATTCAATGTAAGTTTTAAGATACTATGAGAATTAAAAGTATATATGGGAGGTTATAGTTTGTTTGTTTGTTTGTTAGTGTTTAACGACTTTTCAACCACTATAAGGTCATCCCATGTAAAACGTTTCTGTTTTTCAGAATCAGATAGTTTTTACTATGTTTTTTTTTGTGTTTGTGACGGTGTTTTTAAAGTGTGAACTTTGACTATTCGTAATGTGCGAGTGATTCTGTTTGATATTTAGATTTTGGTATGCTTATTTATTTATTTAATGTTGTTTGATATTATTTCGACTATTCTTTTGAATAATCTTATTGCAATTGTTTGCTTGTTAATAAGATAATTCAAATTTCTAGTCAGGTTACTTGATATTTGTTTTTCTCCACATGTTATGTTTTTAATACTGAACATTTGTTTTCATTAAGATATTTGTAACAATTAGTTTTATTGAGTAACTCTGATTTTATAATTGTTACTTTCTAACATTTGGTGTGTGTATATGTGCCTATATTTTGCATGCTGTTAATATACTAGCAGGGCTTCACGGCGTTGTCACGGGCAAAAGTGTATCATTATTTTACCTTTCTCTCTTTTTCTACCTCCCCCGTTTTTCCCTCCCTCTTCACCCCCTCTTCCTTCTCGCTCCACCCATTCCTCTCTCTCGACATACACACATGCAGACAACCCAAGTAGGCGTAAGGGAAATAACTCCGTGAACAAAATCATAGTTATTTCTCTTTAGTAAAAGAATTGGAAAACAGACTGGATGGCAAGATCTGCGCCAGTTTAAGGTCAAATACTGAATAATGTTTTTCTAAATTTTAGATATCATTAACCCGGGCAACGCCGATCAAGGAAATACCAACTTTGTGGGTCTTTGTTTTGTAGTGTTAGCCGAACATACACACGGGCAAGTTCCCTTTATATAATAGACTTTGGGGGCTACCCGGCGTTGTCCGGGGCCTTAAAAACAAAATAAAAGAAGTTCAATAGTGTGTGTAACATCTATATATTAACACCTCTATCTGTTCTAACTATGGGTTGATATTTGTACAATTTGTTTGCAGGAAAGTTGTCTCATATTGCTTACCATATTAATTTTATGTATTCTTTATTTTTTCTTTACATTTCTCTGTGTGTTATTTTAGTATTTATATCCTTGTTCAGAGCATTTTTGCCTAATTTATGTGCCTTTTCATTCAGACATCTCATTCAAGATTCCTCGGCATCCACGCCAAGATTACTTCCTATTGTGCTTTAACTAAATTATGATATTCTTCCAGTATATTGAGGATGCAAGGGTGAGTCAATCTCTCTTTTGGGCAATGAGAGAAGATAACGAGTCTGTAAATATTGCACACTTATTTTGTGATAATTCCTTTACAGAATCAATTCCATTCTTAGTGTTAGCACTTCCATAGCAAATACATAAGCGTTATAGCTTGATATTTATTTTGTTTATAAATGCTAGTGACTACTGCAACGTTATTCTCATTTTAAAACCCAGATAGATTTCTCTATATCCTATATATCTTTCTCTAAGTATTCTCAATTTGTATTATTATTCGCTTTCAGAGGTTAAGTATTTTTTGTTTACCTGTGTCTATATGGGATATATTTTTAGTTTGATAAACATCCATTATACTACATTTAAGTAGGTCTGTCGCGATATGTTATCAGGGTTATTATCTTTTGGCAGAGCTAGCTTCGTTAATGCGTATCCCCAGGAGACATATGGCTGAGAGTTTACTGGTGCAAAAATTGTGATGTGAATATGTTTTATATGTTGGGTTATTGGGGTAATATTGAATTTCTAACATATACTGAAGTGGTAGAAAACATACACAATATTGTAATAATCCATTAATTTTCAATTTATCACCTCTTGCACCGTTTTCATATTATTGTGTATAATATTTCGTGTATATTCCCCCTCCTCAAAATGTAAAGTCAACCTTTCTTGGAGAATGTTTTTGCTCATAAGTCGGAGATGGAAATATTTCCGTTATATGCTTTGATCAGCCCTAAAAGAAACTGTATTTATAATTCATTTTTTTTGTAGCAATTTACTGAATAGTGTGAAATATATATATATATATATATATATATATATATATATATATATATTTATATATATAATTCACTTGCTATTATAATGCATATATTTCTTAGTTATTTCTTATTATTTATGTATTATTCGTTGATGTATGTTTTTATGCAATTGAAATTTCTGTGTAAGTAATGACGCAAGTGTGATAAACAGGTTGGGATATTGTATTAAAATTGGGAGTTCTCTCTCTCTCTCTCTCTCTCTCTCTCTCTGATATGCAATTTCATAGATTTAGATTAATCATTGTTTATTTCATTAAATTGCATATATATATATATATATATATATATATATATATATTTCAGATTAAATATTATTTTAATCAATGAGACGGGCGAGTTTACACAAGGTTTTTGAGAATGTCCGGAAACTTTCAAGCACATGAATTTGCCATCGGTAATCACTTGGTTGCTACACATAGTTGTTCTGATCAATATTCCGATGGTGGTCTTCTGTTTTACACAGTCAGTACTAGGTCGAACTACCATCTCAATATTATTGAGGCGTTAGTTATTAACAATTCTCGACTTAGCCTGTGCAGACAAAAGATTTTGAAACATCAGTTGGAGATCTTTAATGATTCAAATCAACCATAACGTTGAGGGATTTACCGTTTTTTTTCTCTCAATCATGTTTTCCAACTAAAACAATTTCTCTCTCATAACTATTTCGATTCTCTTAGTTTTTAATTCGCCATTCTGACGTTTCCTCTTAGAGGGTCAGACGATAAGGCCTTAAGGAACATTTTAGCAATTTTCCATTTTCGACTCGCTTGTTTCGTTGATTAAAAGAATGTTTCTTCTGAAATTTATCTTACCATTTTGTTGTACACGAAATCTACTTATATATATATATATATATATATATATATATTTATATATATATATATATATCTGTGTGTGTGTGTATATATATATACAACTTCTAGACTTTTCTCTATTTAATTATTAATGTTATAATATTTTTACACACATTTGAGTATATTACACATACGCACATACATGTATACTCTTCGTTTTTATATAGAGATCTACTGAATCTTTCTTATATTAATGCCTTGTTTTACACTCAAATATATCAATTGTCCAAGTAAGAAATGAAATGCTATTTAGAATTCAAATGACTTTCAAAACTCAAAATTCCATTTTCAAAACCTTTTCTTTTTGCTCGTTTATAAAAGATAAACTGAATGCGAAATAAATTCTTATTTATTTAAAAATTATTGACTTGTTTTCCTCTGTCTTACACACCATTCCATCTCGTCGTACATAAAATGGTAAATCATCCGAACAATCTCTTGGAAAGGCATCCATGACGTCACATATCAGTCTACGGAGTTGTCTTTGCAGTGAAGACAATATATGTTCAAGTTAGAATAGCGATATGCATTAGCAACGAATTTAAATAGGGTAAACCTCCATTGTAAAATTGTTAAATATTCGGCGAGTATAATTTCGTTAGTTTGGAATAACAGAAAATAGGGTTCAGTCGGAGTCAGCTTAGTGTACGCGGATGTCAACTCGATTTCCTGTGTGCGAGAAACAGGTGTGGCGTCACATGACTCAGAGTGTGAGAGAGAGAGAGAGAGAGAGAGATTGTTAGTTCGCGTGGAAGCACACACGTGGCAATCTGGGGGTTCAGAGATGTCCGGATCAGATGAGCTTATCCAGTAATTATTCATCACGCTCTCTTCCTCCCTCACTGGTCAGTGATTGAGAACAGACGACCCCAAACGAATAAACCTCTTCATGTCTTCAACCGTTGACTTTTCTTGGTTCTTATTTACGAACGAACTTAGTCGGGAAAACACCACTTTAAGAGACGCGTACAGCAAGGCATTTTATGAACGTTTATGCATTTTAATTGATTGTGACTTGTGAGACATTTGACCCTCCTCAAGAGGTGAGTTATATATAACGAAATTAGGATAGCGGTGACCAAAACCAAAGGAGCAGATTTGGAGAGCATCAAGCAGGCTTATGGAATCACATCTGGTCAGGGTCATATCATTCCTTTATTCCAGGATAATCATGGCGGAATAGCTGTAATTTATTTATTTTTGCTTTCATGTATTAAACCATAATTTAATCGTTTCTCTCAGCTTCTCGTATAATGACAAATATATTCAATACAAAATAAATTGTATTCTTCGACAAGCGATAATTTATTTGATAGAAATCAGAGATGCAAATATATTAAAAATAACTGAAAAAATACTCTTAATAATTTATTTAAAAAATCCAATTACGTCGTTGAAGTCGGAATCCATGTTTGCGTTTATGGATGTGCATCTTGTAATGTGATTAGGTTTCCTAAATTTCCAGATAATTCAATTTGTCGATCGGAAATCTCCGTGTAAATATTTTATCCATGTGTTAACGATTGCTCTTATTAACAGACCTCGTCTATTATTTCCTTTCTAACTAGCAAGGATATCCGCAGTTGCCCGTTCTAACGAATATCACAAGCATTTAATGTGTGCAATCGTAACGTCGTTGTTTTCCTTAACACAAACGAAGAAATAAAAGAATATCGAACTTTTGGCTAGGAAGAAAGTGTAATATCTGTTCCGATGGATACTGCAACCTATAGACCGGTGACGTCTTAACCTTCGGGGCTTGATTCCGCCGGTCTGTGGGTTTGTCCTGTGCAGTTCTAGGAGGTCTACCCTCCCAGGCTTTACCTCCCTTCTTTGGGGTGGAGTAAGTTTATCGCTTACTGCCTGAGACGCCCCTACCGGAGAATGCCGACGGGGCTGCCCAGGCATTTTTATAGGCAAGAGTGCTCACCTTCTCGGGCGCTGACTTTTCAAGTCCCACTTTCCCGACCTTGTGTCACATCTTACCTTGTGGGAGGAAGATAAATAAAATCGAACTTATTATAAAACTATTATATCTTATAATAATCGCTGTTAACAGTTTAATAAAAGACAAACAATGATTAGTGGACAAGGTATGAACTTTAACACATGTATTAAGAAAATTTACAGGTTGGATGATGACTTAGAAGCCGGTGGATGTGAAAAGATTAAGTTAGTGAAAAGATTAAGAAAATTTACAGGTTGGATGATGACTTAGAAGCCGGTGGATGTGAACAGATTAAGTTAGTGAAAAGATTAAGAAAATTTACAGGTTGGATGATGACTTAGAAGCCGGTGGATGTGAAAAGATTAAGTTAGTGAAAAGATTAAGAAAATTTACAGGTTGGATGATGACTTAGAAGCCGGTGGATGTGAAATGATTAAGTTAGTGAAAAGATTAAGAACATTTACAGGTTGGATTATGACTTAGAAGCCGGTGGATGTGAAAAGATTAAGAAAATTTACAGGTTGGATGATGACTTAGAAGCCGGTGGATGTTAAAAGATTAAGTTAGTGAAAAGATTAAGAAAATTTACAGGTTGGATGATGACTTAGAAGCCGGTGGATGTGAAAAGATTAAGTTAGTGAAAAGATTAAGAAAATTTACAAGTTGGATGATGACTTAGAAGCAGGTGGATGTGAAAAGATTAAGTTAGTGAAAAGATTAAGAAAATTTACAAGTTGGATGATGACTTAGAAGCCGGTGGATGTGAAAAGATTAAGTTAGTGAAAAGATTAAGAAAATTTACAGGTTGGATGATGACTTAGAAGCCGGTGGATGTGAAAAGATTAAGTTAGTGAAAAGATTAAGAAAATTTACAAGTTGGATGATGACTTAGAAGCAGGTGGATGTGAAAAGATTAAGTTAGTGAAAAGATTAAGAAAATTTACAAGTTGGATTATGACTTAGAAGCCGGTGGATGTGAAAAGATTAAGAAAATTTACAGGTTGGATGATGACTTAGAAGCCGGTGGATGTGAAAAGATTAAGTTAGTGAAAAGATTAAGAAAATTTACAGGTTGGATGATGACTTAGAAGCCGGTGGATGTGAAAAGATTAAGTTAGTGAAAAGATTAAGAAAATTTACAAGTTGGATGATGACTTAGAAGCCGGTGGATGTGAACAGATTAAGTTAGTGAAAAGATTAAGTTAGTGTTGTCTGCGAGGCACTTTTTGTTTAACTAACGATCATTGTCGACCTCACTGCAAGGGTAGATAATTATTGCTTTTCCGTGTGCAAATAAGATACCTCTACCTTAATATTTCTCTGGTGTTACTAGATCAGGCTGTCCGAACATACCGGCTTCATGAATTAAAATGCACAAAACATTGATGTTATTGTTTTTTTTTCCTTTCCTTTTGCCAAACTATCTAATGTTCTGCAAAGCTAAAAAGAAAAAAAATAACATTTTTTCTCCTACAAAACAACCAATAGAGACACGACAAATAAATATTTTAAGATATAAATAACTTGAAGCCTAAAAACTTTTACCAAAATGACCGGATTCGACATTAGATAACCAAAAAAGGGTTGATATGCCGTAACACAAAACAACCAAACGAAACACCATAAATAAATATTTGAATATTTAAAGAACTTGAAGCACAAAAAAACTTTTACCAAAATGATCGGACTCGGCGTTAAACAACACGAAAAGTGTTGATATGCCGTAAAACAAAACAAAACGAAACACCACAAATAAATATTTTAAGATATAAAGAACTTGGGGCATAAAAAACTTTTTACAAAATGACCGGATTCGCCATAAAATAACCATGGACCATGGCTACATTTGGGGAATTTCAGCAATATTAATAATCTCAGCTGATATTTAAACGCCGAATTAGCTTTAAATATATAATTTCTTTAAAACCATGTTCTGAATATTCAACCCGTATTTATTTGAAATCACACTTTACTCTTTGAAATGTAAATTAATTGATTATGCAATATTTTCTACATTACGTGGGACTGTTTCCCTGCTGATCACAACATGATCGTCTTCAAATTTAATGTCAACAAATTCTTGTCATGATCCGCCTCATAAGCAATCAATAGCAGTTCATAAGATGGGTCAATGCCATTACCCCGATCGTGTTCCTTATCGTTCAGCTAGGGATTATTCCAGTCTCATTAGCCTTTATCCTCGAGTAGCTTTTTGTCTTGATCATCCTAGAACTGTTGCCATTTTACTGTCCTGATACATATATTCTTCTAGTGTATTATATTATATAATATATATATAATATATATATATATATATATATATGTATATATATATATATGAATGAAGAAGAATGGAAAGGAATTAGAGAAGCAAAAGCCAAATCAAAACTCAATTCAATTGCTCAGAGCAAGGTATATTCCGCAAAAAAGGCAATTTATTCAAGTTAAATTTTCCTTCAAGTTTTTTGTTTTCATTAACTTTTTTATTAAACTTACTTGAATAGTAAAAACTTCTACACATTGATCTAATGTGTGTGACCGTTTTCCATAATATTTCGAGGAAAGACCTCTTTATCAAATTGTAGGTGTTTCAAATCTCGTGAAATCCGTGCGGGACGGACAACTTGTTATGTAGTTATACCGCAGTGAATATTAATGTAGCCCGCAGCGAATAGAATAAAATCAAAATTAATAGGGTTTTTTTTTAAATTGTCCTTATTTGATTTGATTTAAGTGATGAACTGGTTATTTTGGAACAATATACTATTATTATTTACCTATATTTAGTTAATATATTTCTTTCTTTCTCTTTATATTATAATTAACGCAGGGTTATATTTTAATTTCGAAGAAAGAAAAAAATACGGTATCTCTATTTTTGTAAATGGCAGTCGACTATTTCACTATCTAGAGATTCAAGTTTGAACTCAAGTGTCAGCAGTTAAACTCTTTATTCATTATACATATAGTGTAGGTATGGGGAAGGGAATTAGTTATATTACTTTGTATTCCGCTAAAGCAAAACATAAAAAACGCTCCCTATTTACTTGCCTCCACACAAGGGTAGAGTTAGACACAAGGTCGGTGTTTAATATGGGCAGAATTCAGCTTTCCAAAAGGGAACCCAAAAAATATTACATGAAAATAGTCTACTCGAAACTAATTACCACAAAGCCAGAAGCAATGTGAAACTCTTTTGCATGCATTTTGCCCTTGTATCAAAATACAAACTTGTGGACCCTTCAGCATTTTAAACAATTTGAAAATATTAAGTCTTGAAGTGTGTTAGCTGCGCGTGCATATTGCTTGAAAGATACAATCAAAGTAGGAGAATTATAACTTTCCGATACCACCCCATTGATGTAGAATTGATTGAAAGTCTAACCCTGTAATCCTTTTGTTCTTCAAATCGGTGGAAATATTAAAAATAAAATATTGAATTGACAATGACAATTTGCGATTTCCAAGTCTACGAACAGCTCAATAAGGATTAGCGAAATCTTACGACCGGATTTATTTATTTCAGGGATTAAAAGTTTTTGTATTTTTTGTTTGATGTTCACGTGGTAATTATGTGTGTATACAATCTAAATATAATTTTCGATTAGGAAAAAATAACATTTTTTCATTATTAAACACAGGACCATAAAAACGCATGATATATATATATATATATATATATATATATATATATATATATATATATATATATATATATATATATATATATTAGAAAGGGTATTTAGACATATTTTTTAAACCATTGTTTCGTAATAGTATTATATATATTCTTTTTTGTTGAAAAAACCATAACAATGGGTGGTGTTGAAATAAAATAAAATAAAATAAAAACATTTTATTTATTTTAACAATACCCATTGTTATGGTTATTTCAAATGGGCACTTTAGAGTAGCTTTAATAACAAGCAGTACAAATAGCTATATGCATGATCCGAGCGACGTTTCGTAGATCACTCTATACTGCCTGGTAAGTAGCCGCCGATTTCCGCTATTTACAGTTAAAGTTCCTCATTATTTAATAACTAGTTGTCTATGGCATATGAGTAAGATCCCCGACTACGAATCAGGGGGATTTGTGTTCGGGGTTCGCGCCTACCGACCGTTGAGAATTAGTTCCTAGACTGAAGATTGCGTTAGCATGAAACATCGATGTCTCTAGGTATTTAAATATTTAATATTTATTTATAAAAATATTATTACATATATATATATATATATATATATATATATATATATATATATGTAAAACCACGGCTCCTGGATAGATTACTTTTATTTAAAAATAATAAAAGTGAGAATATGTGTGTGCAGCTCGCTTAAATAATCACTTATATAAATTAAATAGTTATGAGCAAAGAAGGAGGCGCTTACTCCTAATAATATCTTATAATAAAAAGAATAAAAAGGATTTCGTTCACTTTTAATATATACAGAAGTGTGCCGTATTATTATTATTATTATTATTATTATTATTATCATTATTATTATTATTATTATTATTATTATTATTATTATTATTATTATTATTATTATTATTATCATTATTATTATTATTATTATCATTATTATTATTATTATTATTATTATTATTATTATTATTATTATTATTATTATTATTATTATTATCATTATTATTATTATTATTATTATTATTATTATTATTATTATTATTATTATTATTATTATTATTATTATTATTATTATTATTATTATTATTATTATTATTATTAAAGCAGCATGACGAAAGAGAGAAATGTTGTCTTCTTTTTCTCATCAACTAGTTTTGTCTTATGTACTTATCGATAGAGAAATAGAGAGGGGTTGCCCTTTTCATTTTCGATTGGTTTCGTTTCAATGATTTCAAATAATGAATAGGTATAAAGGTGAGAAGTCTGTTAGTTTCGAAATATTTTAAGAAGCTTTATATAAAACAGTATTATCTGACCTGAAATGGGCAAAACTTACCGACCCCTAGAACGATACTAAACTTCTTTGGACACAATAAGGGGGGAGGGTTACGATGGCGTTCAATCTAACACTCCATCACCTTCTCCCCCGAAATCCATTTCCAGCCTTTTCTACTTTTGTAATCATTTGTATTTATTCTGCCCACACTTCTGGCAAACCCCATCAGCTACTTAAACTGTTTACCTCAACTGATGTGTGGAGTCACTACATAATCACCATTATTTCCTTCGGTTTGGTTTGGTAGTTTTGTTTTACGGCATATCAACCCTTTTTGGGTTATTTAATGCCGAATCTGGTCATTATAGTAAAAGTTTTTATGCTTCAAGTTCTTTATATCTTCAAATGTTTAATCATCGTTTTTGGTTTGGTAGTTTTGTTTTACGGCATATCAACCCTTTTTGGGTCACTTAATGCCGAATCTGGTCATTATAGTAAAAGTTTTTATGCTTCAAGTTCTTTATATCTTCAAATGTTTAATCATCGTTTTTGGTTTGGTAGTTTTGTTTTACGGCATATCAACCCTTTTTGGGTTATTTAATGCCGAATCTGGTCATTATAGTAAAAGATTTATGCTTCAAGTTCTAAAAATAAAATAAAAAAGGGGAGGGAGAAAGGGAGAGGGGCTGTTGTTTTTGTTTTTGGTTTTGTAGAACATAATTAAGTTTTACAAAAAAAAAAAAAAAAACGTCAATGTAGGTGAATTTCGTCTCAGGGAGCCACAGGGCAGCCTGATCTGGTATCACCAGCATAGGCCTTCGAATTTATACTACCTGCCAGGGCCCCTATCTATGAGTCTACCCTTTCATTCATTCTGTTGTTCGACAACAGCAAATTGAAAAATTGTTATAAATTATCAGACATTTTGATTTGACCAATTATATTTGTTTTGTGAGAGTCATCGACATCGAGGAATACGTTTTGCTTCCATTATTAGTCGTTACGAGCCTTTTCGAAAGTAAGTTCTACTTGACGGCACGTGGTTCAAGAACAAGTTAGATCAGCTACGTACAACTTCTGTACACAATCATGAATGCTAGTATTAATATAGTGTTAATATAAGTAAACATTATATTTGTTTGTTATTTATATAAATCGATGTGTAAGCAAACAATTCAAATTAGTTTCAATTTTTCAAGAAATTTAATGACACCAACCAGATTTTCATCCGATTCTATAGGGCGTCAATACGGTTCCATTCAACTGTTCAAATTATTGCTTACCAGGGATGTAATTAAAAACAAAGCCCTGTATCAAGATCAAAAACACATTTTCACGGGTAAATCGTTACATATGTTTTCGAAAGTAAGTTCAACTTGAAGGCACGGGGTTTAAGAACAAGTTAGATCAGGTACGTAACATTTTCTGTGAAAAATATGGATGAAAGGGTTAAATTACATCCAGGTTAAATCTGATCCAGACTTGTAGTACCTATCAGGGTACCGTCTATTTGCTAAATATACCTACAAAACAAATACATCTATAAATATGTCCAGTATTTTAAGGGTGATTGGCGGTGTATGAAGCATACTAGACACCATCCTCAGTTATCTTCAGTCTCTTTGTACAAGGGTTTGTCAGACCACCTTAAAATTATTATACTTCCCTTATGAAGTAAGCCCTGACCAATTATTAAAAAAAATAATGTGCCATCTCCTTAGGAAATCCAAAACGTCTGCTAGATTGCGGACGGGGCCACTCCTTCTATTATCAGAGGACAACCTTGAATAACTAATAAGAAACCGTTGACAATGAGGAACTAAAAAAAAAAAACATTAACAAAAACAAGACTCAATATTGACAGGTCAACACCCAGGATGAAAATGGTCTCTCTAGCAGATTACACACCAAGGGCGAAGAGGTAAGCAATGGTGTAAATCTTCCTGCCTTGGAAATGGCATTCTAGCTATAATATAGGCCAACCAGGAACAGTCATCAGGTCTTGATAAAAAGGTCCTGGCCAACTATCTCAACCTTGTACAGAAACACCCCAAAAGAGATATGTCATGTCTAATCCCAGCTATGGTCTGTTGCACAGAAACTGTTATTGTATTGGCACCACTCCTGTAAGTTTGCAAAGTGGAGCAAGACATAGAATGAAATTCTGAAGGAGAAGAAAAACACTTAGGCATCATGCATACAATAACATTTTCCTTCCTCTTTCATATAACCATCATGAAAAGAACTTACCCCTTTTGAAAAGTATATTTGGACAATAAGTGAGTTATTTACACAGTGCTTATACAAAAGGGAGTGTGTAAGTATATCTACTAGGCCATTTGTATCAATTGAATATCCAGTGTAGAAGCAAGTCTTGTAAATAAGTCATACATCATTCAGTATGACTATTCAATTCCTACATCTACATATCTGACATAGTGAGATGGGACAAGAGGTAGAAAGTAGCAACCATACTTGAAGTCACTATCTCTAATGACGCTGGATTAAACAGGGCTGAGACGTAGAATATAACTAAATACTAATGTCTTATGAACGACATGGAAAGAAACTGGAATCTTAAGATCTCCATTATTCCAGTGATCATAGAGGCTACGGGGCCCATGCAAAATAATTTCAAAAATTACATGGCAAATATATCCGGCAAACGAAGTGAAAATAATTGCGCTTAAAGGGACGGGTAGAATCCTTAAAATAACTCTCGGTTGGAATCTCTGAAATAGCGGGTGAATGTCTGGCTTCCGGTATGATGCCTCATCCCCAGCAAAATCAAAAGATAAGAAATTTAAAAAATGGTTACAAACTGTTTACATTCAGGTTGTTAAAAAGGTTATGTTATCGTTTATACAACGCGGTCTTAAGTACTGGATTTTATTTCTACGTTTCTTGTTGGGTTCTTGCCTTCTGTTTATTTCTTGGTGTTTACTAAAAATCGGAATTGTTAAGCTTTCTCCCCACTAGGGAAAACCCATACGAGCTTTACTCGTTCGCTTCTATCGACAGATGACGCACACGACACAGGCTTGTTTATTTAGATGAGATAAATCGCCATGTTTTTTAGTACAGAAATATCCACCCTCTAATCCACTCGATGGGCAGTCTTAACAAGCACGAAACAAAGAAAACGCACACGTACCAAACTTCAAGTCATTTTTTTTATTTCTTTATTCTCGTTGAAGTTCAGTTTACCTAATTAAGAAGAGTGACTGGTACTGCGCCATATGAAGAATATTACTCAGTTGTTTTAGGCGAAGTCTTCACAAGGGCGAAGTTAGACATAAAGTCTAATTTTTTAATGCGAGAATACCCCCCGCGCTAGGGGCGCTCTCTATCGGACAAAAATATAAACAAATTGCCCCAATAAAAAACTAACCCTCTTCTTTTGATCGAGGATAGAACAGATATTACACTTTGATCCCAGCTCGACGACGGAAACCGAATGAAAATCATCTGTCATGGCGAGGAGGATGTCTAAAATGTCGATATTGTCCACCATTAAAATGTTACGCCATTCTCAGACAAAATGAGGGGGAAATCATCTGCGCTGGTAAGGGCATGTACTCCGCGCAACCACCAAAAAACTGTCACAAAAACGGGATTCAAAATGGACCTTCGTTGGGAAAAGGCCAAGGGGACGGCCGAAAAAAAGATGGTTTAATACGCTAAAACTAGGATGGGAAGACGGTCAAATTCATCCTGACCAAGTCTTTGATCTTGCATGGTGGAGCGAAGGTTAAATAGAAAAAGTCTACTTCATGAAAAAAAACAAGAAAAAAAAACAGTTACCCATTATATTTTAGGTCTGATGTTTTATTCGGGGGAAGGGGGGATAATTTGTCTCCACCATTTAAAAAAAATTATTAACACATAAGTAACTGGTTTTCATAATACATTTAAAAAAGTTTTAGTGCGCGAGCACGAGCGTCAATTATATGTATATGCTTAATAAAATTTTAAACTATTGAACTTATCATTATGAATTATGGAATATGTATTCTAAGCAACAAGGTATTAACGTGGGAATACTATTATTTTTTTAAAAACAGACTGTTTAGGAGATGTCATCGAAACTGTTGTATACCTCCCCTAAAGAAAGAAAAAAAATCATTAAAATTTAAAACTAATACTATTATTTAAAAAAAAACAGACTGTTTAGGAGATGTCATCGAAACGGTTGTATACCTCCCCTAAAGAAAGAAAAAAAATCATTAAAATGTAAAACTAATGCTATATTTATTACTTATACCCGTCTTGGGACGGGTATTCTACCAGTTATTCTTTCTAAAATACATATGATGTGATTCTTTTAAAAAACAGACTGTTTAGGAGATGCCATCGAAACGGTTGTATACCGCCCCTAAAGAAAGAAAAAAAAAAAATTAAAATTTAAAACTAATGCTATATTTATTGCTTATACCCGTCTTGGGACGGGTATTCTACAAGTTATTCTTTCTAAAATACATATGATGTGATTACTATGATGTATTATTCCGTCTGTAATTTAAAAAAAAAACGTATTAACTGTTTCGGATTATTACTACTAACCAATATCACATTATTTAATCTTTTGGAACTGACCTTCACTTCATACTTGAAGGGGAAGACTGACATCAAATCCGTTGCTAAGGTCGCTGCAAAAATGGTTGGACCATTTTATCGCCCCAGAAAGAATTACACCTGACGTAATCCTCTACCTGTATAAGAGTAAAATACGTCCTAAGATGGAGTACTGTTGCCACATCTAGAGAGGTGCCGCTCAGAGGACCATTTCCTATATTGAAAAAGTACACAACCGACTTCGAAATCTATTGAGGGATGCCCTCTTTTCCTTACAGCCACTCTCTCATAAAAGAGATGTTGCTAATCTTTCTCTGCTCTATCGTTATTGTCACGAGAGATTAGAGCTGAGTTGAGCCCCTATGGTTCTCCCCTGTAAAAAACACAACAAAAACTTGTCGAACTACAACCATTGTCAATAATTTCCCTGGCTTCGTTTGTCTACCTAAAACAAAACGAAGCTTCTGTGACCAAGGTTTCTCTCTTAGAACTACCCGTCTGTCGAATACAATACTGTGGGACTGCTTCACAGCTGACTACAACATTGTCGTTGTCAAGTCCAATGTAAACAAATTCTTTTCAAGCCGTCCTCTATATAATCAAATTCTGCCTTATTTCAACCATCGTTACTAATAATCACGGTGTTGTTTCGCCGTCCATCTGATAAACTCATTAACCCTTATCCTCGAGTTGTCTTATGGCCTTGATAAGCGTGTACTCTTTAATTAAAAAAGGCCCAATTTTTTTTATAGTTTGTAATCTGGTTTTGTAGATGGAAGCATTATTTGGCAGTCTGGTTTCGCCTCTCAGATATACCAGGACGTATCTAACACAGAATGGAACATACACAGCTTGGATATTACGACTCTGAGGTCGTAGAAAGTTTTATTTGATCGCCTCTAACCAGACACAAGATAGGATTAAAAGACCAGTCAATGTAATCAGAGTGTGTAAAAAGAAGAAAGGCACATAAAAGTTGTCTGGCACCTTTTCTAAGCACCATTCTTATCTTGTACGGAACTCCGCACACCTGCTGACTATATCTTCGTTCTGGTGTCAGGTGTGTGTATGTGTGTCGTTTTGAAATGTGTGACAGAACACGGATGGCAATAATAACCTTCAGCATTAAGACGAGACGAAAAGAACTCGCCATTGGAAGGAAATAAGCCTTTTCAATAAAGTGTATTAGCCTCGTCGAGAATATTCTAATTTACCACAAGAGACGAGATTTAATCTGATTAGAATTCAAGAGAGACGTCTTGTAGTCTCGGTCTGGGAGAGAACTAGAAGCTTTCGTTTCGACCGATGCATTTATTTAATACTCGAAGTCACAAGAAGTGTGCTATGTTATTTATTCATGAAAAATACTCAACCCGTTATTTTACTGTAATAAACCTATTTAAAAACTATCGCGGCAAAAGAAAAATCCGAGTTAAATCGGAAAAGATCTTTCGTCAAGTGTATCATTGTGACATAAAAAAAACCCGGCTCCGATTGGTTGAGCACGGTGGCTTAAAAAATTTTTTTATGGAAATCGCTCCAGACAAGGCATGAAACCATTTGATAAAAGACGCTAAAAATACTACTTCAAGGTAAAAAAACTAGCCAACGATAAGAGTCAGATAGATACATAGATTTCAGCCCAGAAAACAGCAATTCTTCCTCCTTTGTCAGAAACATCGCTCGTAAAATGTGAGGAATAAAGGACAAAATAGGGGGAAGCGATGTGTGCATGTTTGAAATACACGTGTAGATGTTGGTATACGCTAGTGGTGACCTACGTAGACACACTAGTATTCTATCTCCATGACTAACCCAGAAGATTTCGAGGGATCAATTCTGCGACTAAAAATCCGGCCAGTAAAATTGGTGCGACAATGAATAACATTAGCACGCAACTCTTTGGCGTGTTTATGTTCTTTATCAACCCCAGATTCATATGTCCAAGAGTGAGTAATTGTGTTAGGAATAATATATTTTTACTAACGGAAAACTGTTGAAATTCCACGGTGCCTGATACATCAATCTGTAATAATTACTGTTAATAATAATATTCCCTTTGAAGTAAAAAAAAAATGTCTTTCAAAGTAAATACTATTAAGAAATAAATACTTTCTTCTTCCGTAAAGATAATTGTTATTTGCAGCTAAATATTATTTGAAGAAATAAAATGAATATGTCCCTACTTTATTGACACCAAATTCGTGTGTCCAACACTGGGTATTTTTGTTAAAAACAATATAATTTTATAGCGACCCCAAAAGTCGTTTATTTTTTCCGAGTTCGGGTAGTGCAAATGTCCAAAACCACAATGTTGACATAATATCATTTTCTACATAATAATAGCCTGTAGGTTTCGGAGTTTTTGACATGAGGTTTCATAATTTGTAGTATTTAGATTATTGGATTACTGTTCACATATTGAATGCTACTCTCATTACGTTTCGGCCGATGTAACTACAACCTTCTTCAGGTGCGTCTTATCGAACTCGGGAATCTTTATAATTAAATTATGTAAGACTTCTACCCGGTCATGACTGATTTAACGAGAACAATCTACCCCGATTTAAAAAAGGATTCCATTCTAAATACTGTAGTTTCCCGAAATCAACTAGAGGCGCCCGAAGAAGGTCGGAGATTACATCGACCAAAACGTTATGTGAATGACACCCAAGATGAGAACAGTTGTTCGAAAGAACCAAATAATACAGATAATAGCCTTCTTCATACGTTCGTATGACATCTATCACCTGTTACTCCGTATCTCGGATTATAATCGCCGCACAGATGAAAAAAAATGAGTTCAAGTAATACGAGGTCTGTCTACAAAGTATCCGACTTTAGGCCAGAAAGACTATTTCAAATGCCTGACGAGGTTGGGAACCTAATCCCCTTCAAAGTAGGCCCCTTGAGTAGGCTCCTTGTGCTTGCACACACTTAACCCACCGATCCATCCACTGCCGGAAACACCTATGGAAGTATTCTCATCGAATTGTGTTCATCTCCGCCGTCGCGTTCCGCATAATCTCTTCTCTAGTCTCAAAACGGGAAACGTTTCAGTGAAGTCTTCAATTTTTTTAACAAACAGACGTCGCAAGGAGCCTTGTCTGGAGAGTAAGGAGGTTGGCGAACGACTGGAATTCCATGTTTGGCCAATAAATGTTGGATCAATTGGGATGTATGTGCGGGGGTGTTGTCGTGATGCAGTTGCCAGTTTTTCGCCGTCCACATAATATATGATATAAATGTTGAGTTTGCTAATGAATAGTCGATTGTGACAATTTTCTGTTGACGTGCGCTTGTCAACAAGGAAGAAGTAATACCTGGGAGTATGGTATAATGACAACATAACAGATACTACACTACCACCAATATAGGAGTAATCTGGAAGGATGGTGCCATGACAACAGAATTAAGCATTGAAAGAGTTCTGAAATGGTATAATAAACGTAATTGAGAATTTAAATATAGCACAATTAATAAAAGTAAATATAGTTCATAAAATAACTTGAGTTCTGAAATGGTATAATAAACGTAATTGAGAATTTAAATATAGCACAATTAATAAAAGTAAATATAGTTCATAAAATAACTTGAGTTGTGAAATGGTATAATAAGCGTAATTGAGAATTTAAATATAGCACAATTAATAAAAGTAAATATAGTTCATAAAATAACTTGAGTTGTGAAATGTTATAATAAACGTAATTGAGAATTTAAATATAGCACAATTAATAAAAGTAAATATAGTTCATAAAATAACTTGAGTTGTGAAATGGTATAATAAACGTAATTGAGAATTTAAATATAGCACAATTAATAAAAGTAAATATAGTTCATAAAATAACTTGAGTTGTGAAATGGTATAATAAACGTAATTGAGAATTTAAATATAGCACAATTAATAAAAGTAAATATAGTTCATAAAATAACTTGAGTTCTGAAATGGTATAATAAACGTAATTGAGAATTTAAATATAGCACAATTAATAAAAGTAAATATAGTTCATAAAATAACTTGAGTTGTGAAATGGTATAATAAACGTAATTGAGAATTTAAATATAGCACAATTAATAAACGTAAATATAGTTCATAAAATAACTTTGTTATTGTTTTGATTTTAATATAACAAATAGTTGTGTTTAGGAATATTCTATTGCGTTTCTAAACATTTGTCTACGAAATAAAAGAATTCAGAAATGCAAATGATGGCGCGTTCTCCTTTTCGGTGATGATGGCGGTGCAGTTATTTATACATCATTATTGTGGTCCTTTCCTGCCTATTTTATGCAGTAATTTATTTATTGTTTGACAAGTTATGATCCAGTCACAGTCCTCTATCTTTTCTTCTACGGTATTATTAGAAAGAAATGAAGTTGTATAAAAATTACGAAATATTTATAGTTATCTAACTTTATAAAAATTACGAAATTGTTATAGTTATCTAACTGTATAAAAATTACGAAATTGTTATAGTTATCTAACTGTATAAAAATTACGAAATTGTTATAGTTATCTAACTGTATAAAAATTACGAAATTGTTATAGTTATCTAACTGTATAAAAATTATGAAATTGTTATAGTTATCTAACTGTATAAAAATTACGAAATTGTTATAGTTATCTAACTGTATAAAAATTACGAAATTGTTATAGTTATCTAACTGTATAAAAATTATGAAATTGTTATAGTTATCTAACTGTATAAAAATTACGAAATTGTTATAGTTATCTAACTGTATAAAAATTACGAAATTGTTATAGTTATCTAACTGTATAAAAATTACGAAATTGTTATAGTTATCTAACTGTATAAAAATTACGAAATTGTTATAGTTATCTAACTGTATAAAAATTACGAAATTGTTATAGTTATCTAACTGTATAAAAATTACGAAATTGTTATAGTTATCTAACTGTATAAAAATTACGAAAGTGTCTGTTTTTCGTTTACAACAATAGCATGTTTATTAATTAACATTTTTTCAAGTATTTTAACTTTCATGCATTTTATTAAAGAAATTCTACGTATTTGATCTAACCTGTTCTTGAACAATGTGCCTTTAAGTTTAGATGACTTTCAAAAAGGTCCGTAACGACTAAAAATGGCAGCAAAACGTATTGTCCGATATTCATGACTCCACAAAAATAAATATAAGTGCTCAAATCTAATCCTGTGATAATTAATGCCAACGTTTCTGTTTCTTGTTGCTAAACGACAGTATGCACGAAAGGGTTAAGTAGATAACTTTGCGAAGCGATAGCGAAGCTATCAAGTTTAGAAATGTTTGAAAAGTCAGTAGAATTCAGAATGATGCTGGGTTCTATTTCCTGGCAAGACAGTTGTTTATGCACAACTATTGTGTCCCCTTTCGGCATATTCTCTGGAGGGACTGAGTTGATGTTTAACAAGATGCGATCCAGCCTCCTCCACCTCACACACACACACACGCATCATCGCCTAAACAAATTGAGTTTTTCTTTTCTTTTCGGTCATATTTAAAAGAAATAAATTGGTATAAAAATTACCAAATGTTAAGGTTCATTTACATATATGAATAAATGCGAAAGTGTTTGTTTCACGTTTACAACAATGAAATGTGTTTTTATTTAAAATTTTTGTTTCGACTATTTTAAGTTGAGAATGTTTCGAAGCGATTGCATAGTGCACTCTGACCTGAGATCTTATCAGCCCTTATCCCAGTTAGCAAATTCTCTTAGCTTGTGGTACAAATGACTCCTGCCCACCTTTTTCTCTCCCACTTAGAAACCGTCTACTTGTTTTTGGTTCTTGAAACAACCCAGAAAACAGTGAGCAGCTCATACCTGGATAGATTTAGGAGGGTCCTTTTAATTACCACACTTACCATTTAATTTTTAGCAATCTGTTTTTTTTAAGCACCCCCCAACCCCCAAACCGATGAATTTGCACATATAGTTTCAGTAAATTAAAAAATAAGTAAAACAATTGGGGATAATGTTAAATAGGGTATACCCATAAAGTAAATATGGTATTTTTGTGACTGAAACTAGTTTAGAGAATAGACCAAGAGGACGACAGCCGACCCATATCTCACCCACCCAATTTCGGCCTTGTGCTACATATTTTTCAAAGAAAATTTGCTATACTGTGAACATTTTCGTAAAATTTTAAAGATAAACAAATTGCGAAGCGATAGCTTAGCCATCTAGTGATACATCTAAATTGTAACCTATTTTGCGGTTGTCAGCCGCACTCCGATTTTCACGATGTTAGTTATGTATAACTGTCGCAGTCCTCCCACATTTATTATGTTATTCCAAAATGGTCACCCATCTGATACTGACTAGGTTCAATGCGCCTTAACCTCGCTGATCTTACAAAAAAGTCGACGTCATTAAATATAAACTAGAGAGTTAGTATTAGAAATCTATGGTTAAAAAACATGGCAATTGCTGCTTCAGTTAAAGGTGTTAGCTTTATTACAACCATCCTTGTACTATTACACAGTTTGATTACATTCAAATTTCATAATAACATCATTGCTGTTGTCGTGCCGATCCTGCTTATGACTCGGCACTTCTGACAAAACCGGATGCTAATCCTTTAACACCTTAGTCCACGTGACAGAAATCAACACAGTTTCTTTCTTTCTGCATATATCGTCCCTCGATCTCATTGTGATACTATAGACCAGGGGGGGACGAAGCCCCGAACGGTGGGGTGTAAATGATTCACTAACTCACAGGTACAATATGAAATGGGATGGACAATCAACAAGAAGTGGTCCGTTTCTATTGTTTAAAGTTGAGGGCTTGTCGGTGACTAAGACAAAAATACCGGAGATAAGATATTTGGGAGTAATAGTGTTTTACGGTCATTTTGACGACCATGAGTAAGTTTTACGACAGACGACGGTTTACGGCAAAAAGGTGTACGAGGTTGGGACTCAAAAAGAAGATATTCAGTTTGAAGTCAACTTCTTTCGAGAACAGATCGCAGACAGAGATCGGCAAAGATTTAGCAAATGATGAGATGAGCTGACAACTTGAGTAACGACAATGTGGGTCTCAACAGTCCGCGACGGTGTCACACACACTCATAGTTTCAACTAACTTATACACAAGATAAATGGGGTTATGTTCTTTCTCGTGGGTTTCGTTGCTTTTATTTGTTTTGTAAACTTGTAAACCAGTGCTGTACCCTCGACGATTCGTCAGTGGAATAGACGACTCGGTTTGAACGACGATGAAAACAAGAAGAAGGCTACGGACACGAAACATAAGGGTTGACAGTCGTCGAGAGGGACAGCATGGTCCTACATACTCAAAGAGTTTTATCAGCAGCAACAGGCAAAACAGTATAAATACTATTCACTCAGCTGCTCGTTCGGGGGTGTTACCCCTAGGCGTCGACGCCAGAAGAGACACCGTCTTCTTCGTCTCCGGAGACCGCACCGGCTCCATTAACTCTTAAAAGATCTTATAGAACCATTTCACTACTTCAACGACGATATCAAGTGCCAGCAGCAGCAAACGTTTCACCTCGAATCCCTGTCGGACGGAACGGCATTTAAACTACCAGGGCGAACGCAATCAGCAGCAGCAGCAGCAACTTCGCCTTCTACTTCTTTTGAAGGAGGAGGCGAAGCTGTTAAAAAAATGACTGCCACCATAACCAAGATTGTCACGGCAACTACAGCAGCTCGTTTCTAATCAACAAACACACCGTAGCTCAAACCGGATATGATCAACATATGCAGCTTTTTCTCTAGTCAGCCAAAGTCCTACAGCAGCTATCAACCGATCTCTGCATCCTCACCATTTGGCATCATCAAGATGTGCACCTTGTAATGTACTTTCAGAATATGTATTATTGCACCATCTTTGGACAGAACAGATACAACCTTTTGACCAGAGCGCGAATACCAATAAAGTGTATTTGAGTTCAAGTTTCATGTTCAACGTCAGATGAAATTTAAAAAGAACTTCTTTTTTCTGCATTTCATCTTCGGCGATCTGGCGATCCCATATTTGAAAAAAATTGGTGAATAGTGATAACGTACGTACGAGCATTACATTGCCTTAGCGTATTATTATATAGATTAGAAACGCCACAAGTCTAAAACAGCATAAGATATTATACCTTACTAGAGCGCTCCTTTCTGTCCAGCTATCATCCGAAGCAACGCCATGTCAATTATGACGTCATCCAGAAACATCTACATCTTGCTGAAGAAAACAAAACAAAAAAAAACTTTGCCCTAGTGAGCAGGCAAGTAAACAGCGACTTATTGAAATACAGGTTTATTTCTTTAAACAAATATTATTTATTAGAAGAACGTCACGAGTCTAAAACAATATAAATTGTTTGACCTTACTATAGCGCTCATTTCTGTTTAGTAGGTCGGTTTATTCATAGTGCGTGGCTGTGTAGAAAATACATTAACTTTATGATAGTGAGAGCAAACAGTCAGTATGTCGGCAGGGGATTGAAAACAATCCCCGAAATCTCTTTCCACACGATGATATTACTTTGTTTACCTCTAACAAATAACTTCTGGGGAGAAGACATTGGCAATTACAATTTCCCATCCACAGTGACAATAGACTGTTTATTTCTATCATTTGCTACAAATAAAGGCGGGAAACGACGCGCTTTAACACGTTTGATATGATTTAACGTTCGTTTTTGTCCGTATAAGATAATTTCTCACTGGTGTGCTTCGTCACATTTAGGTTCGAGAAACGAACACAACCTCATTTATTTTAGCTTCTGGCAGTTAGTCGCTTTGTTTATTCTTAACATCTAGTGAATGGAATTAAGTGTCTGCCTAATATTAGATTAAGAGAATACAGAATAGATTTCACCCAAACAGTGCATACAAATAAGCTATGTAAAGTTTACCTGGGTCAACTATTAACGCCATACGATATGTGGACGAACATTAAAAATGGTAGACCAAATCGTCCTGGCTTTTTTGATCACGTCATGTCTGCATTCACGCTGCCCACTTTGAAATTGTAAAGATGACGTTGAAACGATACACGCAATCTTGAAATATATATATATATATATATATATATATATATATATATATATATATATATATATATATATATATATATATATTTATATACATATAAAGATAGATGAAAGAAGAGGGATATACATGTACGAATGACAGATTTATTTCAACTTCGATTTTTCAATGCAAAATTATGTTTATTCTTTCCTTAAGCCAAGGTTTTTCAAAGATCAAAATCTTATCATCAGAGGAATTACATAGATAGATAAGTTGGCAGCGGAAAAGCCAAAATTCAAAATTTGAAAATATACTAAGTAATGGAGGGTGAAAAAATATAATTTTATTACCGAGTATACCTTGAACAATCGAAGTTGAAATAAATCTGTCATTCGTACATGTTTATCCCTCTGCTTTCATCTATTTTTATAATTGCTCTATCTCGTATATTGAGCTTAAACCATTTCACTATAGGTTCTATCTACTAAAAGTATACTTTTAGTTTCATATTTTATTATATATACAGGGTGTTTCAAAAGTCTTGGGAACATAACGATTTT
Source organism: Sepiola atlantica (assembly GCA_963556195.1). Classification (NCBI taxonomy): domain Eukaryota; kingdom Metazoa; phylum Mollusca; class Cephalopoda; order Sepiida; family Sepiolidae; genus Sepiola; species Sepiola atlantica. The sequence continues at coordinate 187,601,267 of OY744520.1, read as the reverse complement.
TAATAACTCAAAAACTATTAGGAGTTGAAAAATGAAATTGGTACCGTTGGAAAGGTTAAAGTTTCGAGTTTTGTGGGGAATCTTCAAAGTTGCTCAATATGAGCAGCATTCGTCACACGGCAGACATCTAGTCGATAGTCCATTTCCTGCCAAACGCGTTCCAGCATCTTGACGTCAATGGTTCCCACAACTGCCGTTACTCGAGCCTTTAGTTCGTCAATATCTCTTGGAAGGGGCGGCACATAGACTTGTTGCTTGACAAAGCCCCAAAGGAAAAAGTCACACGGGGTAAGATCTGGAGACCTAGGAGGCCAGGGCATGAGAACGTCATCACCTCGCCCAGATCTCCCAATCCATCTACCAGGCAGCCTTGTGTAAGAAACTGCCTTACTCTAAGACTCCAGTGTGGTGGTGCACTATCTTGTTGAAAAATGAAGTCATCAGATTCTGCTTGTTCCAACTGAGCCATTAACCAGTCTTCCAGCATGTTGAGATAGGATTCACCAGTGATAGTTGCCTCTTCAAAGAAGAACGGTCCATAGACACCTTTCTTGGAAATTGCACAAAACACGTTCACTTTTGGTGAATCTCGCTCGTGCTCAAGAAGTTCATGAGGATTCTCAGTACCCCATATGCGAGTGTTATGCTTGTTAACTTTGCCATTCAGATGGAAGGTCGCCTCATCGCTAAAAACAAGCCGGTCATCAAAGCCGTTATCTTCCAACTTCTCTTGCATTGCAATGCAAAAGTCACGGCGAAGTGGCTTATCAGTGTCCTTCAACTTTTGGACCAACTTGAGCTTGTAAGGTACCATTTGCAGTCGTTTCCTTAAGACACGCCAGACAGTTGCTGGAGCAAGCTGAAGTTCACTGCTGGCTCTTCTCACTGATTTACGGGGGCTCCGCTGAAAGGCTGCCCGAACTTGCTCAACTGCATCTTCTGAAGTTGAAGGGCGACCTGTTCGCTTACTTGGGCACAAACACCCATCTTTCACAAATTTAGCATGCCATCTGACAATGGATTTCCTTTCAGGGGCTTCTTTTTTAAATTTCCTGCGAAATGCACGCTGAACACATGTCCACGATTCAGTCTTTGCAAATTGGAGGACGCAAAATGCCTTGTCTTGTTTAGAGAACGCCATTACTGCACCTGGAACGATAACACGAAAATCATTAGTATGACCAAAAACTTGATTAAGCAAGCTTTAAAATGGCACCAGTTTCATTTTTCTACCTGGAATAGTTCATGAGATATACGCATTTATAATGTTCCCAAGACTTTTGAAACACCCTGTATAATATATATATATATATATATATATATATATATATATATATATATATATATGTGTGTGTGTGTGTGTGTGTGTGTGTGTGCAGAGTTTAGTGATTTCAGTGAGAATCTGAGTAAGACAGCTCAATGTACTTTTTAACAGAGCAGAAATAAATTTGAAAAGAAAAAACCTAAACACACATTCGGGCTGTCAGCATTATAAATTATTTCGACCTAGATAGGTCTTGTCAGATGCGTAAACGAGACCTATCTAGGTCGAAACAATTTATAATGCTGACAGGCCGAATGTGTATTTAGTTTTTATTTTAAAAATATATATATATATATATATATATATATATATATATATATATATATATATATATATATATATCAAAACAGACAGACTGTCTCGCTGTATCACAGCTCTTTAGTGTGTTTAGACCCGCAGGTTCTTCAAGCTGAGACTGAATCCTGTCTGTTTTGTTTCCTAGACGGACTTTTTACCAATTATGCTATCAGACAAATGTACGGAGTAAGTGAAATCTAAAATATTCCATATTAAAGAGATTTTAATTAGTGCTAGCGACAGCCGACGATTTCACTTACTTGAGTGCTCAATCCACGAAGGAAGGGGGCATATGTAGATATCCATAGTACGTATATATATATATATATATATATATATATATATATATATATATATATATATGTGTGTGTGTGTGTGTGTGTGTGTATTGCGAGTGCTCAATCCACGAAGGAAGGGGGCATATGTAGATATCCATAGTACGTATATATATATATATATATATCTATATATATATATATATATATATGTGTGTGTGTGTGTATTGCGAATGATATTTGTTCGCAAGATTACTGCCTAGGAAAAAATAACACAGTAGTTATATTTTTTAGATTATACTTGCGTCAGATTGTTTGTCAATTGAACTCGATAAAACTTTGATGGCAGCTTCTCGGTGAGCTCGAAACTGGCAAACCCCTACATCACTGTCTCTCGACTTACAATGGAATATCTGACGGTATAGTTGCCGTTGTTTGTGTTGTCTATTAACATTACAAAATTAAGTGAGAAGAAGCTTAATTTCTTTCTAGTCGGACTTGAAACGAGCCAGACGCATCACCTAAGTGCGTGTAAGTCACCCCGCGACCCGCTAGATTAGTTTAGCTATAATTTAATTAGACGAATGATACCATGGTTAGTGTGATGTTTTCTAATTTTTAAAAACAACAAAAAGATTCAGAACCATATAACATATATTTGTTGTATTACAACCAACCAGTTTGCCCATCAACGTGTGAAACAAATTAAAGTTAACGACCACCACGGAAGTGCTACAATAATGTTACACATGAAACGTGTGGATTCAGGGACAACATATTCTAAGAAATATTCATTTTGATTCATGGTTGTTGTTCGTCCTTCGTGTAACTGTATATAGCTAATCGATCTTAAATGAGAAACTGTTGCAATTATTTCATTTGTTCCTGCATCGTAGGTCATTCAGAAATCATTGAAATAACATTTTTATATCATCAGAAAAATATGCTAAAATTGTTATTTTATTTATGCGTTTTGAATGGAATATGTTTAAAGTAGGGGTGGGAAGTAATGGGTGAAAATTTCAGATTCATGCGAGTAGTATCTTTTGAGTTCATTTATACATAAATAACACTAAACAATCAAACATTTTGAAAATTTTGCAAAATTCAGAAGGTGCAGGCCAAAAATAGCCGTTAGGACTCCACGGGACTCAAAATCCATGATTTTTCGGTGAAAAAGTGGTTTCATGCGACATTGCAGGTCCTAAAACATCCTCAAAAGCTATGAATGGATATAGATGGTTAAATCTGATATAGTACTTTAATTTAGAACCATTTTCAGGCTGTTGAAGGGTTTTCATGAATGTAAAATAGCCAAAAACTAGTGGCCTGCACCTTCTGAATTTTCAAAATGTTTGATTGTTTAGTATTATTTATGTATAAATGAACACAAAAAAATACTACTCGCATGAATCTGAAATTTTCACCTATTACGTCCCACCCCTACTTAAAGTAATATACAGTACAATGCCATACAGTGTAATGCTACACAATAAAATATCATACAGCACAATACTATACACACCATACAATAAAATACTATGCAATATCGTACACTACAATACTATATCATGCGATATCAGACAATGTAATGTCATACATGTAATTTAATACAATTCAATACCACGCAATGCAATTTCTGCTTCCCTATCGAACCATAAGTATCGAGTTATGCCAGCGCGTTCGACTGACCAACCGCCTTTCCCCGAACGCATGCGCCGTAGATATTCTTCCGAAGTGCACAGCAACCGTCAACAATTTACATACATAATAAAAACAACACACAGACGCAGACGTTGTATACAAGCGACTGTTGAAAACGGGTGTCGGTGTGTGTCGTTAGGATCTTGTAGCTAGTGTGTCTACGTCTGAGCCAACTACCCATCTCTCCCCTTTTAAATCTCAGCTAATACTAACTTCATCGTTCGCGATCCCTCTTTGTTTCTCGTCATGATCGTTCTCCTCAGGCTCTGATGCCGTTATCCCTCTACAAGCCACTGTCTTCTGAATATAGCAAGTTTCTACAGGAAATAATAGATGCCTGGTTAACTTCCACCAGAAATTAGATATGCTCGTTTTCTTTCTAATGCTTCCGAATTCTCTATCTTGATATCCACTTCCGGCTGTTGATAGCTAATCGTCATGGCATAACTTGTCTGTGTATTATAATTGATCCGTCCCTTTTTATTTTTACAATGCTTCCGTTATAAGCAACTGTTTTATTTCCAAATATTACATATATACGTATAAATTACTTTATTTTGTCCTTTAGTCCTTACATTCGATTAGACATGTTTCTGACAAATGGGGAAGAATTGCTGTTTTCTGGGTAGGAATCTATTCATCTAACATCGTTGGCTAGTTTTTGACCTGTAACTAGTATTTTCTGAACTCCTTACATCAAGTGGCTTCATGCCTGGTCTGGAGCGATTTCCATAAAAAATAATTAATTCTGGTTAAATTTTATGTAAGACGCCCTATAGTAAATAAATTGTTTGACCACAGTCGAGAGCGACCCAAAGGTTTCCTTTTGATTAGCTTCTATACCAAAATGTAGAAAAGGGTGACACGCTATTTCCAAGATTACTCCACTTACCCTTGATCGTTCACTTTATAATGCTGAGTGTTTAGCAAAGGGACATCAAGTAGTATTTTTTGAGTCTTTGGTATGATTCGACCGAGGATTGAACTCCGGTCTCCCAGCACATTAGCGAACGCTAACAATTATGCCAAATGCGTAGTCAAGAAAAGCTATTAGATCGTAATGGAATTGTTCTTCTGTTTTTGCGAAATTAATGAAATAATTTTTATATCGAAGGCATGTTAGAATTGTTCTTCTGTTTTTGCGAAATTAATGAAATAATTTTTATATCGAAGGCATGTTAGATTTGTTCTTCTGTTTTTGCGAAATTAATGAAATAATTTTTATATCGAAAGCATGTTAGAATTGTTCTTCTGTTTTTGCGAAATTAATGAAATAATTTCTATATCGAAAGCATGTTAGAATTGTTATTCTGTGGCAGAAGTGTTGAATCAAGCTGGAGTCTGGACGTGAAATAGTGAGGGTGATGACTGTATTCTTGACGCAAGAGAGCCCGTTTTTATTTGGCATTAAGGATACCGGTGTGAGAGCAAGCATCATTTGCCTGATACGAAAATAATTTGCTAATATGTATCGTATAGAAAATAAAGAGTTTTCGATGCGATTAGAACCTGATCCTTGCATCTGAGGTTAATTTAAGTGAGAAGCACCACGGCAACCAACTGAAAGGCCAATATGTTGAGAACTATGCGATTTGCATAAGCGTATACGAATGTTATTTCTGAAACACTTTGATGAATAACTTGTTGGGGGAAGAGAAAGCTTTATGGTGCGTGAGGAAGGGCGGTTAGTGGTGGCGGTGTTCGGGAAAATGTCATTTGTAGTGAGTACACAATATTTTGTTTTTTTACTTTAGTGTTTCATCGGTTAAATCCTATTTGAGTCACCTGGATAATTTCGAGTGAAATAATACGTAATTATTTGAAGTTTCACATTCTTTATGCATTCTTATAATAAGAAAATGCTTAACGTCTAATTGAGCAGTTGTTTTCCCTATTGAATTTAAACCACGTAATACAATACACCACAATAATATACAACACTATACACTGCAATACTACACCGTGCAATGCCATGTAGTACAATTGCATACGGTGCAGTACTATATATTACAATGCCATACAGTTCAATGCTACACAATGCAATGCCATACAGTTCAATGCTAAACAATGCAATGCCATACAGCTCAATGCTACACAATGCAATGCCATACAGTTCAATGCCATACAGTTCAATGCTACACAATGCAATGCCATACAGTTCAATGCTACACAATGCAATGCCATACAGTTCAATGCTACACAATGCAATGCCATACAGTTCAATGCCATACAGTTCAATGCTACACAATGCAATGCCATACAGTTTAATGCCATACAGTTCAATGCTACACAATGCAATGCCATACAGTTCAATGCTACACAATGCAATGTCATACAGTTCAATGCTACACAATGCAATGCCATACAGTTCAATGCTACACAATGCAATGCCATACAGTTCAATGCTACACAATGCAATGTCATACAGTTCAATGCCATACAGTTTAATGCTACACAATGCAATTCCATACAGTTCAATGCTACACAATGCAATGCCATACAGTTCAATGCTACACAATGCAATGCCATACAGTTCAATGCTACACAATGCAATGTCATACAGTTCAATGCTACACAATGCAATGCCATACAGTTCAATGCCATACAGTTTAATGCTACACAATGCAATGCCATACAGTTCAATGCTACACAATGCAATGTCATACAGTTCAATGCTACACAATGCAATGCCATACAGTTCAATGCTACACAATGCAATACCATACAGTTCAATGCTACACAATGCAATGCCATACAGTTCAATGCCATACAGTTCAACGCTACACAATGCAATGCCATACAGTTCAATGCTACACAATGCAATGTCATACAGTTCAATGCTACACACTGCAATGCCATACAGTTCAATGCTACACAATGCAATGCCATACAGTTCAATGCTACACAGTGCAATGCCATACAGTTCAATGCTACACAATGCAATGTCATACAGTTCAATGCTACACAATGCAATGCCATACATGTCAATGCTACACAATGCAATGCCATACAGTTCAATGCTACACAATGCAATGTCATACAGTTCAATGCTACACAATGCAATGCCATACAGTTCAAATGGTACACAATGCAATACCATACAGTTCGATGCTATACAATGCAATGCCATACAGTTCAATGCTACACAATGCAATGCCATACAGTTCAATGCTACACAATGCAATGCCATACAGTTCAATGCTACACAAGGCAATGCCATACAGTTCAATGCTACACAATGCAATGCCATACAGTTCAATGCTATACAATGCAATACCATACAGTTAAATGCTACACAATGCAATACCATACAACACAATAGTATACATGCCATACTATGCAGTGCAATGTCATACAACACAATACTATGCAATGCAATATCATACAGTACAATATCTTATGATGCAACATTATACAGTACAATACTATATCATGCAATACCAGACAATGTAATACAATACCATATCATACCATACAGTACTGCAATTTTAGTTAGTGGTTGAGTTGTAAGAAATGTTTTCATTATGGTGTAAAATACTTTAAAGAAATAAATGGTTCGGATTGAGAGATGTCCACTTTCTGATATCACCGTATGTTACACGAAATAAAGCTGTTCATGGTCTGCGTAATATCACGATATATCTATGGTAATAGCACCACGACATATCTATGGTAATCGTATGACATATCTATGCTAATCGACCCCACACCAACATTAACAAACGTGATAGAATTCTTTTTATATGTTAGTTGAGAACAGCTGGTAGACACCAAAAGAATGTTTAATTTTATTTCTTTTTTATTTTTGCTCCTGCATCGGAACTTATTCGAAGAGATTTCGGATTCAGTTGACGCTCCAACATTTGTCAATAATCAGTTTACTTGGGGCCAAGAAATGAAACAACTTCAAACGCCCTCAGACCAGCGAATGCCTCTCCCCCATTCGCCTCCTCCTTCGATCGACACATTCGCCAAAAAGACTTTGATCTGCACAGCGTGCCGCTTTTCAATTCGTGCGTGCCACTAATGAACTCTGAAAACCTTTATCAACCGGTTCCTTTGACAACTTGCCGCACACGGCGCACTTTCCGTTCTTGGGCGGCAGGGGGGGGGGGGCGGTCATTATAGAGAATGAGGTGTTCGTCACGTAGTGGTTCTATGCGACCCTTAAACTTCAGACAGAAATGAGATTTCTATCACAATTCAACAGCTCTGCACTCGCTGGTACGGTTAATTGGAAAAAGGGACGGGTGCGTGATCGGGGAGATGGATACGTCGGCGGTTTCAGGTTCAAAATCGTACTTCGGATCCATTGTATTTAATTACATATTAATTCACGCGGGAAAAATATCTTGCTAGTTCATACACAAAGAAAAATTCTTCCCTTTATTTAAAAATATGGAGTCGTACAATCTAGAAAAAAAAAGATAATTTATTTTAAATTTCATCTGATGCTGCTGTTGGGTCAAACGCGAAACTAGGAATAAAATTCACTTTCTTGGCCTTCGGGCAAAGATCAAAGCATAGAATCTGTTCTATCCAAACATGTTGCAATAATATCGTGGGATCTGCGTTTGCGCCGGACCTCGATAGAATAGAAATGGAGAGTAGAAAGTGGACCTTGCATTTACTTTCGGCAGCCTCGTAACTATTGCTTCCCTTATTTTGTCCTTTAGTCCTCACATTCCACGAGCGATGTTTCTGACAAATGGGGAAATATTGCTGTTTCTTGATCAGAATCTATCCTTCTAATACTTATCGGTTACTAGTTTTTGACCGTGGAGTTGTAGCATTTTTCAGCTACTTGTATCACGTGGCTTCATGCTATGTCTGGAGCGATTTTCATAATTTTCTTGTTTTGAAGTGTCACAAACTCCCACAAGAATATATTCTGAAACATTAACGAGACTACTTAAATAAGTATGTTTCAGTTTGAACAAAGGGGGTACAATACTATCGTGGGGTCTGCGTTCACGCCGAACCTGTAGAGAATGCACAGTAGCAATATACAACAGATGAAGGATACAACTGTGGAATTTCCACAGATCCCGCTCGTCAATCAATAATTCCTTTCTAAACTTTTATACATGATAGCAAATTATCTTCAATTCATCGTTTCCAATGGATAGGGTATTTTGGTAGGAAAATACATTAAAGGGTTGATATATCGTCTCCAATGAATGCCTGAATAACAATTATAAACCCCCTATTACTTTGGGTATTATTTCTATGAAAAAGAATAGTGTTACTAGAAAGCTAAACAAGTAACACAATTTCATAGAAATTCCTCCCAACGCTATGCACACTAATGAAGAAGAGGTTATCTTTTTCTGTCGTGGCAGAAATAGTTCTTGTTGTGAATGTCTTACAAAGAGGATCCAGATATTAGAATTCAGCCAATAACGTTCCATGAAAATAGCGATAGAGTAGGGAGAGACTAACAACGTCTCTTCACGTACTAATACTATCAGAAAAGGGCAGTTTCTTTGATTAGGACCCACGTTAAATGTACCTCGGCATCGGCACTTTCTGGATGTTTACGTAAACCACCAGAAAGTACCAAAGTGGTTAGCCAATGAAACTGCGAGTAAATGAGCAGACGATTTCAACTGATTGAAACGAATAAGCAGACACAGATTTCATTCTACTTCTTATACAGGGTGGGCAAAAACAAGGGTCCTATTTTTAAAAATTCATAACTTTTTTATTTATTGATTTAAAAAAAATTTTTTTTTTAGAATAAGTAAAGGACTCCTTCCGAAGCAAGCATGAGCCGTATTAGCCCTAAGGAACGTACCCTAATTTAGAAAACATTATTTTTGCTTAAAAACCTCAAAACAGTGTAAAAAACAATAATTTAGTTTTTGTAAGTTTTAAGAAGTGTTTTTCGGCTAAAATTTGTTTTGTTTATTTCAAAATATCTCGGAAGGGTCAGTCTACACACACATAAAGTTTGGTGAGTTTAACTTTTATTTTGTGGAAGTTATTCAAATTCAAGTTATTCAAATTTAAAGATAGAACCCTTATTTTGGCCCACCCTGTAGTTCTACGTAATCTACCGAATTTTAATACCCCCAAAAAATGAAAAGAAACTGTTTCGTGTGAAAAAAGGATTTTTACAGCTTGTTCAGTGAAATTTTTGTTATAAAAAATGCTCAGGCAAAAAACAAAATTTTAATACCTAACCCTAAAAAAACGAACAATAATTATTAGTAAAAAAACATAACGACGCCATTTTTACCTTATTACAAACCAACAATTATTCTCGTTAAAAAAACTAAACACTTACTTGCTTCACTTTTTAATTTAAACACTTCTTACTTGAAACACTGCTATTTCTTTGTTAAAAAGTCATTTTTTCTTTCATACAATTTGACTAAATGTATTTGATTTTTGTTGCTTTCAAGTTTTGCTTGTTTTTTACCCGCGTGTAAATCCAGCCTAGTTTGTGATTTTTTTGGGATGCATGTAAGTCCACGGACTTTTCATTCAACACTGTCCAGCAGTTTACGTAAACGGAACTTCCATGAGCAACGTTTCTTTCCAAGAACTATCCGTCTGAGGAACACAACACCACGTGGCTGCTTTCCAGCGAACTACAACATGGTCGATTTCAATTCCAATATTTAAACACTTTTATTGAGCCGTCCTTTATAATAATATAATTTTGCCCAGTTTAAAATATCGTGACCAATCCTCAGTGTTACTTCACCGTTCACTTGACCAACTCATTAACCGTTATCCTCGAGTGGCTTTTTGGGACGTTGATAAGCGGTGACTAGTTAATACATAATACATAGCTTCTGAAAGTAACTGACTTCTGTTGCAATCTTCTACGTATATAAGAGTCAGGTACGTCCTAAGAACGGGTACTAATGCCATATATAAGGAGGCGCTGGCCAGATCACTGTTTGTTGCATAGAAAGTCTATTTAAATAGAACATGGGTGCAGATAATATCGTCTTCTTTAAATCCAATGTCAACAGATTCCTCTCATGAAGCGTCCCCAAAAGTATTCAAACTCGGTGCATTTCATCAATCATTCTCAATCGTCTCATAGAGTTCTCCATTTTCATATGATAATCATTTCATCTCATTAACCAGTGTCCTCGAGTGGCTTTTGGCCTTGTTAAGTTGTGATTTATTACTAAAAAAATCCAAGAGACTAAATTTCAGACTATTTTGAACTATCCACCGAAATTATTTTTCTCGTCCTACCTTTCATCCCGGTAGACTATTTTAAAAAGAAAACACGTCTATTATCTAGGAATCCGTAAAACCCGGCCTGCCATTTCAAAATAGAATTCATAAAATACTCGGGGAATGTAGATTTAATAAACAGCACAACCCGGCAGGAAACCAACCCGCTTTAACTTGTACCACGAGACATGTTGCCCCATTTCAAAGAGTAAAAATAAGTTCTCGCGCCTGCGCAGACTGCAATTCCCAGGTGGCAATAAACACGATTACTTCTGAATGGTAATGTCATTTATGAATAGAATTAAAGAGAATGAGAGAGATTCCGTCAATTTTAAATTGGTGACAATGTAAGATTATATTGCTGACATCGGTCTATTTCACCCCGCCCTACAAGAAATACCTAATGGATGTATAAAAAAAAATCAGAAAAATGATATGCCGCCATGACAGTTGGTCGATCCGACCGACGCGTCGAGACTCGCATATCTAAAGGACGAATGTGTTTCTTTAGAGACCAGTTTTCCGCCTAGATACTAAAGATATAAGAAGTTTTGAAATTGGAAACACTTGAACGACATTTTGTGGGTAGGGATTCACTCAAATGTCGTGATTCTTGCGTATATTTAATGACATCAAAGAAGTATTCCAGCACGGCAGTCGATGACCATGTCTACATTCTCAAACTTTCAGATTGCTAAACCTGCACCACAATAAAGATGTCGACATTATTTAATAATAAACTAGCAGGCCCCGTGTACCGGCGTTGCCCAGGCAAATTGGAGGAGGCAAGAAACTTCAGCTCCAACTCCTGAACCCAATATAACTATTTATTTGTCGAATTTTTAAACTATTAATAAGTATTAATTATTGTGTTCTTTAATTATTAAATCTATATAATAAAAGTGAATGTACGTGTGTCTGGCCAGATTTGCAGTATGAAGAAGAGGATGTGGGAGGAGACGAACGAAGGAGAAGGTGAACAAAGGTAGTAGACAAAGTAGCGGTGGCTACTGATGCTTCTTTCAAAGCTGAACACCGGTCAATAATTCAGAATTCAGTTTAAGCTGTCGGCCTCGACTGCTGCTGCTTTGAATATTCAATATTTCTTAATAAATATTTATTTTTTATATGCTTGATTTATTTGTTGGTAAAATGAAAAATTTCTGTAATTTTTTGTACACTTATATTTACCAAACAATCTTCTGTTTTTCTCATTGAAAGTTGTGTAAGTGTGTGTGTGAGTGAGAGAGAGAGTGTGAGAGAGAGAGTGAGAGAGAGAGAGAGCGAGAGAGAGAGAGAGCGAGAGCGCTTAAGCTTTTAATAGCAATATCATTTCTTTAACGAATTAATAAAAGTATTGGATGTAAATAGTTTAAGAATGCTTTCAATATTTTATGCGGATTTGCTAAGAATTTTACAGCCGTAATTACTTTCTATTCGCAGTTTAAAGGCTTTTAAATCACTTTTGAATTTCGATAGATCACAAAATAATTCTTTTTTTCTTTTTTCTATCCTTCTCTCTTTTAGCCCACGATTTCCCTTCCCCCTCCTTCATTGACCTCTAACTACCACACACTTTTATTTTATTTCCCCCCTTTTCTTCCCTATTCTTAAACTCTTCTCCCCCAATCTCCTTTCTTTGCATTATTTACGTTATTTGCCTTTTGTGATGTCATCAAATGTGTACCGTGACAAGCAAGGAAGATAAAAGATATAGTTTTTAGTAGTATATAGATTCGTGCTTCAAAACCAAAGAAAACATTAATATTCTGACGTATCAAATAACGATTTATTGATTTTTTGTTATTTTTTATTTACACAACTTTTTTCTTATTTCTTTTATTTCCTTTTTAAAAGATGAATAAAGTTTATATTTTGTTCTTAGAATAAATTTTGTAAATGTAACATTTTTATGAAAAATAACTTTAAAAAATGCATACATAGTTATTTGATACTTCAGAATATTAATGTTTTTTTTTTGTTTAACACCACAGATCTATATACTACTAAAATAGAGACACTATCCAATATATTTCTAAAAGATTTATATCTTCCAACTATCTCTTTGACACCAGTAATCAAAGTAGAAACGGGTGAGCGGATAAAATATAAAATCGGTAAAATCGAAAAAAAAACGATAATGCCTTTATTTCTTAACAACACGGTTCAACTTATGTCGAAAATGATTGACGAAACAGTTTTCGGTATTTAGTTTTTGTTTATGAAGCTATACCGGTCAATGAAATAGGGTAAATCTCAAATTACTTTATATATAACACTATCAGATTTACCCGACGTTTCATTGGATGTAAGTATGTTGATACTGTCTACAATAATAACACTGATAATCATGCTGGCTTGCTTGTTTGCACATTGGATAGTTTGGATAGTTCAGATGGTTAAAGAAAGGGAGAATGAAGCGATAAGTGGTGGGAGAAGGGTAACAGGTGGGATAGTAGTTTATATACTAATATACAATGAACCAACGTTGACTCATTATTCGTGACATTTTGATAATTGCCGTTAGATTTAAAGCATACAATATCGTTCTCCTCTAACTCAGAATGTACTTAAAATCTCTATCTATAGTGTCTGCCATAAGTAAATATATCGTTTGTGTGTAACTTTGTTGATACTAAAGCATTTTTTCTACTCCATGTGTCATTCGAAAGCGGAACTATATATTTTTTAGCATCATTGAACTGAAAGAACAAATCCGAGTGGTCATTGCTTTAGTGCTGTTGGAGCTGTGAGCCAAAGTATGCAACTAAATCCCTGAAAGATAAGCAACGAGCATTGAGCGCCACAGAGAGCACACGGAGTACTAATAAATGTTTTAATAAACATCGTGTTTTATTTGTATTATTTGAATTATTCGGATTATTGTTCGCATCTTGGATGTTATTCTCAAAACGTCTCGCTCGACGTAACCTCCGACCTTCTTCAGGTGAATCTTGTCGAACTCGGGAATTCTTCTGTCGAACTCGGGAATATGTACGGAATTTCGAACGAAACTATTTAATCTACGGGGGTAGTTTGTTCTCGTTCTGTCATCCATGACCGGGTAGAAGTCTTACGTAATTCCGAATTATATTCTTAGTATTACTCGCACCGAGAATTGGATCATTAATCTTCCAAAAAACTGTCACTTAGAACTGATTACCACTTAGCACTTATAGCCGTTGCGCTAGAAGCTTTTGTGAAAGTTCAATCCTCAATGCGGACGGTACTAAGAATACAATTACGAATTTCCCGATCATGGAGGACGGAAGGAGAGCAAACTAACCCCCGTGGGTGAAATATGGGTTCCGTTCGAAATTCCGTACATCTTCCTGAGTTCGACAACATGCACTTATAGAAGGTCGGAGTTTACATCACTAGAAATGTGAGAATAACATCGAAGTAATCTAAATGATACAAATTATCAATCTTCATCTAAAAACATCCGTAACATCACGTTTTATGTTGTAAAAAAATCAAGTGTTTACATAACTAGAAATGTGAGAATAACATCGAAGTAATCTAAATGATACAAATTATCAATCCACATCTAAAAACATCCGTAACGTCATATTTTATGTTGTAAAAAAATCAAGTGTTTACATCACTAGAAATGTGAGAATAACATCGAAGTAATCTAAATGATACAAATTATCAATCCTCATCTAAAAACATCTGTAACATCATGTTTTATGTTGTAAAAAAATCAAGTGTTTACATCACTTAAAATGTGAGAATAACATCGAAGTAATCTAAATGATCCAAATTATCAATCCTCATCTAAAAACGTCCGTAACATCGTGTTTTATGTTGTAAAAAAATCAAGTCTTTACATCATTAGAAATGTGAGAATAACATCGAAGTAATCTAAATGATACAAATTATCAATCCTCATCTAAAAACATCTGTAACATCATGTTTTATGTTGTAAAAAAGTCAAGTGTTTACATCACTTAAAATGTGAGAATAACATCGAAGTAATCTAAATGATCCAAATTATCAATCCTCATCTAAAAACGTCCGTAACATCGTGTTTTATGTTGTAAAAAAATCAAGTCTTTACATCATTAGAAATGTGAGAATAACATCGAAGTAATCTAAATGATACAAATTATCAATCCTCATCTAAAAACATCTGTAACATCATGTTTTATGTTGTAAAAAAGTCAAGTGTTTACATCACTAGAAATGTGAGAATAACATCGAAGTAATCTAAATTATACAAATTATCAATCCCCATCTAAAAACATCCGTAACATCATATTTTATGTTGTAAAAAAATCAAGTCTTTACATCATTAGAAATGTGAGAATAACATCGAAGTAATCTAAATGATACAAATTATCAATCCTCATCTAAAAACATCTGTAACATCATGTTTTATGTTGTAAAAAAGTCAAGTGTTTACATCACTAGAAATGTGAGAATAACATCGAAGTAATCTAAATGATACAAATTATCAATCCTCATCTAAAAACATCTGTAACATCATGTTTCATGT
>OY744520.1:187533466-187580966 GCA_963556195.1 Sepiola atlantica | reverse complement strand
CTTAAAGCCAGTTTTTATTTTTTCAGTTGCTGTTTTACATTAACTACGTGGGGTCTGCGTTAGCAATAAACAGTTTATAATTCAAAAGTTAAAAGGTTGGGTAGAGAGGTTGTTGGGTCACTCTACTTTCCCGGGCAACGCCGAGATATGGATCTGCCAGTGTAAATATAAAATATAACAAAATTTTGTATAAAGAAATGTGTTCATTTTTCTTCACTTATTTTAACATTTTATTTCTAAATCCATACTTTTAGTTCAATAAGAAAGGTAATGATTTATAGTATCGAATAAAATTAAAAACATCAATATGCGATCTTGATTGGTTGGAGATTCATTAGAAGAAGTATGGGTACATGTTATTTACCAATCGTAAAATGCTTTTTTTTAGTTTTAAATTATGAAGTAGAATATAATTATTTTTAACGTAAAGAGATTCAACTTTCGAAATAAATACTAAAACACTTCCGTTTTCGATTATATTTACATGAATACAATAGTGTAAGTAACGTATGATAAACCTTATTTGTTGTTTTGTTGAAAAAGTGAAATAAGCCATTTGTTTTTGATTAAAACAAAAATACTAATAAAATAATTCGGATAACATAACGAAACAGCTAACACATTAATAAATATACAGACACAGGCAGAGAGATAGAGAGAGAGAGGGGAGAGAGAGAGAGAGAGAAGAAAAGGGGGGGAGATAGAGAGAGAGGGGGGAGAGAGATAGAGAGAGAGAGAGGGATGGAGAGAGAGATAGAGAGAGGGGGAGAGAGATAGAGAGAGAGAGAGGGGGGGAGATAGAGAGAGAGGGGGGGAGAGAGAGATAGAGAGAGAGAGAGAGAGAGAGAGAGGGGGAGAGAGATATATATATAGAGAGAGGGGGGAGAGATAGAGAGAGAGGGGGGAGAGAGAGAGATAGAGAGAGAGAGGGGGAGAGAGATAGAGAGAGAGGGGGAGAGAGAGAGATAGAGAGAGAGAGAGAGGGGGGAGAGATAGAGAGAGAGAGGGATGGAGAGAGAGATAGAGAGAGAGAGAGGGGGAGAGAGAGAGATAGAGAGAGAGAGAGGGGGGAGAGATAGAGAGAGAGAGGGGGGAGAGAGAGATAGAGAGAGAGAGAGGGGGAGAGAGAGAGGGGGAGAGATAGAGAGAGAGGGGGAGAGAGAGATATAGAGAGAGAGGGGGGAAGAGAGAGAGAGAGAGAAAGAGAGAATGGATACGAGAGTTTAGCAACAGTTCGACATGCAGACAAACTTCTCTCTCTCTCTAGATATGTCTTTATATAGGGTACTTGCCACTAAATGAAGACGCTGTCTGTTACTGGCCTGATGGTAACGTCTTAGACTTGCAGTTCAGCGATCAGATTTCAACTTCCAGTAAATTTATGAAATAATTGATACATTTTGAAATATTATTTAATGTTGTGTTTTATTTATATCTGTATCTATCCGGCGTTGCCTGGTAAAAGTCTTTACTTTAAATTTTATTTTCGCCCATTCATTACCCCTCGCCGGTTTTAATTTCTTGTAAGAAATTTTGTACTTCTTTGGAAAGAAAATTAAATTAAAGAATACATATCATTAAAGAACGTATTTTGCAATAAACTAAACTAAACTTTTATTGTGATGAAAATAAAACCATGCTATTACTAATTTATTATTAAACTATCAGGAAAACTCGGTGTTGCTCGGAACTGAATGAGGATCACTACTATGTACTCATATCATTATATTGCCTTCTTTGTTTTTACTGCCCCCCCCCACTTCTCGTTGTGTCCCCTAATCAGAAAAAACTCAAATGTTGGAAAACTCTCTGGATTAATGTCTTATACATATGGTTTATATTTCATTAACATCAGATGTACGTATTTTTAATTTTTAAGGAGGGTATCGGATTGAAATCCTCTATTTTATCAACACACGTGTACAGAAAAACAGAAACCAACCCGAATTCACTTCAACAACAAAAAACTAAAAGTGGGGCCATAAAAACAGCTAACAGCGACCAGTCTAACAAAAAGGTGCAAAAAAGCCGAAAATAGCTGTCACGTGACTTGTCGCCAAATACGTCGGCCAAACCACTGGTGGAACAATATAAAAGCAGACCGTGCGACAAAATCTGCTCTTCTCTCTTTCTTCTCATTCCAGTAAACAGCGAACAGCGACGTTGTCTTCCCCTCCCTCGCATTCGGGTGCGGGGAGACTGATCTACATTTCAACTCACGCACGCACAGCGACTACTTTCAACTCACACATACACGCATACACATGAGAGGACTTGAATGCCTACTAGACACCATCCTCGGGTGTCTTCGGTCTATCTGTACAGGAGTTTGTCAGAGACTCTAACATGAGGATACTTTTTACTTAAAGTAAACCCTGACCGAATATTAAAAAAAAAATGGTGTGCTGTCTCCTCAAGCAATCCAGCACGTCTCCCGAATTGCGGACGGGGGCACCCCCTCTATTAATAGAGGGCAGCTTCGAATAAACAATTAGAAGCCGTTGACAATGAGGAAATGAATAATAAAAAGTATGAATAAAAACAAAAATAAATACTGGCAGGCCGGCACCCAGGATAAAAAGGGCCCGTCAACCCGTTCATACACCAGGCGGGAAGATGTAAGCAATGGTGTAAACCTACCTGCCTCTGGAAATGGTGGTCCAGCCAATACAGAGGCCAACCAGGGTCAGCCATCAGGCTCTGAGACAAAAGGTCCTTGCCCCCTATCTCCATCAAATGCAACAAAAAAAAGAAACATAAGAGGCTTAAAAGCCCAACCATGGACTGTTGCACAAAAAGGTGCTATTGTTTTGCTACCACTACCCAAAGTTTGAAAAGTGGAGCTAAGCATCTAATGAGATTCTAGCTGATAAGATCCAAGAATCTACCCTCCCCGAAGAAAAAAACATACACCGGTTTCTCGCCTACGATCGCTTGTTTCCCAGATGGGAATATATCTAACAGAAGAAGAGAGCACCCTTATAAAAACTGCAGCCATAAGAGAGGCTTAAGAAGACAACCTTCCTATCAGGGAAGAAGAAACTAGACAGAGACAAGAGTCTAGAATGGAGAGGGAAGAAAAGTGGACACTGTTGTGGGCTATGAAATAGGCTCAAGGCAAAATATATCAACAATAAAAGAGAACTCATACAGACTTGCTCACTACTATTCTCAAAACTAACTTTCAACGAACATTTAAAACTAACATTTTACCACTATGTAAGATGTTGTACTTATATAAATATTTTGTTACTTTTAAAATACGTTTTATTCGTCCTTCAACTATCATACTTTCATCATTTACTCAAGCATTTTATGTGTTTCACCAGTTGAAGCATTTCACAAATATAACACAATTTCACGTGGTCCGTGCGTCTCTACAAAATGGAGTCTTTAACAAATTAAATGTAAGCGTGGATCTTAGCATATTCTCTTATACACAATATCTTACCAAGCTAAGGTCCGCGCTCCTACAGGGGTTATGTCCTCGTGGGTAAGTTAGAGGTGGGGGTACGTAAATGATTAGTACATAAAGAGTAACGTAGAGATTCACGACCACTTCCATTGTCTTCACCAGAAACTGTTATACATATGAACATTTGATAAAAAATATATTTGAAGTTTTAAGAGAGTTATGCCTTCATAGGCATTTTAGTAGTTCATTTAGAGATTTGGGAACACTTCCATTGTCTTCCCGACAGATCTTGAATAATAATACTCTTTTAGATTTTATGTAGATTATCTAACCTTTATTTCTATAAAGAACATAGAAACATCACACACACATGCAGACATTGCTCTTTTTAAAATATATATATATATATATATATATATATATATATATATATATATATATATATATATATATATATACACGTTTTTGTTTCATTTTACTTCAGTCGAAGTACTCGGAAATCAAGAGGCCCCTTCCTGGGGCTAACACTTGATCTCTATATGAGATACATAGATATTCGAATATTCCATTAATGTTCTCTTTTACCTGTCACATGTTGAGTTAGTAAATAAGTTAAGAATATTATTTTTCCTCTCCAATTGACCTGTGAACTATGTTATAGTTTATATTTATTGTGGTCTCTTGGTTGTACCGGATTCCAGGACAATAATTCCTCTAGTCCGCTGGAGTATCCAGCAAAGTGCATTTACTTGAGATAACATTACTTGGACAATGTGCATCATTCCTCGCATGAGCCAGTGTATAGCCATGTCGAGGGGATCTTATTTGGGTATTGAATACTATGTTATTTTGAATATTTGGTGAAGGTTTACTTGTTGGGTGAAGTATTCTCATGTCAGGTTATCCTGATAAACCCTTGTACAGAGAGACCGAAGACACTCGAGGATGGTGTCTTGTAGGTAATTCAAACTATATATATATATATATATATATATATATATATATATATATATATATATATATATATATATATATGGATGTCAGTTTAATTAGAAAACAAATAGATGAATTTTATACCAGTATTTCTTTATACTCTTCTTACTCGTGAAAGCCGAAGAGCCAGCAAGTGAATGTTGTAACTCGCTGTCTTTTCTTCGCTCGCGCATACGAAAAGCATACGAAGGCCAATTCCCCCGCTTTATTCGATACGTTGCCCCGCATTACCTTTCTGTATGTAAGGACATATTTTTTTTAAATAGGATTTTGAAACTTAAATTTTATTATTACGTAATTGTTTGTCCATTGATGTATTAATTGGACAACATCGTCTTTATTTAATACCCATTTTAAATACAGTTATATAATAGATTTAACAAATAAAACACTATAAACACTACAAAAAGGTGAATGATTAAGTATCTGGAACACTTTTAAAGATGTGACAATATGAGGGATTTTCTTGTACAATGTTAATTGATAAATCTAGGTAAATTAATTATAAAATATTTAATTAAAATAAATCGGGGGTTAGCACATAAAATATCGCAAGGTTTGCGGATCGTTTAACACAGAGTTGCCATAGAATGATTAAAAGGGCAAATAGTCGGAATATATCCGATCCTCGTGGCACTGTGTTTAGTGACGAGTACCCCTCGTAACAGTGAGGGGCAAGATTAACACTGAGACCAGGACTCGAACTATCACGGCACAGCCATACCTCAAGTCCCGAGTCACACAAAATAATACAACTGGTTAAGCGCATCTGTTCTGATACTTCACTCCATCTTTTTTTGTCCACGTTCAGTGTAGGAGAACTTTTTCTAGACTTAGTCAATTTAAATTTTTGTCCCAATCCAAAGTTCTCGCTTTGGGGACCTGGATTTTCCCATCATTAACAAAACGACCTTGTGTCTAATTCTGCCCTCGTGGGGAGGCTGGTAAATAGGGACTCCCCCCGGCCACGATCATATCACAAAGAAACTTTACACCGAAATTGCCCTTTAACGATTGACCTCTAACCATTGACCTGTAACAAAAACTCGCCATTTGGTTGCGCATTTTTGGTTTTTACTTTCTTTTAGTCAGAAGTCTCCGAAGCAGATACGCTTGTTTACTCAAAACTTGTGTCTTAATTAACGAATCATTTCTTTCCAGACGGGTTCTTAAAAAAATAGCAGAAGGCTTTTTTTCCATTTTAATTCATTAAGCTTCGTATAAAAGAACGACGGCAGGTGCGCATTTAAATTATTAAACAGCTCAAGAATATTATGTTGTTCGATCACAAATAATTGAAGTGTTACGACCAAGACGCTTTAAATATCTTGGAAACGAACCTGTCGTTTCCGTTATCATTATATAAAGTGTGTATATAAATAAGAAAAAAAATAAACACACACATAAAGAGACACATATATGGCTATGTATTGAGACTAGTACATTAGATATATATAGACATTCGTGGCGACACGCACATATATACACATGTATATTTATATACAAGTATATAGTTTGGTATCAGACACACGTAAATGTATACGTGCACAGACACACACATAAAACATATTTATACACTATGTATAGACATGTATATATATATATATATATATATAGAGAGAGAGAGAGAGAGAGAGACATACACATATGTAACATATATAAACACATGCATACAAATACACAAACATATACACAGACATACACATTAAAACACACACCTATACACACTTATATATTTAGACATATGTACAGACACACATATCAACATATATACGGATATATATATATATATATATATATATATATATATATATATATATATATATATATATATATATGAACCCATTCACACACACACACATAACATTTTACTCTTTGTGAATTTTTTCTGATGATTTTGTAGTGTTGCCGAGACGATATTGACATAAAAATGTTGTTTGGCACAAGAAATTAAACGGACCGTAAAAATATATCTAACAGAAATATTATGGTTTTTGGAAATGTGGAGAAATTAAAATAATAAAATAAAATAATATAGTATTATTTAGTATATATATATATATATATATATATATATATATATATATATATATATACTAGCCAATATATGCTCCCTCTAGTCGCATATTTTTGCAAGCCTGGAATAATGATATCATGATGAATGAACATATACTACACTGACCTCCCCCCCAAAGAGGTAACGACTGAGAGTATGGTATCATGACGAAGGAGGAGTTAATACCTAGGAGGATTATATCATGACAACAGAATAGATACTATATTACCCATTAAAAGATAATACAATAATAGATAAAACAATTTTTTTCATTTATTTAAAAATTCCTAGTCATAAAAAAAACATTATTTTATGGTTCCATGGCCTTTTGGCTAAGATCAACGTAAAGTGTATGTTCTCAGCATCCCGGCGACATCAGACGTTTCTCTATCGACGAAAATATTGTGTATATATAAGAAAATATGACAATGCAAAATGACAACTGTATATTACAAAATATTAATTCATTGAGTTGTTTCATAAAATAAATAGGCAAGTAAAATACCTAAAACTGTTTGTTGGCTATACATGGCATTTAAAAATATTATCTAATATAATAAAATTTTATAAGCACATCCTCTTTAGAGTTTAATATAGTAAAGATAGATGGAAATAACTTTCGCATTTACTTTATATATATATATATATATATATATATATATATATATATATATATATATATATATATAATTAATGCAGACCTCGTTGAAGCCTATAGAACTTTTTCTTTTTGTAATTTTTCTTGTTAATTTCTCAACGCGGCGAGCGAGTTTTCACTTTTTGGTTGTTAATTTAAATATTGTAGCTCCGATATATATATATATATATATATATATATATATATATATATATATATATATATATATATATATAATGATAATAGAATTAACGATAAGTGAAGTATCGTAAACTGATCTATCGTGATAAAGTAAAGCTCAATACGTTGAGTAGAGCAATCAATTTTAAAGGAAAGATGAAGATAAAAAATTGCATAAAATTGCATAAAATTACATAACATTGATACACATTTTATTACATCGAAAGTTCAGATGCAAGGAGTTACATTAATCCTTAAACCATGGTTTTTCAAAGATAAAACTCTTCTCGTCAGAGGATAAAATTCGGTAATGTGGTATTTATTAAAAATAAATATTACCTAGTTCCATTTCACTTTGAAAAATTGAAGAATAAAAAAGAGAAAAGGTTGGGGATAAAGAAATAAATGGCCAAGAGGGAGAAAGTTAGCAGTATTGAGTAGCCAATTTCGAAGACAAAAGGGGACGTTATGGTACAGATAGCAAAATAGCAAAAGTTTGTAGATTTGGAGGAAAGTTTTTGGAAAAAAGTTTTTACCAATTTTTACAGGGTTTCAAATAAAAGGCAGAGGGTTAAAAAAATATCTCACTTGGTCCGTAGGGATTCGTGTCTCCGTTTTGTGTATTGTTCAGTAGAATTACAAGTAAAAATCCTGGACTGGTATTTTAAATATCCAATTCGGCGGATCCGAGGCGAAAATTGTCTGTTAAAAGGCGCTATGTGGCAAGGTTCATATCTGCCTTCAAACACCTGGCTTCCCAGGCAGAAAGCTGCTTCAAAGGTTTTCATATATTATCTTAAATATTCGGCTTTTGGTAAGAAACTCAGCCGACTAAAGATGACAGAACTGGATCCACCGAAATCAGTTGGAATAATGCGTACAGCTAATGATTTAAGGGTGTGTGTGAAGGAGTGGGTGGGCTAGGGGGAGTGGTAAAGTCTATAAATTCAAGTTTTACTTTTAATTAATAGCTAAAGCATTGTGTGGTGTGTCTGTGGGATGGGGGAATTCAGTTGCTTATATTTTGAGGTGAAATAAAGGTTTTCTGGGTGCGGGGAGGTAAGCAGATAGAGAAAATATTGTGAATGGGATTTATAGATAGCATCAATTGATAATATCATCATCATCATCATCATTATATAAAGGAGGAATATTACAGGAGTGTAGGTTTATTAAATAAATGTATTTTATTTTGAAGGCAAGTCAGGTTATAATTTTGCGTAGACTAATATTATATTGAATTATGTTAACTGATTCTAGCGGGATTAAAAGGTCAACTCCTGTGTGTGTACTTAGATTAATATTATCTTAACTTATATTACATCATATTAAATTATCTGACTTCAGTGGCCTTAGGTGTAAGTGCTAAGAAAAATAGACGGTATATTTAGTAAGTCAAATCTTCTCGGACGATGGGGGAGATGCATATGGCACATGTGTTTAGGAGATCGACTATACAAATCACCCCCATAAATACGTGTGTGCGTCAATTATTGGCTAACAGAGTCAGATCATCATATGCGAGATACAAGTTGATGTTATATAGAGTATACCGCCAGGGGGTATGACTAAAACTGTAAGCTTTTTGAAAAACCATGGTTTAAGTATTAATGTAACTCCTTGCATCTGAACTTTCCATGTAATAAAATTTGTATCAATTTTATGCAATTTTTTATCTTCATCCTTCCTTCTTTAATATATATATATATATATATATATATATATATATATATATATATATATATATATATATATATATAAATCTATTGAAAATAAAAATATCCGATACAATATCATATATATTAACATGTATCTATGCATGTCTTGATAATCAAGCTATTTCTCTTAATCAAATTAGAGAAATTATAATTTTCCTTTATATATAACAGGGCTACAAGGCGTTGCCCGGATCAAAACTGTAACATAAATCTACTATCTCTTGATATGTCTGTATTCGTCAATGTATTGTTCTCTGTTCCCCTTCCCCGTTTTCCCGTCCCTATCCACACCCATCCCCTTCTCTGGACACACACATAGACAACTCTCCTTTATATAGATTTCTCGTGGAATTAGTCGGCATAAGGGAAGTAACTCCCTGATAACAAAATGTTACTTACCTTTAGTACATAAGATGGCTTAAAATAACGACCCCCTAACGAAATCCGAGCCAGTTCAAGGTCAAATAACAAATATTTCATTCTATATTTAAGATATTATTCGTCCAGGGCAACGCTGATTACGACTATACCAACTTTGTGGCTGTTTGTTTTGTAGCTTTTGACTTGTAACTGGGCATAGACACATACACCTATACAACTGCCCTTTATATTATAGATAAGACAATATTTTCCTTTAAGTGTGAGGCACTTTTGTAGAGGAACTGATGGTAACCACGTGGCGTAATGTAATACTCCTCAGTAAAAGTAATTGCGTTCTGTAGGTAACCAGTGCAGAAATACGTTTTGTATATAGATTCGTTTATAGATTAATTTTTAAGAGTTTTATCTTCCATGCAGCACTTGGGCTTCCGAAACGGCCACTATCTCGTACTGGCTCAACGTCATTTAACTTCGATGATCTTATAACTATAGCCGTATATTTCAGGATATGATGATGCGTATATTGACTATATATTTCGGTATTTATATTCATCAGTAAACTTTAAAACACCTATAAAACTGCATTGTGAATTTCTCAAGTATATTTTATTATAATAGACATAATATGCATCTGTAACCGAAACTACGTCACAATACCCCAAATTTGGGTTATTTATTATTTCAACTAATTTATTCTTTGTATGTAATCGTCAATAAATAATGTCTTATCGTGTTTACACCGTAGACCTGATCTACATTCTTTAAATATCAAATCCAATTAATATACGAAACAAAATAAAGATTGGAGTGACTAATTATCCTATTGAGGTTTGAATAAATTATTCAAATATATAATTGAGTTCTAATTGTTTGATTTTTATTTAATACATATCTAAAATAATTTCGTAGATATATCTTAAAGGAAACCAATAAAAATAAATAACTTGTATACATTTTTATTAATTCAATTAAGTTTGCATTTATAAAAGAAATGAACGTGGATAGCACATGCGCATTACCATTTGTTTTATATGTGAATAATTACTCCATACAAAAATTAGGTATGTGTAATAATAATAATAATAATATATATATATATATATATATATATATATATGTGTGTATGTGTGTGTGTGTGTGTGTGTGCAGTATAATCTCCTAAAAATGAACGGATCATTATGAATTTTAGAATATATATTCTAGACTACCCGATAAGTAAAATGAGCACATTATTTTTATTTAGTAAAAAAGAATCACCGATCAATTACAAATAAGTGAAGGGGTTGGGAAACTTAAGAAAAACCAGATGTACATCTTACTTAAGCACCATAAACTGGACTTTAATACAAAACCGTTTACCAGATAAATCAACCGAACCAGACCTGAAATTAGAAGGATAAGCAGAAGGATACTGGAAAGGATTAATCTACAAATTAAGGATGCATATAACTACAACCAGTAGATAAATACAAAATGGTTAAAAGGGATTTCATCTAATTTGACATCATAGAATATCACCCGTCAATTAAAAAAGCGCTATGTGAGCAAGCAATTGAATTCGCAAAAGATTCCACAAATATCACGGAAAAAGAAATTGATATAATTAAGTGATGTCGAATGATGTGTTTATTAGTAATAATGACCAATGGACTAAGTACAAGCATAACGGATCTTTCGACGTTTCCATGGGATCGCTGGATCCTGCTGAAGCATCTTACTTAGTAGGATAATACATACTGCGCAATATCACAGAGAATTACAAATACGCGGTAGGTGATATATGATTATATAGATATGATCGATTAATGATAGTTAGAAACTCCAATAATGCTAAATGCGATAGGGTTAGAAAAATGATACATAAAAAAGATGAAGAAACTCGGACTTAACGTTGAGATTACAAACAACATCAGCCAGATAGATTTCTTTAGATGTAATATTCAATCTAGTGACAAACAGTTATACACCTTTCATGAAACAAAATGCGATATATGTGCATCCGCAATCAAACTACCCAACCTTCATAATTAAGCACATCAATAGAAAGTAGGATAAGCAGCAAATCATGTGGCGAAGCAACGTTTAATAACTATAAAATAATTCGTAATACGGCGCTAAAAATAATGGATACACATTGATATAGAGTATAAATATAGATACTTATACAAATAGGCCCAACAATCGGGGTAAACAGATTATTTGGTTTACACCCCCTTTCAGCCTGATGTTAAAAACTAAGATATGCAATATATTTCAACAACTAATTAACAAACACTTTCCACCGGGTGATATGCTGCACAAAACATTTAATAAAGTACTTTGAAATTAAGCTATAGCTGCACCGATAACATAGAAAGAATTATAAAGAGACATAACAATAGGAAACTGAAAAGCAATGGATATTAATAATGATGAAAGAATAAGTAACTGTAATTCTAAAAGACCGGATGAGTGCCCCTTGCAGAACAATTGTTTTACATCCTCAATGATATATCGCGCAAAGATATATACAGTGGAAAACCGAGAAGTAAAAGATTCTACATAGGAAGCATATCATTGACATTTAAAGAAAGACAGTACGATCATAAATTACCTTTTAATAATAGAAAATATAGAGCAGACACTTCATTATCCGTGCAATTTTGGAAGTTAATTAATGACAAAAACACCAGTCGTAGAATGGGAAATAATTAAAAAAGCAAAACCAGTGGATCCCGTTGCTCACTTTGCTTGTTGTGTCTGAATGAAAAGCTTGAGATTATAAGATTTAAAGACAGGGAATAATTGCTAAATGTATGACAAAAGGCAAAGCTAAACTGCCAGTATTTTAAAAGACATACACTCAGCAGGTTTTGAACAAATAGTATAGGTTGCAAAAAGGGGTCATCGTGTTTTCGTTTTTAATTTTCAATTTTTGCAATCTTACCATTATTCTGTTTTATTTTATATATTTATTACTATCTTTTTTTTTTATCTTAGCGCTGACCGATCCGGAAGTAGGCACTATAATTTCTAATATGCTAGGATTTAAAATTAAAATTTACTCTTAGGTAGTATGCATGGATGATTTTATAGATTTTCAAAAATGTTAATTTTAGAAAAATATATTGTCAAAGTATTTTATAACAGTATGTACGAAAATCTAATTTCACCGAGTGTAAAAATGAAACAAAATACGTGTTGTAAAGAGTGTAGATAGTTATGTATGCATATGTACGTGGGTAATTACATTCAAGTGATATGTTTCTGTATGTGTGCATGTACATATACATAAGCATGTGTATACGGAACATATATTATTTGTCTTTTTTAACACAGAAAATAATTAGAAAAAATGAAAGAATAAAATAGGAAAAGCATTATCAAGCTGTATAATTCTGTTATGTTTCACAATGTTTGCTGAACTATACAATCATAGATACACATCCATACACAAATATATTTTAGTTACCTACTAGACACTATCGTCGAGTGTCTTCGATCTCTCGGTACAAAGGCTTGTCAGAACAACCTGACATGATGATACTTTTCCCTGCAGGTAAACCCTGACCAAATATTCAAAATAACATCGTATTCGAAGCTCAAATAAAATCCCCTCGACACGCATATACACTTGCTCATACGAGTAATGATGTACGTTTTCCAAGTAATGGTACCTTTAGTAACAGCACTAGCTGCATACTCCACCAGACTAGATTAATTCTTGTCCTGGAATCTGGTAAGACCAAGAGATGACAAGAGATATATACTATAACATAGTTAACTGGTCAATTGGAGAGAGGAAAATAAATGTTCTTAATTTATTTACTAACTAAACGTTTGACAGGTAACTTTAATGGAATATTTAGAATATCTATCTCTTATAGAGATTGTGTTAACCCTAGGAAAGGGGTCCTTTGATTTCTGAGAACTTCAACTGACGTAAAAAGAAACAACACATATATATATATATATATACATATATATATATATATATGTATAACTTGTCTCAGACGAATGTTACTTACCTAATCTATGATGTAAAACCTTTTCAAATAAATAACTTTCACTCGCAATGAGATTGAAGTAAAATATAGGCTAAAAAACTGTCAGTGAACATTGGCGTTTTTTCTTCATTTTTTCAATCTTTTTAATTAAAGAAAATAATTGAAATGTTCAGACACTGGAAATCACGATTCTGCTTCAAGTCATTATTTTTCTTCCCGATCAAGAAATCGCACAGCTTAAAAAAAATAAAGTAAGAATAAAAAAAGAGTCCGTTATCGTATTTTAGCATTTTTTTTTTAAATTGACATTTTTAATGTTTAGGATTTTTTTTTTCCAACCTCATAACGTAGATTCTTTTAGGAAACACAGAGAAACGAGAAGTTAAGAAACTTTTGTACTAACTACTTAGAGGTTACTGTGGTAACGTGGATACAGACATGAACTTACAACCTGGAGTGCCATGTTCGAATCCTGTTGGTTAATGTTAATTTCAGATGTCGTCGTGTGAAAACTCACACAGCGATAGCTGAAATTAACATTTATACTCAAATTCTCTTTACGACTCTTTCTCCACTTAGAATGCACTTGAGACACTGACATCTCATTCGTTACGGACTCTTCATTTTTGCATGCGAGTTAGTGTGTATAAATGGGATAGGCATTGTAGATGTGCGTGTATATTAGCTTGCCTCTGTTTTGCCAATGAGAGTGAGCATGTGATTTCGATCAGCTGTGTGTATATGTGGTTGTTGTGTTTAGTAGTTCTTTTTTGCGTTTGCCGATGCCTTCGACCTCAAAGACCTAGGCTTGAGTGTGAGTATGTTACCTCCGTACGACGTCGTTTCAAGCTTACGGTTCTAATCGGCGCAGGAAAATCACAATTTCAGACGGTCACAGAGCGCGAACCCGGTTCACAGAGACATCCTGAATCTGTAAGCGTTCACTTAGTACCATAGGCCACGGGAGATTGTCGCATGAAATCGTTGAATTAAGTTATATTTCACACTGAAAGTGGCGAGTGTAAATATAAAGACATTCGATAGGCCCCAACAACAGAGCTGGAGTTTTGCACTGGGGCTTCAGGTTAATGTCTATTTTAAATATCTCCAATAGTGCTCTTACTTTTATTTTATATAAAGAAGCTTCTAATATATATATATATATATATATATATATATATATATATATATATATATATATATATATGTATGTTTTTTATATTAATGACTTTTTAGGCATTATAAGGTAAAACAGTTTACCTTGTTTTAGAATCAGACAGTTTTTACAATTTTAGAGTGACATTTGACTATTCATTAGGTGGCAGTGATTTTGTTTGTACATGTGTAAACACACACACACATATATATATATATATCATTCTTTGTTCTAGATTTTAGAACAATGCAGCATTCAAAGATTAACGAAAACGTTTACGCCTGCTTACTCGAGGCAACCTTTACAGAAAGCACGACTCAAGATATAGCTTGAAAATTTGACATCTACACAATTGGTGTTTATACAAAACTACAATAACCTTCATGTATATTCGTACATAATTGCACAGTCTATAGAGTGTGAGCAAACACGCAGAATTACATTCATTTAATTGTCTTTTTCACCTTAACAATCACGTTTTAAACATAATACATTATACAAAACAATTGAAGTAGGACACTTTAAATACTTGAGAGATTAAATACTTAATATAAACAGTATAATATGTACATATAATGTATGTAAACACTTGTAGGAATTTCTTATAAATGTTGGATAATGGCCCTGTGGGGTGGGACGCATCTTAAAGTGGACGCATATTAAAGTGGAAGTATGTGGGAGATCGTTTTGTTTATCTTGCGCGATTAAGTGCGGGTGGACCCGTACAGTCGAGTGCAAAATAAACTGGTTCTCACAGTCGGAGCTCACAGACGTTGATGGGGCCACCACGCTGACGAGACCTCAGATCAAGGGTCAATGGGCACCTGCTCATAGGGGATCTGTGACGTCACGGGCTTTTGTGTGGGAAGCAGAGTTTTGCGAGTCTGGGTTTTGGAAGCGGGCCGAACAGACGATTTCTCTATGTAGTCTTCAAATGATTAGGGGAATTAAATTCCCTAAGAGAATACAGGCATGAGATTTCTTCTTCCACAACCCCGAATGGCTAAGGACTTAAGCTAGGAAGTAACTACGATAAAGTAGGAATTTGGTCTCTCCCTCCACGTTAGTGAGGCATCTCCATCGACGATAACTGACGCCTGAAATAAAATAATCAAAATTTTAAAAGATTGTTTGTATCGTGAATCGTGGTATGAAGCTTTTTGTTGTAGCAGCGATGATCACAACAGTACAGAAGCGAAGAAAGAATCCAACCACTGGACGACATCGAGACGACACCCCTTCACGCAAGGAATAAGAAAAGATACGAGAAACTAGACGACATCGAGACGACACACCCCTCCACGCGACGAGGAAAGAGAGAAGGATATGAGAAATTAAAAGGTATGCAACATATACATTTTTGGTGTTAAAAATGACCAGTTGTTTAAGCGAGAACTGCCACGACCCATTCCGGGACGTGTATACAAAACGAGAACTGCCACTGCCCATTCCGGGACGACTATGCAACACAAAGGTAAACTGTTTAACATTTAACTGTACACCTATTTTATGTATACCATGTATATGACAATGGTATAATCACGTCAAATGATAGTGGCTTGGTGTAATGCTTACATAGTTATACGGCATATGAACGCTTTTCAGGTTATATAATTCCAAATCCATTTCTGGTAACATATTTTAAATTTCAAATTTCTAATATCTAGAATTATTTATTCATAGTGTAAATGCAAGGTTTTTACATGGTTCGCTTGTTTTTTGAATTGTATACTTAGTAGACAAATTGTATGTAAACAATGGATTTCATTTGCAAGTAAAGAGCTAGACTCGCAGTAAACAATGGATTTCATTTGCAAGTAAAGAGCTAGACTCGCAGTAAACAATGGATTTCATTTGCAAGTAAAGAGCTAGACTCGCAGTAAACAATGGATTTCATTTGCAAGTAAAGAGCTAGACTCGCAGTAAACAATGGATTTTATTTGCAAGTAAAGAGCTAGACTCGCAGTAAACAATGGATTTCATTTGCAAGTAAAGAGCTAGACTCGCAGTAAACAATGGATTTCATTTGCAAGTAAAGAGCTAGACTCGCAGTAAACAATGGATTTCATTTGCAAGTAAAGAGCTAGACTCACAGCAAACAATAGACGATTTTTTCGTCGAGGCCTATCTTGGAACCTGTATATTAATGAAATTATTATATCATATTTATTAAAAATAATTAATAAGAATAACAATATTCCAATAAAAAAATCTCTTTCAAGGTCGATGCTGACTGCCACCGTGCATGCGATACTTTTCTTTTCCAAAAGCAAATATCGATCAGATTAAATATGGAATCAGTAAAATTGATGGGACTAATCGCAACGATAGTATGTTTCCACACTCTTCAAACAGGTTAATCAAAATCAAAGGGTGTCTCAAAACTCCCTAAAGAGATGAATTGCAACGAAAGAGTGTCTTCAAACTCCCCAAAAGGACTAATCACATCGAAAGAGTGTCTTCAAAGTCCTCAAAGAGACTAATCGAAACGAAATGGTGTCTACACTCTTCAAACGAAACTAATAGCAACAAAAGTATGCATCGATACTCTCAAAAGGGTCTAATCGCAACAAAAGAGTGCCCCCACACTCCCGAAAGTTGCCAAAAGAGTGTCTCACCACTAGATGTCGTTTTGTGTCATACCCAGCGCAGTTGGTGATGGAATATTCTATGCTAACATGCATTTATCTTTTGTTTGATAAACTATGTCAGCAAAAGTGAATGAAACTTCCTACTGAATCATTTTACATAATTGTAATGGAAGGTAAACAACAGACCAAGTGTTTGATAAACTATGTCAGCAAAAGTGAATGAAACTTCCTACTGAATCATTTTACATAATTGTAATGGAAGGTAAACAACAGACCCATAACAATTACTCACATTATCAAAGTGTTACAAAATACATCAATTAAACACTCTCTTAATTAGTACTTTTGATTTTGATTTTTAAAATGTTTTTAAACATGAACCAATACACATTGCCACTTACACGTAAGGAGCTACCGTGAATTAGGGGCTAGATTTATAGGAGCATCCATACGTTGGGAGTTGTGAAGCAAGATGTGTTTTTTTCATTACATTTAAATGTCTGCATGTTGATAGAGTTGGGGGAGCAAGCAGGGAATTCCAAACGCAAGCGTTTCGAGGAAAGAAGCTATTAGAGTAGATAGTTTAGGAGTAGATAGGTATTACCTATCCCCTAGCGTTTGCACCCCTCCTTTGTATATTAGCCATGCACAGAGGTACCATCACATGAACACTTTAGTGGTGTAAGCTACATTGCCACTATTCACTGTATGTCGTATTTATTTTATTTATTTCAAGTAGTTTTTTGTTTGACCACTTGCACCCTGTACATGTTTGACGATCTTCCTTATTTACTTGCATCCCACGAGTGAAAGGTAAAAGTAGGTTTTTAATGTGAAGAATAAGTCTGCAAAGTGTTACCAAAGTTGTATTAAAACAATCATTTATTCTGAACTAGCAACGATACTAGTTTCTCATGAATATAATATAGAGGAAAGAGACTTGTTTTTTAATTATGAACGAATAATTTAACAGATAACGCACAATAACAAAGTGATAGTGTATCAACAGGTCTAGTATATATTTTCACAATCACCATTTAGGTATGAGTATATATTTCTATCTACTGGATAATCTCCTAAACTAATGAACGGATTTTTATGAATTTTAAAATATATATTCTAGGCAACACAATGAGTAACATGGGTCTATTATCTTTTATAAATTTTAACATTTACGGGGTGCATTTATGTAAAGTGAGGTATGTGTATATGTTTGTATATTTCTATGTATAAGGTTCACTGTTAAACAAATTAACCGATCATTATGAATTTTTAAACACAGTTTCTAGATGTAAGGGTTAGTAATGTGGACTATATTTAGTTTATTATTATACAAAGGGGGGAAGAGAAAGTGGAAGCCCTTTGTGAACATTCAAATGCTTCCGATTTTAATGAAATTTTTACAATAGCTATTAGACATCGACTAATAAGTATTCCCCAAATTTAAGTTGTTATTTAGTATTTTAAAGAGATTTTGGTGGTCATAATATGGACAAAACTCCCTATTTGTGAATTCACATTTTTCAGATTTGCATTAAATTTAATCTATATTCTATTCGACACAAATTAAGCAAAATTCTCTGAATTACAATTTCTTAGTAAGCTTAAGCCTTAAATTTAAGACATTTTCATAGAATCAATGGATTTTTATCAAAATTGGAATAAGGATTCTCGACATACGCTGTGTTGGATAATGGCCCTGTGGGAACGGACACATCTTGAGGTGGACGTATCTGTGGGAAGTCGTTTTGTTTGGCTTGCGCGATTTAGTGCGGGTGGACCCGCACCGTCGAGTGCAGAATAGGGCTGTTCTCACGGTTCGAGCTCACAGACGTGACAGGCCACCATTTTGATGATACCTTTTAGGTCGGGAGTTCAAGGGAGTCAGGCTGTGACGAATGCACTTGCGCATGGGAGTTCTGTGACATCACGGGCTTTTGCGTGGGAAGCAGTTTTGCAGTCTGAGTTTTGGAGGCGAGCCGAACGGACGTGTTTCACTATGTAGTCTTCAACATGATTAGGGGATTTAAATTCCCTAAGAGAATACAGGCAGATATTTCTTCCTTCCCCCCCCCCTCATCGAATGGTTAAGGACTTAATTAGGAAGTAATTACGATAAGGCAGTAATTTGGTCTCTCCCTCGACGTTAGTGAATATCTCCAAGCCGACGGAAATCTAACGCCTGAAATAAAACAAAATTGAAAGTTTAAAAGATTGTTCGTCTCCTGAATTGGTCATGAAGATTTTTGTTGTAGCGGCGAGAGTCACGACAGAAAGAAAGAAGAAAGAATTCAACCACTAGACAACATCGAGACGGCACCCCTCCGCGACGAATAAGAAAAAGGTACGAGAAATTAAAGGTATACAAAACGAGAACTGCCACGGCCCATTCCGGGACGCCTATGAAACACGCTGAAAAGTATAATTAAATATTTAATTATACTTTTCATAAAGGGACATAAAAGCGGTGCAACAAGATTCTATTTATCTAGTATATATATATATATATATATATATATATATATATATATATATATATATGTGTGTGTGTGTGTGTGTGTCGTTCATTTAACTTGAATAAACAATTCCTGAATGTTTTACAAAAATGAAATCTACATGATGTTTTAAACATCAACAACAAATAAAAAAGTCCGATAACCCATCACCATTTTATACATTTAGCCGCTTTACACGACCGGCACACGAGTAACATTTCCGTTCAATGCAAGAAAGTACATTTACTATTAAAACAACAAAAAATGTTTGATGTTTGAAGTCATGCGTTAATCTGTTTTAACAGTTTTAAAATAACCAATTCATCGTTCGTATCAATCCTTTGGGACGAATGGCGTGTTCGAACATCAGAAGAGCAGACCTTCGCCCTCAAAATGAAACATTTTCAGCTGAACAAAATGGCGCCTCCAACTGACGGTTGGTTACGAAAATCTATAAGGAATTAAACTGTTGTAGAATTTCTAAGAACCAAATCAATACAAAAAAAGGGCAGCGCCTCTTCAGATATTCTTACACTACTTCCGTTTTGTATTCGTTTGTTTGACTTGTATTATATCCATCAAGGAGGTTATGTTTTCCGTCGAGTATGTTTGTTTGTTTTCTGTCACTATATTTGTTTGTCTAGAGCCGAGCTTACATCTTGTTTGATTAATCGTAACGACACTTTGTCAAAATATCGTCCATGGCTTACTTTAAAACTGATTTAATTTTGGAATATTTACTTCATTGTCAAGGAAAAGATGAACATTTTAACACGTATCTGATAATTGCTTTTACGTAAAGAAAAAAAAAACACTTAAAAAGGTTTAAATTATTGCAATAAATAAATACGAAACGATAAAACATTCGTTTTAGTTATTAAAAATATTTCAATCAGAAGTATTTTTCGGTACCAAGAAAAAGACACCATGAAATTTCTGCAGAATAATGCCAGTTGGAACATGATTCCGTATTCGTGTTTTTTTGACAACGTTATAAATTCTTAATTGTGTTGCAGTACTTCCCCTCTAAGGGGAGCTCTAATGTTTCGTATGTCACAATCAAATTAAATATATGTTTCTCATCGAATGCAAATCAGCCAATCATAACAGCGCAATGAAATTCTACCTTGTGCCTTCAGCGTTAAACCATAGCGCTCCATCCCGACTGAGGCACGCCACCCACGATTGCTTCGATGGGGTTAATTCTCGCCCTGGAACTAAAGTTGGCACAACAATACAAAGAAAGAAGAATGTCACAAAAAAAAAGACCAATTATTAGGCTGTTGACGTTTCTAGAAGCGTGGGGGGGTGAGGACGACAAGGCCACGGATTTCTGGGTCTCCGTTTATAATCGATTCTTAAATCATTTCTTCTCACGTCCTGTCGCTTTCAAGCTTCCAACCCAACTCAATACTTCTCTCACTCTCTTTTACCCATGTGACGTCACATCCGTTTTTATCCCACAGTATGTCGATCTGACCTCCAAATGCATAAGCTGAACCTGACTGAACACAATTTCCTGTTTACACACCAACGTTCTCATGCGAACCTACATCATCTAATATGTACTAGCAAACGTACATTGACTATTCAAGGATTTCAAACTAAATCCCAGTTTGAGTACTCAGCTCAAGATAGCTCGATCAAATCGAGACAATCTTTGCCCCCCCCCCTTAACAAGTAAAACGATGGTGGGTATTAAAATAATTCAAAGCAATGAGAATGTAAAATCTCAGCTTATATGTGTGTTTAGAAATTAATAGACGACCCGTGACGCGCTACGCAAAAGGGCGTCTATTTTATTTGATTGATATATTCGTACAATGTGCACTGTTATCTCCCATCTATTTTAATGAACGACGCCATCCTTTAGTAACGTCATCCTTTTTGTGACGTCATTGAGTATGATAGCATCGTTTATGACATAATTTCGGACGTTATCCTTTATTATGTCATCTTTTTGGACCGTAGACACAAGCAAATAATATCCACATGTTTAGTAGTATAATATATGTTCGTCTAGATAACTGATATCTCTCCATCCACCTTCGCGTTGATTTTTTTTTTTAATCTGAAATATCAATTGCAGATAAGTGCTTCTTGAATAACATGAACACCGCGAGATGTGAGCTAGAGAATTGCGACGAAGATGTCGAAACTGGCTAACAGGACACCTGCTACGCTCCTTCCTGACTGTTCACAAAACAAAATTCGTAGATTATCTGCACCCCCCCCCAAAAAAAAACCAAAAAAAAACGGCCTGGCAAACTCCAGGCAAGGTAATGCAGACCTTGAAAAGATAGATGAGCGTCAGGTTTGGTTTACTTGTTTTGTTTTACGGCATATCAACTTTTTTCGGATTATTTAATGCCGAATCCGGTTATTTTAGTAACAAAAAAGCTTCAAGTTCTTTATATCTTCAAATATTTATTTGTAGTGTTTGGTTTGGTTGGTTTGTAGTGGAAAATTGTTTTTCGTTGTTTTTAGCTTTGAAGGATATGCTTCTTTTTTTTCAAAGAGAAAGGACAAAAACAAAACATCAATGTTTGGTGTATTTTAATTCAGGAAGTCGATATCTTCAGACAGCCTGATCTAGTAACACTTGAGATGGGCGTCAAAGTGGCGATATGAAGACAATGAAGAAAACGCTAAACGAGTATCTTCGCTACTCTTCTGTTCCGATGGATACTGCACCCCATAGACTGGTATGTCTTGACCTTCGGGGCTTGATTTACGCCGGTCTATGGGTCTGTCCTGTGCAGTTCTAGGAGGTCCACCCTCCCAGGCTTCGCCTCCCCTATTTGGGGAGAAGTAAGTTTATTGCTTACTTCATGAGGCGCCCCTACCGGGAAATGCCGACGGGGCTGCCCAGGCAATTTTTAATGGCCAGAGTCTTCACTTTTTCGGGTGCTGGCATTTCAAACCCCACTTTCCCGACCCGATCTTGGGTCACATCTGACTTGTGGGAGTAAGATAAAACTGGCCTTGTGCCTAACCTCCTGGAGAGGAGGTAAATAAATACTCTTAATACCAGAGTCGCAAAGACAAACCACTCAGTGCTTATGGCCAGGAGAACCACAGTATGAAAGTCAAGACACTCATTAACAAGGCCAAACACCTAATCGAGACGGCTCTTCTCAGATTAGAAGAATTTTGGACAGGACCTGTTGCACAACGTGTAGAACACCAAGTGGGTCGCTAACAATCAGCACAATGCCCGGTGTAATACATTTCCTTAAACTGTAATAGTCTGTCTCGGTCGTCAGTCTATCACACTTAATAGAATTTTCATCGCTAAACGCGTTGATTAAATGTACGTATCATATACATATTCGTTCTACTTAAAAACAGAACTTTTAACGACATTCCCTCTTTGAACATTCTTTAGTTTCTCAAATGACTTCTTTAAAACAATAATCATATTCATATTATACTTCATGTACACATATTTCGTCAGATTTAATAAAAGTTAACATTACTTACCGACTTGAAAATCATAAATCCCTGGAGCAATTAAACCGGATTACATTTTTAGTAACTTGAACCAACCATAAAGTAAATTTGTCCCGAGTTCCGAAACTATAAGACGCAATTATACTTTCCCTGTGTTCCTTTTTCGTAACCGACCTGTTTAATCTAAGTATGTACGCATTTTATTTTGAGCATTATTCCGTATAATTATCTAATCCCGGCCTTAGCCGTTTCTGATTTGAAAAAGGTTTCAAGTTTTTCATATTTAATTTCTTATTATACGTATTCCCGTTGACGTTAAATATAAGTATACATGTATTCGTGTGTGTTTTGCTGATAATCGCCCTTTTTCCCGTGTCTGGGCATTTCATTATTGTCTTTTATTTCAGTTTCCATTTAAAGCAGATGTATTTTGAATTAATACTTTTTAAGGAGTTGGGCGGGATAATTCTCTATAGCTAAGTCCTTGCTCATATTTAAATATTCATAGTTATATATATATATATATATATATATATATATATATATATATATATATATATATATATATATATATATATATATATATATATATATATATATTGGTGTTTAATATTAAATAAAAGATGTATTATTATCGAAATTAGATGCATATTTACAACTAAGCTTATTACTACAAATCTATTTTGCTCTCATAGTGTGCGGTCGACTTTTGAAGAAACATTAATGTAACTAGACCCTCTGTTTGTAGATAGTTCGTCTAGTAATATATATATATATATATATATATATATATATATATATATATATATATATTTTAAATAACTAATATAAGTTAGCAAAACATTTATATGGAACAACACTTAGATTTAGTATACGGAACGTTTATGTTTTTTTCTTTTAAGGGAAGTGGGGTCTGATCAACTGCTGGGAAGCCATGAAATTAAATACTGTCTTGTTTTTAAATTCCCAAAACAGTTTTTCATGGTAAACAACTGATGATCCCTTAAATAATTTTAGAAGCAAACTAATATTTTTCATTTTTTTATTTTTATTTATATATTAAAATGGTTGAGAAACTTCCGAGACATATATATATATATATATATATATATATATATATATATATATATATATAGAGAGAGAGAGAGAGAGAGAGAGAGAAGAAAAAAGAGTGATAAATATGCGACGATTGTCCAAATTTATTTCAAATTTCAATTGTTCAATGCAAGGTTGTCATTAATAAACTAGTGTTTATTTTCCTTTCCTTAAGCCAAGGCTTTTCAAAGATCGAAATCTTATCATCAGAGGAGAAATACAGATGGATAAGTTGGCTTTCGAAAAAACCAAAGTTCAAATATTTGAAAAATATGAGAATTATTTTTAAAAATTATTAAAATAATTTTTGTCAAAAAACGTACTGAATGAAAAGAAAATTTCGTGAAAAAGAAATACAATTGTCCGGGTGGTGAGTTTCCGTTGAAAAGGTTCGGTGAAATTGTAGAAAGTGAATAAAAACACTTTGCATGGGAGCAGGTTGGAAAAGGTGCTCAAAAGTAGATAAGTCCAGATGTACTTAAAAGAGGCTGTGAAGAGGAAAACAGGCCATTTTTTTATTTTCTTCCGGGCCTAGAAAAACGGTAGGATCGCATACAAGTTAATCCTTGTATGAGATCCTACCGCTTATAATATATATATATATATATATATATATATATATATATATATATATATATATATATTTCATGTACTTTCATGTAATTGTTTTTATCTGTGATTGCAGGGTAAACGCCAGATTATTGACATCAACATCAAAGGTTCGATCCTTGTCTAAGTTAGCCATGCTGATGACAGCTGTGAGCCAGAAACACGTGCACATAGATTACTTTTATGTACGGATAAAATTGATATATATATATATATATATATATATATATATATATATATATATATATATATATATATATATATGTATTAAGGAAAACTGCGTCTTATAAAGTTAAGAGCGACTAATAATGCAATTTTCTGCTTATTAATCACTTAGGAAGTTAAACAATCGAAATAGTAGTCAACAAGATACAATGAACGCTGCAATCACAAATGAAAACAATTACATAAATTACATTAGATATTTAGGCGATAAAAAGCGTACATATTTCCAGGCAAGGCGTCATAGCCTGGGGATAAAACGTCGGACTATTGAAATCCACATCGAAGGTTCGACACTTATCTAAGTTAGCTATGCTCATGACGGCTGTGAGCCACAAACAAAATTTATAATTTATAAATATTTATATTTTTATATATATATATATATATATATATATATATGGGGTAAGGTACACAATAAGTCATGAAAATGAAATGCCGTGGTAGACAAAATGTGTGAAAAATGACGAACGGAAAACAGGTTTAAGTGCAGGAGAAAAACAAAAACAAGATATTTGACCGGTTTCGTTCGTGTTAGCGAATGTCTTCAGAAAAAGTGAAGATTTGGGAATAATTTTATTTTGAAAGGGACACACATGGAAGAAGGAAAAGATGATCCGATTCGACTATATGAGAAGACTTTTAGAGACATTGAAATATGACAAGTGGGTGACACATTCTTCTTTATTTCTTATTCTACTTTTCATATTTTTCTTAATTTTCTTTCTTTTTTCACTTTCACACCTACTGAGTTAGTATAGGGGAGACGGTAGGCGGATGGGGTAAATGCGATAAGAGGGAAGAAGACAGAGGAACTGGCTAGAATAAACACAAATAGGAGTGTGCATGAAATTGATACACCGTACGCGAG
Organism: Sepiola atlantica; assembly: GCA_963556195.1. Classification (NCBI taxonomy): domain Eukaryota; kingdom Metazoa; phylum Mollusca; class Cephalopoda; order Sepiida; family Sepiolidae; genus Sepiola; species Sepiola atlantica. The sequence goes on along the minus strand of OY744520.1, from coordinate 187,555,108 downwards.
CACCCAAAAATTAATCGGAATGTATCAGAAATAGGTCTGCTAATTTGTCTCATATTAAGTTTTATAAAGCAATACAAATCTTAAATGGACAGTGTAGAAACATCTATTTTACAGTAAAACTAATGTAAATTATATCTTATTATAAGAGAAAATGTTTTTTTTTAAAGTGTAAGATGATATGAAATACATGTAAGAAAAATCCTTAAATAGGGATAAGTTTTAGAGAGATGTATTAAAAAGATCTGATTAGCTATGAGACTTGCTATTATCTCAACAATTTTTTTTATATATATAGATATTTAATAAGGGTCGCAGTGGTGTAATATATTACATTGTTTTACTGCGATTTTTGCTAGGTGCCTGCTTAGGGTATAAGATCCGAGCCTTAATTGATGTTCGATGGTGATAAAAGGAGTATAGTCGCGCTTTCAATGCATTTGCGACGTGAGGGAGAGTGTTCGCTGTTGAGGAGAGTGCAGTCTGAAAAGTTTAGATTGTAGGTGAAAGTGTTCCTATGTATCACTAGAGCGTTAGTGGAAATGTCGTGTTTGAGGTCCCACTTGTGTTCGTATATGCGAGATTTTAAGTTTCTGGACGTTTCCCCTATGTAAAACATCGGACATGCGGCACATTTTATTTTGTAAATGCCGGCAGATGGAGAGGTGTCTTTGGAGTGGTGGTGGTCGGGAGCGGGATTTGGTATTAAGTAGATGTTTAATTGTTTTAGAGGTGGATGTTACTATATTTATGTCGGGTTTAAGTTGTTTCTGTAAGGAGATAGATATGGGGTTATTGGGGAGAACTATGTAAGATTTATTTTCTTCCGTTGTGTCAGTGTTATTTGTGTTGGTTATTTTGTGAGGAGATATTTTTGTGGAGTCAGTCTTGTTTTTGCTGTGGATGTTGAAGGCTTTTTGTTTAGCGTTAAGGATGAAGGGTTGGGGATATTTTAGAGCTTGGTAGGTTTTTTGAATGTAGGATTCTTCATATACTTGCTCAGTAGGTGTGAAAGTGAAAAAAGAAAGAAAATAAAGAAAAATATAAAAAGTAGAATGAGAAATAAAGAAGAATGTGTCACCCACTTGTCATATTTCAATGTCACTAAAAGTCTTCTCATATGGTCGAATCGGATCTTTTCCTTCTCTCATGTGTGTGCCTTTCAAAATAAAATTATTTCCAAATCGGTCAACTCTTGTTTTTGTTTTTCTCCTGCACTTTAACTTGTTTTCCGTTTGTTATTTTTCACACACACACACACACACATATATATATATATATATATATATATATATATATATATATATATATATATATATATATATATATATAAATGAAAGAGAGAGAGAGTTACTGTCTACATAGACGATCCTATTTCTGTTTTAATCGATATAACGCCATTCCTTCCTTACTTCAGCTTTAACAACGTCATAAAGGATATCTTCCTGTTTTTCTAGATGACCTTATTTCATTTTATGACGTTTTGTTTCAGTTGACGACGCAATCGCTTTTGTGATGTCATCTAGTGTGTATGGAGACAAACAGGATAACATTCACGGAGTTTTAGTAGAAGCATTTTTGTATTAAAGAAAAATTGACCAAAGTGTTTGATTATAGGAATGAGAATCCAACATATTTATTTAAATAGATAAGACTAGCGGGGCTACCCGGCGTTGCTCGGGGTCATAAACACAGTTAATTGAAGAAAAATCGCGTTTGTAACATATTTATATTCAAACTTCTATTTATCTCCCTATCTCTATAGCCGTCTCTTTATCTTTCTACTTTTCTCTTCCCTGGTCGCCCCATTTCACCGCTACTTTCTCACCGCCTCTGTCTGCGCCTTCTATATAGGTACTTATCTCCGCCCCGGTGTTCATACTATATACGTATCTATCGCCGCCCCGGTGCGCATACTATGTACGTACCTATCGCCGCCCCAGTGCAGAGACTATATAAGTACCTATCGCCACCCTGGGAGCAGATACTATATAAGTACCTATCGCCGCCCCGGTGCGAATGCTAAATATGTATCTATTGCCGCCCCGGTGTGCATACTACATAAGTACCTATCGCCGCCCCGGTGCGAATGCTAAATACATACCTATCGCTGATCCGGTGCGAATGCTATATACGTTCCTATCGCCGCCCCAATGTGCGTGCTATATACGTACCGATCGCCGCCCCGGAGCGCATGCTAAATACATACCAAAGTGTTTGATTATAGGAATGAGAATCCAACATATTTATTTAAATAGATAAGATGGGTTACTATGAAGGAACCTTCGCTTTCATAGCCGCACTTGTAATAGATTAGAAGGAAACCAATCAGAAACGTCAGTGTTCGGCTAGAATTTATTTGCACAATAGGCACAACATTTCACATGATACCATTCTGGAAGCATATCATTCTAGCCGAACGCTGAGGATTAACCGTACGTTTCTGTTTGCATTCCTGAGAATCTGTTAGCAGTAAGACTATGAAACGTTTACAATATCCTATCTGTATCTGTCTGCCTGTCTGTCTCTCACTCTCTGTCGCATATATATATATATATATATATATATATATATATATATATATATATAAGAATAAGAAATGAGGTAAAATACCTCTAAAAGCATATTTAAGATGCGATATTAAATTTAAAAGAAAAATCGTAACATATTTTTGTCTTTTTTTTTATAAACTTTCATTTTAGTTTATAGTAATTACAAATATTTCGCCAAGTAAAATTGGCCTTATCAATGTATTTGGAAATCCTGGTATTATTGAATTACTCCGTCCTTGCTGTAAAATGGACTTGTGATGTCGGTTGTTTTTTCTTTCACTTTTAAATATGAGGACGCGTATGCACGCGGGATAGGTATCAATATAGAGTTCATATTTTTTTTTTGTAAGCATCTATCTATATACATCTATCTATATATATATATATATAGGTCTAAACAACAGCCTCCTTTTTTCTTCTATCTTACGCCAAAGCTTCAGAAATAATTATAATAGCGACAACAACCTCACGGAAAAACAAACCACCTCCTAATGACGATTGCAACGGTCGAAAGCGCTTGAGATAACTGAAAAAAGTACTATCGGATCGATACTATACCAATTACCACCTGAGACCCGAAAAATTACTCGCCGTGTCGAGAAAGTAATTAAGAAAATTACAAAACCTGAACATTCCGTGATCTTCAACCAAACCTGAATAAATAACGACTTGCTTCCTAAACACACACACACACACACACACACACACACACACACACACACACACACACACACACACACACACTATATGTTTAGGCGGCATGTTTTCATTTAGACATACGTTGTTGCATATCACGGAATGTTTTTGGTTTTATCATTTTTTAGCGTTATTTTCTCGATCCTTCGAATAATGCTTCGTGTATTTATGTCTAATTGTTGGATGTAGGCTATGTAGCTATTTTGTTCAATTTTTGTTCGCGAGTACTTTCGATTGACTTCCCTCAATCGTCTTCAGGCGGGGGGATGGGGGTTGGACTTGCATATTCATGATTGCTAAGTTCGAGCTGTGTGGTAAATGTATAACGTTTGAAAATAACGTATGCGTGATGAGATTTCGTATTTGGAATATGTAAGGCGCGTGGTTGATTAACATTTACAATATTTTTTTTTCTTTTTTACAATATTTAAAATTGACAATTTACGATATTTCAAAAGGGTTAAACGAAGAGTTAAAAGACGAAAAAAATTAGCCGATGCAATTTTAAATATTTTTACTGGATTCAAAATTAATGTTGTTTATTGTGGGACGTTTTGTCTTTATGTACAAGGCCTCTAAGGTTTTCAGTCTTTTTACATTAGAGTCGTGATGTAGAATTTTCATGTTACTGACTAACAGTTGTCTGCAGTTGTCGAAATTTCTCGCGAATACAAATGGAACAAAAGAGCTACGGAATCTACATCCAGCAATTAGACAAGAATACAAAATAGATTATTTGAAAGATCGAGAAGGTCACTAAAAGATTGATAAAACAAAAATATTCCTCGATATACAACAATGTATGTCTCTCTCTCACACGGGTTCGATCCTTGTCTAAGTTAGCCATTCTGATGACCGTTGTGAGCCAGAAACACGTGTCCATGGATTACTTTTATGTACGTATGAAATTAATAAAAGTAAATTAACGACAAATAAGTCCTATAAAGTTAATGGCGACTAATAATTCAATTTTCTGCATCTCAATCACTTAGGAAGTTAGACAATAGAAGTAGTAGTAAGCAAAAAAAAACAAAAAAAAACAACGAACGCTGCAATCACCAATAAAAATGATTACATAAAGATATATATATATATATATATATATATATAATATATATAGGCAGCAAAGTATTATTTACTCAGGCTTTGTTACAAAACACAGAATTTTCGCGTTTGTATAACTTCTTTGTGAGGTTTTCGAACCGTCGCGCAATCCTTCGGGTTTCGTGTAGTAGTTTATATAGGATTTTGCCGATTGTTCGTGATTCGGCTATTTCTCTAGCGCTTTCGACCATTTTGCTCGTCGTCAGGGGTATGTTTAATTTTTATTATGAATTAAAAGTATTGGGTTATTGCTTTTACAGCACAAATTACGAACAATCAGCGAAATACTATATCAACTCGACGATTCGAAAACCTCACAAAAAAGCTATACGAACGTGAAAATTCCGCGTTGTTTAACAAAGCGTGCTTAAATACATATATATATATATATATATATATATATAATATTTATAAATAAATATTAAATTATTAATACCTACAGACGCTAGCGTTTCAAGCTTATTGCTTTCATTAGTGCAGGAAAGTAACAATTTCAGACGGTCGGGAGGCGCGAACCCGGTTCACAGAGTCAGCCAAGAATCTGCAAGCAGTCGCCATATCCACTCAGCCAACGGAAACTGTCACGTAATTAAGGGAAATTAAGATCTATATGTACCTAGAAGCGGGCACAGATAGAAGACTAGTCGAGAGTGTTCGACGAACATATTCGGAACTTTGCATTAGAGCTTTTGACAGTCTATTTTTAACATCCTCGAGAGTGCTCAACTTTAATTTCTTAAAGGGGCTTAGTATAATATTTATAAATAAATATTAAATTATTAATCTCTCTCTCTCTCTCTCTCTCTCTCTCTCTCTCTCTATATATATATATATATATATATATATATATATATATATATATATATATATATATATAATCCAGGATAAAACATCCACAGGATAGTAATCCAAAGAATTTCAACTGGGTTTATAAAAAGTGCTCATTTTCAAATAGAGCTTTTATATATGATTATTTTAATTTACACAGACATGTACAAAATCTGCGACACCGGCATGTCGATGTTATCGATCAACAGCTATTATAAACTGAGATCTCATCAGAATCAGAGTTAGAATTCGATCTTAAGCTTAGATCATATTTGGAAAGAATGAAATGGAGAAAAAAAAAAAGAAATTACAAATTTAAATTTGGAAATATTTTTTCTTTGGCATTTTTTATTATTTTTATTTTTCATCTTTTGTTTTTTTTTATTCTTAACGGTCCCCTACCACGTGGCTTTCCAAATTTAAATTTGAAATTTCTTCTTTTTCCTTCCAATTCATTTTTTCAAAATATGTACTGAAACAACAATTTATAAGCACTTTTTGTTCATATAGTTTGTGAGTATAAACTTAATACATTTGTTGTTTGTTCACAAAAAGGAAACGGTTTAGGTAATTTACTCGTTTATAGTCGCTAATTATTAACATTGAAATAGATTTCGCCCTTAATGTAAAACTTAGTTTTTACTATAATCATAATTTATGTCACTTTCTCGAGTAAGAACAGGATATTTTTTTCAGATAAGCTGTCAAAGCTAGTTCACCCAAAAAGAAACATGAGTTCATACTTTTCTTGGCAATTACTTGTATACACTTAAAAACTTAGTAAAAAATAAATAAATGTGTGTAGGGGATTAGTGTAGCATATACATTTTACATAAAATAATTTTTGTGTTATTTTTAATCGCCAAGTTTTACCACGTGTTCACACGTAATCGCAAAAGAAAGTAGGATTTCATTTGATTTATATGGGTTGTAGCTTATGGTAATTTACTAAAAACATTACTTAACACATTTTAGCGGGCACTAATTATTCATTTAACTTAACTACTGAAAGAAAATATTTCTTCGCTTAATTTGCATTCTGAATTAATTTAAACTCATTTACTAAAACTTTATTTATTTTATTTAAACGTTTGATAACAAGTTTAAATAAACTTACTTTATATTATTTGGATTATTCGGACTACTGTTCTAATCTTGGGTGTTATTCTTACAACGTTTCAGCCGATATAACCTCTGCCCTTCTTCAAAGATAATCTTGTCGATCTCGGATATCTGTACAGAATTTCGAAAGGAACCCTTTATTTAATCTGAGAAAACCGGTGAAATCTTAAGTAATTTGTAAATCTATTCTTAGTGTTACCCGTAGTGAGGATTGAACCTTCAACCCCCAGAAGAAAAGTGTCATTCCGAACTGATTATTAATTAGCACTTATATCCGTTACGCCACAGGTTCTTGCGGACAATTCTAGGGGCCTTAAACCTATTGTTTTAGATGTGCACTCTTACTACTACATATATATATATATATATATATATATATATATATATACAGGGTGGGCAAAAATAAGGGTCCTATTTTTAAAAATTCATAACTTTTTTATTTATTGATTTAAAAATTTTTTTTTTTTAGAATAAGTAAAGGACCCCTTCCGAAGCAAGCATGGGCCGTATTTGCCCTAAGGAACGTACCCTCATTTAGAAAACATTATTTTTGCTTAAAAAACTCAAAACAGTGTAAAAAACAATACTTTAGTTTTTGTAAGTTTTAAGAAGTGTTTTTCGGCTAAAATTTGTTTTGTTTATTTCAAAAAATCTCGGAAGGGTCAGTCTACACACACATAAAGTTTGGTGAGTTTAACTTTTATTTTGTGGAAGTTATTCAAATTCAAGTTATTCAAATTTAAAGATAGGACCCTTATTTTGGCCCACCCTGTATTAATCGTATTCTAATCTATCATTTATAATTAAATTCTATATTATATCTAATTAGGAGGTCATTGTCGGTCAACATATGCGCTGCTTCTTTGTGTCGTCTTACTCTCTACCGTTCTTCTATGTCTATAATTTTTACTTCGTCCCAAAAGGGTAGATGGTTTCACCCCCTCATTATATGCGATCAGCAATACCCAACTGTTCAAATATCTGTACGTAATACGGCTTCTAGCCTAACTTTTAGTGGGCAACATGTTTAAACTTTGTATATTTTTTTCACACTTATATAGACTTGCATACACACAGTTCTTGGTTCTGAAACATAATTTACTTTTATATTATTCCAAACAGTGCATTATTTCATTCTCATTTATGTCCCAATAATTTGTTTAAAATCGGTCATCTATTTCAAAGTTACGTTTGACTAGCCATTATCTTTATGCATACACGGAAGCAATGTCTTCTCTCAAAGTAACTAGTTTTGGTAAACGGATTACGATCCTTTGGGATTTCAGGTTGCTGTAAGAATATATGGTACTTGTAATGACTGGATATTTAGAGGATTTCAGTACTTACGAAGTCAGTCCTGAGTATTGACGGATTATCTCCGAACCAGTCTCGAGTATTGACGGATTATCTCCGAACCAGTCTCGAGTATTGACGGATCATCTCCGAACCAGTCTCGAGTATTGACGGATTATCTCCGAACCAGTCTCGAGTATTGACGATTTATTTCCGAACCAATCTCGAGTATTGACGGATTATCTCCGAACCAATCTCGAGTATTGACGGATTATCTCCAAACCAGTCTCGAGTATCGACGAAAAGGTTCGACTAACAGAAAGAATTGTTGCTTGTTCAAAGTATTAAAAGAAAACAAACTGTTTTTCCTGTTCGGCCAGAACTGGACAACGTTACGTTTTTTTTCTAAATATTTTTTTCTTTGTAGGATTTAGAAAGGAATAGTTTAGTTCATTTTTTAAAAACAATTTATTTAATGCAAAGTGATTCTTTTCATTTGTTTATACAGAAGAGTTCAACGTTTCTAAGTACTTATTCTGTTTTTTTAGCGCTCGTGGTAAACAATTTTTTAGATCACCCCCCCCCCCCCCAAAGTTAATATTGAAAAAGAAAATCCCCAGAAAATACAAGAGAACAAATAATGTTGATTCACTCTCGTCAAAACTCGTAACTGACTCGGCATTCTTCATCAATACTCGGGACTGACTCTGTAAGTACTGAAATTCTCTGGATACCCATTCATTAAAAGTGATAAAGATGAATTTGTTCCACTCGTTGATTATCAGTTAAAGTTTAACGTCTCTTCCTGTCAGACTTTCATGGAAGACATTTAATTGACGATATTTAGTCGTTCAAATGGTTGAATCGATATTCATTTTCTAAAGTTTCACAAAGCATTTTGGAGGTATATAAATGGGTAATATTGATTGCCTTAATCTACTGGCCATCTCAGTATAAACATGACCAATCTACACGCTCATATATATATATATATATATATATATATATATATATATATATATATATATATAGTCTCGGAAGTTTCTCAACCATTAAAACTATATTAAAAAAAAAAAAAAAAAAAAATTATAGTCCCAAGTCTTCCAGTGGAAAATCCCTCATGTAAGTCAATTTATTTTTTACAGTTATTATATTAGTTTATTTCTAACACTATTTTAAGGGATCATCAGTGGTTTACCATGAAAAACTGTTTCGGGAATTTAAAAACAAGACAGTATTTAATTTCATGGCTACCCAGCAGAGTTGATCAGACCCCACTTTCCTTAAAAGACAAAACATAAACGTTCCTTATACTAAATATACGCTGTTCGTCTGTCTAATCAAATTTATCCGTTACTTACAAAAATGTTGCTGCATTTTAAAGTGTTTGGACGAATCCATGACACTATTATTTAAGTTATTAATGTATTATTTTTAGTTTTATATTATAAATATAAAAAACATCAATACATCAAAAAAATAAAAAATAAATAAATAAATAAATAAATATGTATATATATATATATATATATATATATATTATATATATACATACATACATATATATACCTTTAGTTCCTCCTTCTCTCCCTCGTCCTCCTTTGTTGTCCATCTCCCCGTTGTCGTCAACCTCAAATAAATATTAATCTTCCTTGTTCACTTACAGTTTTTCTAATCTGCGTTCACAACTGTCGAGTTTTTTCTATTCTCAGTGTTTCAAATCTGCGTCTATAAGTTAACCGTTAATTTGTTCTCTTTTTCTTTCTATTTCTTCTTCTTCTTTGCCAACTCCCGGTGTTTAAAATCGGCGTTATATGGGTGCCGTGTTTGGATTATTATTATCATTATTATGATTATGATTATGATTATTATTATTATTATTATTATTGTTATTGTTATTATTATTATTATTATTATTATTAATAATAATAATGTTATTATTAATGTTATTATTAATGTTATTTTATATGCAAATTACCATATCACACAGTAGTCTTAAGGGTAATATATTATCATTAATTATTATTATTATTATGTGTTTATGTATATATTAGTGAAATTTAAGCTTAATTATTTCTACACTTGATTCTTGGAGAAATTGTCGTTTGATCAGTACCATTGGAGAGCCATGAATATTATAACTGTCCTGGTTTGAAATCCCCGAAACAGTTACAAGGTAAACACCTGATGATCCTCGTTGTAATGTTTCACGCTCAAGTTAAGATCCCCGGTTTTTGTGTAACTGTTAGATAGTTGAATCCCCTTTTTTATATATGAATTTTCCAACGAATGCTAAGTCTGCGATATCTTGGATTTAGTTAGTTTCTCTGGGAATTTAAACTGCATTTTCCTTTTTTTTTCTTTTGTTTAAAATGACTCAAAGCTTCTTTAGACATATATATATACATATATATATATATATATATATATATATATATATATATATATATATATATATATATATATATATATATAAACTGTTTGTGTGCTCCTTACAGAAAGAAATGCTAGAGAATCTACATACAATCTAAAAGCATTCTTATGTAAAGTTTACCGGTGAAAATAATGGAAGTAGTCCCGAATCTAAGTGCACCCCTAAGACGACTATGAGGGCATACTTTCCTTAACACTTCAAATATATCCTATTTTTATGAAATTTAAATCATATGTATAACATTTTCTGGTGAAGACAATGGAAGTGGTCTCGAATCTCTACGCCACCCCTCTATGTGACGAATATCCACGTGCCCCACATCTCTAAGTGACCCCTGGTGACAGAATCCCATTAACACTTCAAATACGTATATCCGATTGTAATGACATTTGAACAATATGTATAAGAGACTAATATATAAGACACTAATTCAGAAAGTTTTCAAACATTTCCGCTTCTTCCGACTAAATTTCGAGCGAAATGGGAGGAGTGGGACGGTAAAAAGGAAGACATATGGTGTTATTAGCATAGTAAAAAAGTACATGGTGATCTTCCTTCAATCCCGAGCAACGTCGGATCTTCCTGCTAGTAACTTATAAACCAGAAAAGGCGTGTCAGGCACCAGCTGTGTTGTTAAGGACCACACTATAACGACCTTTGTTTACCGTCACTATCTCTCAACATCATTCTCGAACCAAAGCTTTTCGATTATGCTACGTTTCAAGATGGCGACCCGTGTAGTTGCCTCTGAAGAACTTCGTTGTCAGTTGAGATCCCCAGAACAAAGCTCCTGCTGTTGCCGTAGCCTAATAGAAAGAAGTAGGCTTCATCATAGAACCACTGTTTTCTGGAGAAAATCTGCATTTTATGCCATCTCTTTGGATAATTTCGAAATGTTATTCTATTTTCTATCATTTCTAAAAAGTACAGAATATCATTCGTATTGACGGGTTATTTACCTCTTCCCTGGGCGGTCATGGTGGTTAAGTGGTTAAGAGAGAAGAGGAATTATAAAACAAAATCAGACCCCCGAAAGAAAAAGATGGCTGATGATAACATACGCAAGGTATCTAAGCTAAAATACAAATGTAATGGTACTTTTTAGAAATAGGTATCCAAGAATATAACAGTACTTACGTCAATAATTCCGAATTTCACCGATAACTTCTGAGACTGGCGAATGTTACCAGACTTAAAAAAAACTGAAATGTATTATTAACAGATTTTGTTTTTGCGAAGAAGTTATTTAACTGAAGAAACTGTTGATTTTTATCTTGTATTTAAATCTATTCTGCAATGATTTTACGGTACTGTTACACGAACCGAACTGTTTTTTTACGCTAACCATAAACTAAGTTTTAGGTTTAGTTCGGCAAAAGTCGGTGTACTTCGGTTCGTATTGTGTAGAAGCATCGGAACTTGATTCGCCTTTCTCCATTTGTAATCAGAATTCTACGTCACGACTGCAATCCTCTTGGTACCTATTCTTTAAAAGTACCAATGTGAAACATAGCAAATGAAAAAGAAGATATTTGTAAATAATGGACACCCAGAGGATTTAAGTTCTTAATCTCGAGTCAGTCCCGGAAATGACCGAAGCACTTTATGATTTAAAAACCGCGAAATAAAATGTAGACATTAAGTATACGAAGGGTTGTGTTTAAAACATTTTTTAGCCCCTCAGAAAAATAAAATAAAATTGAAAAAAACCTTCCTAAAAAAAAAGTAGCTTTTAAAAACTTTTACATAACCACTTATCAAGGCCAAGAGCTACTCGTGGAAAAAGGTTAATAGGATGGAACGATTGTTAGTCGAAATTTGATCAATGCAATGAACAAACTTTGATTACTTATGGAACGGTTCGTGACAAATACTTGTTGACATGTTGTAGTATACAGGGAAACAGTCCCGCGGTGATGTATTACACAAACAGGAGGCTCATCCAAAAAAAGCTCTATTCATGGAAATCCCTTCTGACGCGAAGCACATGGAAAACGAAGGAACATTCCCTTTTCTGCTGTGATAATAAGACGCGTTCTGTAAACTGCTTCGGCAATTTCAGGGACTGCCTCGGGATTCTTCGTCAAAACTCGGAACTGACTCCATAATAATTGAAAGTTCTTTGCGTGCCCGTTTCTTACAAGTAGAGAATAGAATGACAGGCTAACCTTCATGATACTTGAAATAGAATCGTGGTTTAATTTCTGCGCAATCATAGCCAATTATTGCTATCCGTTTTAATTTCTTCATCGATTTTAAGGTAGGTGTTTACCTCGCACAAAATGGACGTGGCGTGTTCGACCCGTGTGGCATAAATAATCGAGCAATCATTGCGTTTCCGGTTTGATGCTTTCGCGCAATATCCGGCCTCAAATTTGCGTCTTTTTCCGTTTCGATTCGGTGGAACTGCTCCTGCTTCTGGCTAGTCGATGTTTCACGAATATTCCTTTTCTTTTCGTTTTAATATTTAATTTCACATCTTGCAAAGGTATTTTTATTATTGTTAGTTAGGTTCAGTGTATACGTTTTTCGAAACAGTTATTTATTGCCGGCATCGGGTCGGGGTTAGTTCTAAGTAGGTTTTGGTTCGCTTTCTTCTAGAAAAAAAAAAGATAATATCATTATAAGTAGAAATGTTGTTTTTTGTTGTTTGTTCCATTTTTACTTCGACATTTGCAGGAAATGAAGCAAAAGAAAAACAAAAGAGTTAATGTCGAAGTTAACCGAAAACGCCAAAACAGGAAAACCAATAATTGGCAAGAATTATTACTTTCTAGCGATTTACTTTGGTGCCTACCTTAACACAGAATTCTACGAAACAACATGCAACTAACACTGTTCTACGTTCCTAAAAGATAGAAATACAGATACGAATATCGAAATATTTCTAGTCGTCACCTTGGAATACGTTCGCGGTAAAAGTCAAGAATTGTTAAAAGTCGAGACTTTGTAAACGAAAACATCAAAACAACAAATAATTCATAGCAAACGCAGTAGAATTACATTCTATATCGACCTGTAGTGTTTTAACCTGTGGAAACTGTTTATACGATTTTTTATTTCAGATTTTAATTTCGACAAAAGCTGTCATATCAACACACGAAAAACAAAATGTCGTTAACTTAATATTGAAAAGATAGTAAAAACTATCACCTACCCTACCACATACGCTAAGTTCGAATGGCAAGCCCCACCTTAAACAACACGTATCGCCTCAGTTTAGCGAAATTAAGAGATCATCTTACCTATCGTGGGTTTTCGTGTGACGATACGACAACTTACATCGAAATAAGATTATTAGTTTCCACACGTTAAAAGTATACATGTCGGTAGAGAATTTGATTCTAGTGGGTTTGCGATAAATTATTTATTGTTGTCTATTTTTGTTTACGAGTTCTCGACTTTTAATTATTCTGGACTTAACCTGTTTTCGTTTTTAATTTTCCAGTTCGTTTGTATTAATAAGGCACCGCTTATCATAGCCAAACACTCGAGGATAAGGGGTGATGAAATGGATTAATTGTTAGTTGAATGACGAAGAATATTATTAGAAGAATTAAAATGCTTGATGGAATATACAAAGTTTGATTACTTAAGAGGCCGGTTCATAGCAACTATTTGTTGGCGTTGGGTTTGAAGACGACTATGCTGTAGTCAAAAGGAAATCAGTCTCGTTGTAATGTGTTCCAGAATGGGAAACTCTTGGAAATAAACTCTGTTCATGGAAATTCCGCTTGACGCCAAACACATGAAGGAAGAAAAGCTGTTTTACGTCATTGTAGCACGACGATTTCTTGTTTTGAATGTCTTATGAGGAAGAACCACAGACTGGAGCTCAGTCAAGCACCTTCCATGGAAATAACGATAGAGTAGAGAGAGACTAGCAACGTCTCTTCTGGGGAAAATGGGATGTAGAGAAGAGAAGAGATTAACCCCCATTACATTGAGAAGTCGATTTTGTTCTTTGCCAAGACAAGAAAGAGTGCTCTGATGGACACCTCTCCAAATAGGATAGCAGTGCTCTACCGTAAGTCTTATCTGACTCTTATATAGGTGGATGAGTGCAAGTCCTTTCTGGAGCGAAAGAATGATCCAACAATATTTTTCAAACTTTACCAACATATTGAATAGGTCAAATATACCAGTTTTTAGATGCGGACATTGCATCGTTATAACGGACCATGTCCGTCGGTCTCACTTAATATTGACTGTGATACGTTGTGCCGGAACCTAATACGTCCTGTATTTGATGTTTGATTATAACTTTCAAAATATTCTACCATTGATTGCATGAAAATTTAAAAAAAAATTCTTTTAACCTTGATAAATAGTGACTCATTGTAAAAAAGCATGGCAAAAAATGCTGATGACGTTTGAAAACTGAACTTTTCTTTCAACTGTCTTAGTGAAATATAAATTAGGTCTGTAGCAGTTACATGAAGAAGATCAACCTTCTTTTTGTACTAACATTTAATCATCAGCGTAGTGATTGGTACGTGGTTCGGTTGGCTAACACAGCCATTTTCAGACTCACGTAGTGATACACGGGCGATTAACACTGCGCATGCGCGGATTTTCTCATTTCCGCCTAAACCATTCCGCGTCCAAATATCAACAGTTCCACCTGAGATTTCGACGTGACAAGACGTCACATTTTCTGGCTCACCTCTCGTCGTGGATTAGACTGGAGACGAAAGCAAGTACGAGACCAAAAGACCTGGAGTCAATTCCTTTTCACTAATACCCGCTTGCAGACTCAACCGGTAATGTATTGTGGTTTCCACAACTCTGTCATCTCTACGAATATGATTTTTCACAAGCTCATCTCCATCAATTCTACAGGACTTTCTAAGGTCGCCTTTGTTTTTGGGGTTTGCGTTGGGGGTACAGCGCTACTTCGCATACTGATGGACTTCGCAGTAAAAACGGTTCCTTGTGGAAAAGAAGTTTCACGCTGGTCCGTGTTCGATCAGTGATGCCACTGATTGTTTTTTTTTGTTTTTTTTTACTAATGACTAACTACTTACCAAAGTCAAAACACCTCGACTATTCGCGTTAATGAGATAGATTCATTGTTAGATGAATTATGAAGAATATTATTAGAGGATTTAAAATGTTTAATAAAATAAAAAAGTTCGACTACTTATAGTAAGATACAGGGCAGCTATTTATAGACATAAGATTTAAAGACGGCTATGCTGTAGTAAGCAGGGGAGCAATCCACTTCTAATGTGTTCCACAGACGGGAAGCCCTCGGAAAGAAACCCTGTTCATGGAAATTCCGCCTGGCGGTAGGCACATGGAGAAAGAAACGGAAGTTTCTTTCCCCATGTGACATTAAGACGAGTTCTTGTTGTGAATGTCTTACAAGGATGAACCAGAGACTGGATCTCAGTCGAACACCTTCCATAGAAATAACGACAGAGTAGAGAAAGACTAGCAACGACACTTCTGTGAGAAAGGAGCTTCAGAGAAGAGAAGATGTTTCTCCCTAAAATACCCTGAGCAACACCTCCACAAATATAGCAGCAGAACTCTATCTTAGGACATATCTAACTTTTATATACGCAGAGGATTGCATAAGAAGTCAGTTACTTTGTGGGGCGATAGAATAGTCTAACTATTTTCCAGCAACTTTAAAAACAGATTTGATAGCCACAACTATACCGGTGTTTCAGATGCAAACATGCCATCTCTATAACGGACTAAGTCAATCGGTGCCACTTAACTTTGACCAGGAAACTCTGTGACGTAATACGTCATGTATTCAATGTATTGGTCATGACTTTGAAAATACTCTATTTGTGATGTATGAAATAAAATGAGAAAAACATTGCTTTAAACTTGATAAGCAGTGACTCATTGATGAAAAACGCACGACACCTTGCTAATGATGTTTGACAAGCAGACTATTCTTTCAACTTTCTTACTGAAATGTCAAACAGCTCTTTCCGATGTCGCCCTTACTCTCGTTTATTTTTGCGTCGGAGGTGGGCACTACTTCTCAGACTTAGAGACTGGGAAGTACGAAGGTCCTTCGTGAAATAGAAGTTCCAGGCCGGTCCTTAAGCAAGGTTTCCGTGTACGCCCGATAATGCCACTAATAAGTACCTACTTATCAAAATCAAAGTAACTCGAGGTTAATAGTTAATGATATGGATGGATTGTCACTTGAATGAGGAAGAATATAATGAGAGGATTGAAATTGATGAATAGAATGGGAAAATATAATTACTTACGAGGATGAATTATAACAATTATATGTTGGTATTGAATTTGAAGACGGCGATTATGTAGTCTGCAAGGAAGCACCTTCGTTGTAATGTCTTTCAATATATAGAGCCCGTATGTAAGGCGTCCACACGCTAAAAAAACAGGTCACAAGGGTCAAAAGCGAGTGTTAAAAGTCGAACGGCTTCGAGAGGTCTCAGAATTCTTTCGGGTCCCCCTTACTTGATGGATAGTTCAATACACATACTTGACGTGCGGTTGGAGCGAAATAGATGCTCAAATAATAGGATATTTTCTGTTTGGCAATTTTTTAGATAATGATTCATAATTTGTATTATTTGGACTACTATACTCATCTTGTTTGTTATATTCATCGATGTACCGGCCGATGTAAATTCCGACCTTATTCAGGTACATCTTTTCGAACTAAGAAACCTTTAAGTTTATCTTGGGATTTTTTCATTTTCAACTTGAAAACGTGTATGAAACTTTGAACTTCCATAGAGGTTCTTAAGTTCTATTAATAGGTTGTCAAGTCCGAAATATGCACCTGGAATAGGTAGGAAATTACATCGGTCGAAACGTTTTGACTATAACAACCAATGTGCAATTTTGTCTATTTACGTTGTTGTCTTTGTTATATTCACACTATTTCACCCGAAGTAACTACTTTAAGTACATCTTTTCGAATTTAGAAACCTTCTAGTTAATCTTGAGAATGTTTATACCGGACTCGGGAATGTATATGAAATGAACTACCATGGAGGTTTTTAAGTTCTATTTGAAGATTCTCAAGCCCGAAAGATGTATCTGAATATAGTAGAAAATTACATCAGTCGAAACGTTGTGACTATAACAACCAAGTTGGGATTTGATCTATTTTTCTACTTATATATTATCAAATTGTAAGAAGTTTATGCCCCTAAAAAGGGTAATATGCTGACATAAAAAATGTGATATTTATAAATAGTTTTAAATTTTCTATATTTTTCATAACATACCGTATTCTAGATTTCGTTCCATAACATTTTTTCCCAATATAAAGTAACAAGACACACCATTAGTAAAGGCGATAAAATCCGGGAAAAAATCATATTGTCAATGTATCGAAAAATGTCAAAACCGATATAGAATTCCACAGGACTCTAAGCACTAAGTCGACCGAACTGAACTCTTTTAGACTGGTACATTCTTTCGAGCGATTCATTGATTTCTAACAGAGAATTCGCATCCGATATTGCGAAGTGATTTATGCTTTTCAGCCGATGGCGTATCTTTTTCATGGTTTTCAACACTGCCGACAAATACTTGGCCATCCCCAGAGAAAGGCTTTATTCATATCGAATTCTAACAACCACTTGACCTCCGCATCGATAAACCGAGTATCTGCTTCTTAATATCGTCTCGTTCTTACAGCTATGTGATGTTCTGGCGAATGGCGACGTATTTGTCCATGACTATCTTTGCCAGGATAGGAGTGCTGACTTTCCTTCTGGCCTTGTACCCTATCTTGCTCGATGTGAAGGAAGTAAATAAACGGTTATATACTGTTCCGGAAGCAAATTAAATACCAGTCGAGAATCTGTTCTCGGCAGTCAATCTACAAATTAGGAGAAACTGTGTCAGCCTATGAGCACATTTTCTTTCCTGAAACTACCCGTCTGTGGAACTCGATATAGCGGAGCTGCTTCACAGCAGATTACAACATTATCGTTTTCAAGTCCAATGTAAACAAATTCTTGTCAAGCCTTTCTCCTAAATAATCAAATTCTGCTAAACTTCAACCATCATTACCAATCATCAGTGTTGTCTCACCGTCCACCTGACATTCAATAACCTTTATTCTCAAGTGGACTTTTGGGCCTTGATAAGTGGTTACTCTTTAGTCAAAAAAAGAAAAACGCCCTAGGCCCCTTTCTGTCGAAATAAATTATGTCCGGATAGCGAACAGATTTCAGCTATTTTAACAAATATTTTAACCTTGATTTCTGTACACATGACGAGACCCAAATATTTCATGTCATAATTCGTCTTCGTAAGTAATCAAATCTTTTCAATTCTATTCAGCATTTTAAATCCTTTCATAAAATTCTTCCTCATTAAATTCATAATCCATCTCATTAACCTTTATTCTCGAGTTGCTTTGACCTGGATAATTACGTACTCATTATTATAAAAATACCCAACACAAAAATGTGGCCTCATCGGGAGTACAGAGAAACCTTGTCTGGAACTTCTATTCTACGAAAGACCGTTCTTACTGCCGAATCTCTCAGTCTGTGAAGTAGTTCCCCCCCCCCCATCCTACTAAAACTTTGATATTCTGCCTTGCTTGTTTGCATTTTGAATGTTTTAGATGGTAGCAGGAAAGTGGAATGAGACACAAGATTGTGTGAGAAGGGGAATAGAAGGACGAGGAAATAGTTGGGAAAGGAGAATAAAGAGAGTAGTAGTAGCAGTAATAATAATATGAGAAGTAGTAGAACTGTAAGGGGAGAGTAAAAGGATGGGGTCAATAAATGAATAACGTAAATAAAGAAGAACCCCAAAAACGTTAAATTACTAGAAGCCGTAACAGCGGAAAGAGAATGGCGTAAATAAGTAAATGGTTCAAATAAAAAAGAAACGGAAAACTTGACAATTAAAAATCATTATTAAAATGGCAATATAGAGTTTTCAAGGAGAAAAAATAGACAATGATCCTCATTCACTACCGGGCAACTCCGGGTGGCCTTTCTAGTCTCCGTATAAAAATCGCCAGCCGTCCTCAGTTATCTGTAATCTTTATTTCGTACTACGTAGACGTCGGTTCTAAGATTTTGTTTTTCTTTCTTTTTAACACCACGTTTGGCTTTCTCGTTGTTTTCGAATTCTGACACGTTTGTATACGTGCCGAAAATACATTTCGCTGAAGAATATCATAGAGTTACACACATGAAAGGCGATAAGAGAAACATGTAGATTCCTCGTTGCTTCAATCGGGATTTTACGAGGCGTTTAAAGCTGCCAACGCAGGCCATTATAGTTTGGGAATGACGATTAGAGTTGTGTTCGGCTTTTTTTTTGGTTATTTTAGTCGAAATCACCCCGTGAATATCTTTTACGTTTTTTTTTGTTGTTGCTGCTTCTCAGAATGTCGCTATCTACGAACGGTTACACATCTCGACTTTTAAGGTAACGTCCGCTCTCCGTAGTCATTATTAAATATATATATATATTATATATATATATATATATATATATATATATATATATATATATCCCTCTAGATGGGCACTGTAAGTGTAGTATAAACACAACATGACGTCGCTAGCTATATATGCATGGTTCCTTTCATTAAGTAGAACGCTCTCCTGACGTCAAGCCGCCGGAATAAGTGTTACAATCATCACTGTTTATTTAGCTATTCCGTGGTGGCCGAGTGGTTCTAGATGTCGGGATTTGAGTTGTAAAATACATTTAGCCCGGGTTTTAGAATCGCGCGACCAGTAGTAGTTATAAAGGACGAAACGTATACGTACAAAAATAGTAAACAAAACAAATATATATATATATATACTAATACTCTCTCTCTCTCTCTCTCTCTCTCTCTCTCTCTCTCTCTCTCTATATATATATATATATATATATATATATATATATATATATAAATATATATATAACTAATACTCTTTAGATAGGTCCCCGTGCAGGTACTTCAACCGTAACGCTAAGACAAACTCTAACGCTAACTCTAACCATGACCCTACCCTGGGTTAAAGTTAGCTCGGGTCCTAATCTGAAGAAGAAGTGTTGCTGACATCATCGTTATGTGACGTCATCCATTGCAACAGAAATAGGTGACAACCGTACGCAATAGATGACCTCGCGCAAAGATGACGTAGTCCATTAAAACAGAGAGGCATGATAACTGTGCACAATGGATGACGTCAGTGAAGGATGACGTCATCTATCAAACAAACGAAAGAGGAGGGGCGCTCTTTTACGACGTTTTATCTAGATGGCGGATGACAGCTAGTCTACTAAACGAATCGTTTAGATCTATGGAGTGTAGTATACTACGAACACTGTATGGATCTTGCTTGCTTGTTCATCTATTTTCCTCGTGCATAATTGATTACGTCATCGTTTTGTGACGTCATCCATTAAAACAGACAGTGCAGAAAGCGTACGCATCAAACTAGATAGAGATAGGGGAAGAGATCCTTTATCGAGTATTATTAAAATGAAGAGTTATTGGACATATATAAATATATTACCTCCTCCCTCTTCTACAATGATTGGGCCTCTAGGGGAATTTAAAATAAGCTGCCAATCTGTGCATAATGACATGTTCCGGCCTCTGCTGTTGAACACTATATTACTAAGCTTATTGTATATGTTTACCGATTCGACATTATATCAAATTTAAATTCTCTTCTTTCCAATGTTAATTGATGGTGTCTTATGGGTTGAATAAAAGGCTGCAGAGTCAAATGTGACTTGCAACTGGGTTCGAATCCTTCGACCGGCAGTAATTATCCTCTCTTACACAGAGGATTGCGTAAACATGAAACACATGTGTCTGTAGTTAAAAAAAAAAAAAAAATTATATAAAAAATATTTTATATATTTGCACACACACAGACATATATATATATATATATTTATATATATATATATATATATATAACATCAATATTAAGAAAATGCTCTATTTGACATTGAGCACTTGAAAATATTGGTTTTATGTTCATTTTATCAATATATTTTAACTTCAATAATTAAAATATATATATACATATTATATTATTTGTTTGTTTTATTTGCCATAATTAGAAAGAATTAAATTATTTATACGGAAAACCATTTTACCGAAATGCTAAGATGTAATATGTTTCCTTTCACCAATGTATATATATATATATATATATATATATATATATATGACTTTCTTTAACTTTGAAACCTTATATACATTCTTAAACTGTTTCAGTGTGTCTGCGACAATTTGAGGAATGCAGACATCAACTCCTCCCTCCCTTTCCAAATTGCTGTGTAAATGAGCGTATTAGCATTTTAGCCTGACGATTCCCTCCTGGGATTAAACGAGGAAGCCTCTGTGTAGCTTAATTGCCATCAATGTATTTTCATAATTTACTACACAGCTCTACTCACGTATCGAGCACTGTTGAAGTTAATACTGAAAATAGATACATACAAAATTATATCTTTGTCAAATTCTATGTGGATACATGAAATAATAATATATATATATATATATATATATATATATATATATATATATATATATATATATATATATATATATATATATTAGATCACCAAAGTTATGCGAGGTTGAACCGGGTCAGTACTAAATGGGTGACCATTTGGGAATACCAG
>OY744520.1:187525966-187530966 GCA_963556195.1 Sepiola atlantica | reverse complement strand
GCGATGTGACGCTTCCCGCATAGGTGCGGGACTCTCCTTTCGATGGTAATAGAAAATCGCCGCGTCATAAAAGCCACGTGTTTTGTTTACTTTTCTATCCCTTCTTTACTGTGACGTAAACGGTAAAATGTGACGTTAATTAAAATTATATGATTATTTCGGCTTAAAAACAAAACAAAAAAAAAAATTCGGATTAAAAGAAAAGCATATCTGGTCAAAATAATCAAGAAAGTATTTTACTGTAAAACTAGAATGCCCACCAAACGTTACCCGACAATGAATGAGGATTCATGCCTACTCCTGTTCCTAGTCTCGAACTTGATATTACCAATTTTTTCTTAGTAATTTTCAAGCTTTTCTTTTTCTTTTTTATTTATGTCATTCTCTTACCTTTCTTGTATTACTCTGCTGATACTAATACTAATACTTTAGTATTTCTCCTTTCTTTTTTTTACGTTATTTATTTACGTCATCCTCTTACTCTCCGTCTATTATGCTGCTGATACTTATACTAACACTAATACTTTAGTATTCCCCCTTTCTTCTTTGTTTACATAATTTATTTATTTACGTCATCCTCTTACTCTCCGTCTATTATGCTGCTGATACTAATACTAACACTGATACTTTAGTATTCCCCCTTTCTTCTTTGTTTACGTAATTTATTTATTTACGTCATCCTCTTACTCTCCGTCTATTATGCTGTTGATACTAATACTAACACTAATACTTTAGTATTTCCCCTTTCTTCTTCATTTACGTAATTTATTTATTTACGTAATCACCTTCTCCCCGTCGATTATGCGGCTACTAATATTACTGATGTAGTCTTTTCCGTTTCTTCTTCATTTACTCATTTATTTATTTACGTAATCCTACATGTCTGATTGTAATACGCTGCTGCCCCGAATACTACTAAGTAGTATTTTCACTTCCTTCTTTGTTTTCGTCATTTATTTATTTACGTCATTGTCTTACTCTCCTTGTATTACGCTGCTGCTACTAATACTAATGCTTTAGCATCCCCCATTTCTTCTTTTTTACGTCATTTATTTATTTACGTCGTCCTCTTACTCTCTTATTACGCTGCTGCTTCTAATATTACTACTTTAGTGTTTTATTTTTTTTCTGTATTTACTTCATTTATTTATTTACGCCATCCTACGAGTCTCATTGTATTACGCTGCTGCTCCGAGTACTAAGTATTCTTTTAACTTTCTTATTTATTTACGCTATTTATTTACGCCATCTTTTAACTCTCCTTGTATTACACTACTACTACTACTACTACTACTACTACTACTACTACTACTACTACGACTGATATTGCTGCTACTACCACCCCTACTCTCTTTTATTCGCGCTTCCAAAGAAGAGTGCTAGTATTATCCAAGACGAACCGTGACACATTCTGGGATACACACATTGGTACATTTTCCGAAATAATTAAATGTAACTTTTGTGTTTGAAACATCATATAAAAGTATGAGGATTTTCTTATTCATTCCGGAGTATGTTTTCGTAATTTCTTCAGATGTCGAACAACGTTTTCCATGACGTCTTTACAAACCGACTGAGGAATGCGTTTTACATACCTCCTGGTAGCTTTCTTTTGTACCGTGATAGTCATGGATCTTTTGCGTACACTGCGTTAACAGTAGCAGTAAAAGAAAATGCAATTGGGCGGGATAAGAAAGGGGTCACCTAAATTCCGGCCTCCGCAGTGCCCAATCAACATTACTATTGATATTGATCACACGGCCACCAAAGTGCTCTTTACGCCAATATCGGGACAGGTTTGAGTTTTGAGAGCTTGCTCCATCATGCTGGAATAAAAAATCTAACCATACGCGACGAGTACAGAGTCTACAGATTCTGAAATAAGCATAGTCACATAGACACATTAAAACATAGATGCATTCTGGTAGAAGGACATGGGTCCTCCTATGGCATCAGCTCCTTGTATTCATCTTTGTATGCGTCCGGTGACAACAGCAGCCTTATAGTTGAATTTAAATTCTTGGTCAATCCAGAACTTATCCAACCGCTTCTCAAATGTCTTTACACTTTCGGCTTCAATTACACTTGATGGCAATCTATTCCACAAATCGACACATCAATGGTTGAATGAATATTCTTTCATGTTCAAACGTGTCCGTTTCTTGTACAGCATCTGACTGTGCCCCCTGTTTCCCTCTCTTGTATGAACTGACTTTCTCATGCTATCGACCAGCTCAGCTGTACGCTCCTTGGGGTGCCATGAATTGCTTTGAGGATTTTTCGCTGAATGTTCTCCGCTTTTCCATAGTTCTCGGAACGGTTGACATTGTTGCCGGACCTAAAAATTGGTATCTCGGTACGGTGAACTCGGTGAATATGTCTGTGAATTTTTTTTTCTCCCGCGTTTTTTGTAAGGGTGACATCTCTATCTCTACTAATTCCTGTCACGTGTACTTATACGAATCATCTTCCCCCTCCTGGTGCATACCTTTGTCTAATCGAAAGCATGTCTATTATATTATATTTCTTTACTTCTGCCTGTTAACTGTTATTTTACGAATTACATCCTCTTCCGTGGATTGGATATATACGAGTTTAATCAATTAATTAGATAATTATTCTAATGGAAATCGCTCCAGACACGGCATGAAGTCACTTGATGTAAGCAGCTAACAAAAACAAACTATGATTATTGCAAAGACAGGAGATATCTAATGGCTTTAGTCTTGAAAAGGTAGGAGGAAACCAGTCAACAGGAAGACAGTTCCACAAGCCTGCAGTTCTTGGAAAGAAGTTACTAGAATAGGAAACTGTATTACGATGAGTTATCAGAAGAGAAAATTGATGGAGACCACTAGACTAATGAGTCAAACGAGCTGGAATAAAAGAAGCAGCGAATATATCACACTATTCCGAAGAACACATCCTATAATAGTACTTAAAGAAAATACTGAGACTAGCAACATCACGTCTGTGAGGGAGAGGGTGTAAGGAAGAAGAAAGGGTGAGCCCAATCAAATTACATATACGTTTCTGCACCTTCTTAAGAATCCTCAAATGAGACAGAGATTCACCAGCCCAAATATGATAATAGTACTCCATACATGGTCGGATAGTAGATTTGTAGAGATAGAGAATAGCCACAAGTGTGAGAAAGTGTTTGAGGAGATAGAGAGAACCCATTTACGAGAATAAGAAAGAGCAATGGATCTAATGTATGAACTCCAATAAATATTTGATGAGAAAGAAAGACCAAGCATTTCAATGTCAGTTTCTCGTCAAGAGCAGAGCCACTAATGAGAATCTCATGAAGAAAAAGGGACACGCCTACGTTTGAAAGACACAAGCTAAGTATTAACAGGATTAAACAAAACAAGCCATTTCGTACTCCAATCTACAACCAAACTTAAGTCAACTTCTAGATCAGCTGCATATTTCAACTGATCAGAGGGAAATGAGGATAGAGTTTGGAATCATCAGCATAGATGTTAATTTTCTGAATAATATTCTCTGGAAGATCATTTATTTATATATATGCTTCAGCAAAAACAGGTCTATTATATTATAGTAGGCATTATCTTCTACCTTTTTTCACTACAAACCACCGTGTCAGAAAACGGAAGAAGTATTCTCTTGGGGTGTGGAATTTTTATATTTGCAACTGATGCACAAACGTGTTCAGCACTTTCTTGAACGAGTCTGTCTTGTAGTAATGCTTGATGCAGTATATTCCTTGTTGGGGATCTTATTGAGGTATCGTTGTGTCCACGGGTGTTGCTTCCGCCATGGTTTGCAAAATTAAGATAATTAGTTATTTAATGAGGGATATAGCAAAAAAATCTCAGCGTGAGACACTTTTGGGGTCTTTTTCCATTTTCTATCTTTGCAGACATTATATAGTATAACCAAATTAAAATATTGGCTCTTTTATTGCAGAGCACCGCCACAAATGCAAAAATGAGTTTTGCAAAAAAATAAAATAAATAAAATAACCCAACAGTTATGCGCAGTGAGCGCACACCCCTTTGAAATATTTTTGTGAGTCCTATCTGGACATCATCGGGTTAGGTTTGGATTAGAGTTAGGGTTAGCTTCGAATTAGGGCGAGACTATACCAAAATGCAATATAAACGCCACTATGGAACACATTGCGAAATGGTGGACAGCTATCTGCGTGAGTTTATGTGAAGGCAGACATATAAAAGAGGACCTTTTTAATGCAAATACTAAATGGCATGAATGGATTCTATCCTCTAAAGGAATGGCGGGCAACCTCCGGCCCGCGAGCCACATCCGGCCCGCGAAGGCTTAGCTTCCGACCCGCCATCCTACTATGCTTTATTATTGCAATCTGGCCATATAATTTTGTGACAGACGTAAAAGTAGGTTTCAATTAAGATTTACAGAGGGATAAAAATGTATTAATATCAGCGAGCGATGATGCATGTATATTTCATTTTTCTTTAACTATTAATTTCAAATCTTTGGCCTGAGATAAAAATAGAAAAAAAAGAAAACGTGAGACGAGGAAAGGGCATGAAACAGAGAACTGATGTGAGGTGTGTCAAAACGAATGCTGGATCAACTTGCTACTTCCCCCGTCATTATTTTTTATGATTCCAAAATGGCTTCGTCAGCGCCTTTTATAACATCACATACAGAAGTCTCTTGAGAAAAAATATCAGATTTTTAGAGTGTTCAATGCAATTTTTGTACAATTTATTCATGTAAACAAAATATAGTAATTCTGAGATTTCGTTTTTCACTCCGGCCCGCGATCTCCTTCCAAAAGTCTAATCTGGCCCTCAATCTGAAAAGGTTGCCCGCCCCTACTCTAAAGCAAGAGTTTTAAACATGTGTCCACATTGATTTATGGTCGTCTACAAAAGCTTTAAACGGGGCTACAAAAATGTTCTTTGGGGATCCATAGTAAGTAATAATGGATGCATATGAAACGCTGTTGAAAATAAATGATATGTATAACAATTATATTGGAAGCA
>OY744520.1:187498466-187520966 GCA_963556195.1 Sepiola atlantica | reverse complement strand
GTTGATTTGTCCTATGCTAGTTACAATGCAAATATAAAGTATACATGTTCTGAAACTTATAATACAACCTCATTGAGCTTGCAATTTGAAACATTTTCAAATATTATGAAGATTATATACTTAAAAAATATATATATTTTATAAGAACTCACAGACACACACACACACACATATATATATATATGCCAATATATATATATATTTATAATTATATATATATATATATATATATTTGTACGTTTCTATTTGCTTAACACGTGTTATTTTCTTATTTTGCATACTACCCTATTTCTTATTTATTAATATTCTAATCATAATATTTTAGAACTTTCATTCAAAAGGATCGTACCTGTCATTAAAAACTTATTTAAATAACCCATATTATTTTCAAAAAAGTATTTGAAGCTGATTCTTTCATTTAAAAAAAAAGTTGAACAATTTTTCATCATATATATATATATATATATATATATATATATATATATATATATATATATATATATATATGTTATAAAAAATTATTCATATGTTTATTATATATAACTTCATTATATTTATATACTCATTAAGCAAACCGTAAATTATTCGTCTCCCAACATGTGCACTCATGCAGCGGAGGAACATTTAAAATAATGCCAATTTTCCAAAGTCAAGATTACACCTACTTACTAACACAGGAAAAATATTTATATTTAAATTCAATCCAGCATTGAACAGATCGTAACTCAAACTACACACCATACGGACCGCACTTCTATCAACTTTTCTGTACCTCTCTCTATCAATATATCTAACCATACGCCTGTGTGTGTGCGCGCGCATATGTGTGTGTGTTTGTGTGTGTGTGTGTCGCTCACCTATGTAAAAGATTCAGAACTAACCGCACACACACACGTGCGCACAGACACACACACGCGGGCACAGCATCCAATTTGGAGACAGGGCAATACAAAATAATTAATTTTAAAAGAAAACCTAAGCACTTCAAGAAATGGAGATGACCGATAAAATAAAGGTAAAAATAACACGTACTTAATAAACACACACGACGTTGACCAACGGAAGCAGGAAAAATAATTAAAAAAAAAATAAAAACAGGTACCCCCCACAAACCCACACATGCGCAAAAACGCCAAACAATAACACATTTCCTCAAATCGAAAGACATTTCTTCAAATGGATTCACATATCTGATGAGAGTGGACCACCGCTTGAAACGCGTTATATAAAATTATAAAATGATCAAATAACAAAGCAATAACTAAATGTTCGAGAAAACTTTTTACATATGTTGGTGGCCTTACTCATTTACACACACACACATATATATGTGTGTGTATATATATAGGCAAATTAAAGGATGAGAATAAAAGTTGTAAAATACAAAATCTATTACATCTTCAGCTATTCAAAACAAGGGATTTATTTTTCCTTAAACCATCGCTTTGCAAAGAATTGAATTTTTATCATCAGATGGATAAGTTGAGAATTACTAAAGTCAAAGTTTGAAAAAATTAAGAGATAAAATGTTATTTCAGAAAAAAGTGTTTTTATTCTCATCCTTTAATTTTCTTATATAATTGCTCTTTCTGTTATATTGAGCATCACCGATTTTTCATGATAGGCTCTATTTTAACGATACCCATTATATCTTTATTCTCTTGTTACATATATATATATATATATATATATATATATATATATATATATATATATATATATATAGACATAACTCCCACAAACAAAGCTTGACTAACACGAGTTATCAGCCCCTACCACCGAGATAACGATTATTCAGTATATTATTAACAAAACAAACAACGTTATATAAAAAAATAAAAATAAAATAAATAAATAAATAAATAAATAAAAAATAAATTACTCAGTATATTTACTAACAAAATAAACAGCAACGGTTAAAATAGCAAATAATAATTTATAAAAAAATAAATAAGAAACTTCTGCGGACCTACTACTAAAAACAAACCAACATTTCCGGCCCCGGATTTTGGCAAAAAAAACAAAAACACTCCAACGAGTGGTAGTATTTATTTTATTCTGAGGATGAGGGATACCCTCGAAAATTAAAAAAAAAAAATAATGAAAAGGACACACTCCAACCCAACACCACGGTCACGATACACTGGTAAATAAAAAAAATTTTTTTTGAAAATTATTGACTTTTCAATATTGTCACTTTGTTTTGTTTTTACGACTCCACGTGTCGTATGTGTCACTCTAACAACGCATTGTTATCGCCTTCAAAAAATAATATTCTTACTCTATACACAATGCTCCAAGCGAACTACAACATTCTTCTCATATATATATATATATATATATATATATATATATATATATATATATATATATATATATATATATATATTAGAAGAATATCCGTTAATATGACGGGTCAAATATCTGGAACAGAGTAGTAAATGTTTCATTATTAATTATTTCAATCAAATAGTAATTATATAAACAATTAAATAAACAAAAAATAAAATTAAAACAATTATAAAATATGAATAATCGAAAAATATTGTGATATTAAAAACAAAGAAAAGCTAACGAAACAATTAAAACCCACCATTCCTAAATTCTTAAATGAACAATTTATTTATGGCAATAGTGATTCTAGCGGATATCTTTTGCACGTTTTGAAAATAGAGTTGAACCCCACATCCGAAGAGGAGACTATTTTCCCGAAATATTATATCATACGGACTCTTCATCAAGCCACATTGAGAGAAACTAACATTTGTAAATATATTAAAAACAAATATATTAATGATAATAAAACAGAGACACCGAAAAACTCATTTCACTTTCACCTTAGTGTGTCTTATATTACTTTCTATCTTCTTATACTTTTTTACATCTCTGCATTGGTACTGCCTCCTAAAAATTATATATATATATATATATATATATATATATATATATATATATATATATATATATATTATTTTGTTTTGTTTTGTTTTATGATTACCCGTCTTAAATTTATATTTCTTATTTATTTCTACTGTTTTTAAACTCCTTGCTTTATCCTTTCTTTACTTTTTAATACTATTTTTTTCCTTATTTAGATACTTGCATACACAACTCTCTAGTGTGCCAGGAGCCCCGCTTGCAAGAAAACATACATCAAATAAAACGGATGAGACGTGTGATAAACGTGACATAAAAGAGAAGAAAAACAAACTAGTGTTTGCAACCAAATATAAAGGTGGTATTTTTTTCGAAGAAGTAAATATGCGTTTACCACGAAATAGTTTATGGTTTAGTAAATGGATATGAAACGATGCAGGATGATGATTATGATTATCCTGGTAAAAATATCCTCTAGTCTCTTACTGAAAATTGTTGATTTTTTTAAGTTGCTGCTGCTGCTATCCCGGTCGCAGCTGTGGGGTTACAGATACTGTTAGTTGTAGAAGGAAACAGAACTGCTGTAGATGTTGAAGTCTTGATGATGATGAAGATGATGATGACAGTCATCGCTGATGTGGGCCGAAAAAAAGCTGTTGAAGGAGAAGCTCGGATCTTCCTTTGCTGCTGTTGATTGTTGTCGTAGTAGGGCATCACTGTTTCGTCCAGCAGGTATTCTAGGAGAAAATGCTGCTGATATATTGCCGTCTTGTCTACTAGCAACGATAGTGGGAAACGCCCCAAATGCCTCGAGTGAAAAGGACGACTTCGTTTTTATAGTCTGGTCGACTGCTGCTGAGTATAAAGGCTTTGTTAAGATCTAATTGGTCGGCGAAATGACGATGTACGCAAAAAAATGGTGTTAATTTCTGTCACACATGCCGGGCTATTAAAAGATCAAACGTCTGGTTTTGTCATAAGTGCTGGGTCATAAACAGGGAGAGGGTGAAGAAGGGCACAACAATCGTTTGTGTCAATAAATATGTTGCTTTTTAAGGTCATTGAATCGCATAATAACATTCTATTCTTTTTACATTAATCAATGAACTGTTCTCTTATCAACGTTACTCGAACGAACGTGGTGAAATTCCGCGTTTCATTTACCCGGGATTGACAGGCGCATCAACTAATCAACACAGTTTTATATATCAATTTATTTTCTTTCGGCATATCAACCCTTTCGAGCTGTATTTACACGAGAGAGAGAGAGAGAGAGAGAGAGAGAGAGGGAGAGAGAGACAGAGAGAGACTTGCCTCCCTACGTGGGCAGAGGTAGACACAAGATTGGTTTTAATGTGGGGAAAATCCAGCGGCCCAAAAAATTGTTCCATGGATTGGGACAAAAATAAAACTTACCTCAGTCTAGAAGAATTTCTTATTCACCTACCAAGATCCAAACAGATGCTAGAGTTTGCTCCAAGCCAAAAGGTAAGAAGTCGTTCGTAAAAGGAGGTTAGGATTTAACTACTCGCTAGCGCAATATCTGTAGGAAACGATCAGTTAAACTAAAATTGTTGTTTTACTTGAATTAGGGGAGAAGTGTTCATAACTTTCTGCCTAGATTTCACCTCTGCTTACCCGATTCAATATTCCGCGTACGGATCCATTATGTCACTCGTGTTATCATTCATACAGGCTAAATTTAGAATATGTATATATATATTTTGGGTGGTAAATAATTCCGATCTAGTAAAAGAAAAATTAGATCGTATTAATTCTCGTAAACAGGCTAAATCAATCTCGACATATGATTTTAGTACATTATATACAAAAATACCACATAAAGAACTTATTAAAGAATTAGGTAATACTGTAGATTTAGCTTTTGCAGGAGGAAAAGGTAAATACATAGACTTTGCAAAATCTAAAGCCTTTTGGTGTAAAAATAAAAATGGTAAGACGAGTGTATCCAAAACTGGTCTGATAATGCTTATAAGTCACCTTATAAAAGAGAGTTACTTTCAAATAGGGAATAAATTATTGCTCCAAACAATAGGTATTCCAATGGGTTTGGATCCGTCTCCATTTTGGGCAAATCTATATTTACATAGACTGGAATATATATATATATACATGTCATCATTAATAAAAAATGATATATCTAGAGCGTATAGTTATCATGGATGTAGGCGATATATTGACGACCTTGTTTGCATTAATGATAGCGAAGAGTTTGCAAATACTAAACATTTAATATATCCTAAAGAGTTAAAATTAAACTGTGAACATAAGGGAACACAAGCCACTTTTCTTGATTTGGATATAAAAATTGAAGATAAAATATTTATCTATAAACTGTTTGATAAAAGAAATTCATTCCCTTTTTGTATCGTGCGAATGCTATATAAAAATAGTACTAGCCCTGTGTATATATTTTACGGGAGTATTATGTCTGAATTTCTGAGGATTGCTCGTGTTACCTTAAAATTAGTAGATTTCATGCCCCCAATTTCTGATCTAATAATAAGAATGATTAACCAAGGTGGCGATCAAAATAAAATATTTGGACAATTAAAAAAAGCAATTACTCGCCATCCTGATGCTTTTAAATCTTATCAAATTAATCAAAATAAACTGATAGAACAAATCATAGGATATATAAATAGAAATAATGTAGAATATATATAAACGTATATATAACACATCTACTAATTATGATAAGAAAAACAATAAAAATCCAGTAGAAAGAAAGAAAGAAATGTTAAAAAAGAAGATGAAGAAGAAGAAGAAGAAAGAGGAGAAGAAGAAAATCGACAGTTATGAACGCCGATTTTAAACACCGGGAGTTAGCAAAGAAGAAGAAGAAAACGAAAGAAAAAGAGAACAAATTAACGGTTAAATTATAGACGCCGATTTGAAACACTGAGAATAGAAAACAATCGACAGTTGTGAACGCAGATTAGAAAAACTGTAAGTGAACAAGGAAGATTAATATTTATTTGAGGTTGACGACAACGGGGAGATGGACAACAAAGGAGGACGAGGGAGAGAAGGAGGAACTAAAGGTATATATATGTATGTATGCATATATATATATATATATATATATATATATATATATATATATACATATTTATTTATTTTTTAATTTTTTATTTTTAGATGTGTTGATGTTTTTTATATTTATAATATAAAACTAAAAATAATACATTAATCACTTAAATAATAGTGTCATGGATTCGTCCAAACACTTTAAAATGCAGCAACATTTTTGTAAGTAACGGATAAATTTTATTAGACAGACGAACAGCACAGGTAAAGACAATTTTTTTTTTCTTTGTCTTAAATAACTAATATAAGTTAGCAAAACATTTATATGGAACAAAACGTAGATTTAGTATAAGGAACGTTTATGTTTTTGTCTTTTAAGGGAAGTGGGGTCTGATCAACTCTGCTGGGAAGCCATGAAATTAAATACTGTCTTGTTTTTAAATTCCCGAAACAGTTTTACATGGTAAACAACTGATGATCCTTTAAAATAGTGTTAGAAATAAACTAATATAATAACTGTAAAAAATAAATTGACGTACATGAGTGATTTTCCATTGGAAGACTTGGGACTATAAGTTTTTTTTTGTTGTTTTTTTAAAATATAGTTTTAATGGTTGAGAAACTTCCGAGACTATATATATATATATATATATATATATATATATATATATATATATATATATATATATATATATATATACATATATTATATTGATTCATTCAATATATGCTCATAATCTTGTAATACAATTTCATTGAGTTTGTAATTAGACATTTTTTGATACTGTAAGGAATATAAAATTGAAAATATACATTCCTGATGAAAACCTACATATATATATATATATATATATATATATATAATATATATATATATATATATATATATATATATATGTATATATATATGAGAGAGAGAGAGAGATATGACCCAATTTGAAAGTTATATATGTCTGATAGATTCATGGTTAGTGATTTATAGAAAGTTGAACGGTGTTGCATAAAGAACGAAATACTTCATACCGCAAGTAAACTACCCTCGAATGATACTCGTGTTTTATAACTCGGGCCGTGTTTGGGGTAGAAGAATTTGAGTGACCTCTTAAAGGTCAGGATCCCTCCAAGCGGAAGTCGATGCAACTACGTGATTTCTAGACGGGGGCTTTGCTGTTATTTTAGCTGGTGAGATTTCAAGAAGGAAATACGTGTTCGGAATACTGTCCCCAATGGTTGTCAGTGCGCACAGTGTTTCTATCCGTTTATCTATCTGTCTGTTTTATCTCTCTGTCTCGCCATTACACGCGCGTATAGAAGTTATCTATCTGATGTTTTTTGTAACTGTCTTTTTGAATAAACATTTGTTTATAAACATCGACGTCCGAGTGGGTGTAACAGCAGGCAGGAAGAACCTGGGTTCACGACGACGACACGATGTATAACAATTATACGCCTATCGGTAAGCTAAAATACAACACTTGTATAAGGAACCTAGACTCAAGGTTTAGTATCATTACATCTCGATTTTAATCTTTGTAAGTGGATATAAAAGTGGTGCAAAGCGAGAAAGAAAAAATGGCAAATAGTAAATTTCGCCGTAAATACATTAAACTTGCCAGGGAATATCAGAGATGAAAAAAAAAGTTAAATACCGATAATTCTGGGAACATTCTTGAAAAAATATCGATAAACACATGAAGAGAAATTGTGATCAAAGTTAGGATTCACATCATACAAACAAGAAGACCGCAAAAAAAACGCCCATTATTTCGAAAACACATGGAGTGCGGAGACCAACAATCATAGCCAGGTCAATCATTCATGTCTTATGAATCAGATGATTCGATTGTTGGCATTGCTTTCCCCGATATCTTATAATTCTTTCTGGAAAGACATCGTGTACTTACGGGAGGGACCGCGTGAAGGTTGCCAACATCCTAAGTAAAAGTGTTCCAGTGGAACGAACTTGGCCCGCCCAGGTTGTCAGTCCGTGGCGTTAACCACTTAAGTGCCGACACTTTCTCATAGCCAGGTGATGCACATCAACCGAGGTGAGTTGAAGTGAAATAGTATTTTGTTAACATAACCAGAAATATAGACTGAACACAGTAAGACAAACCCAGGAGAAATGACACTGACTTCATAAATATATGAACACCTACAATCGGACACGTAATATAACTGAGTTCTGTATAACCGCTTGTACACACATCGAGAAGCGAAGATATAACATTCAAATTACACCTAAAAATATACCCCAATTCTCAACACACTATAATTCTTGTAAGTGATTTCATTCACAAACATCTTCATACTGGTCGAGGATATGTGTTCGACACTAAGTCCGATAGTCGCCTTGTTTCTGTCAGGCTGAGGTGTGGTTCTGTTCAGTTTTGAGGGCGTTCGACCTCCCAAACGTTGTCTTCCCCTTTTAAAGTCATGGGTTGGTTTATTGCTGGTCACTTAAGCCCCCTTGCCGGGGAATGACAACAGAGCAGCTCAAGCATTTTTTTACAGCCAGAGTGCTCTTCACCTAATGCGCTCACTTTTCAAAACCTCAGCTGACCTTGTATCTAACCTCTTGGAGAGGAGGCAAATAAACTCACAAATGTAGTCTCTTTGTTGTTCGTATCTGAAGTTTTTAGAGCAAGCGAGGTTAAGGGTATTTAGAGAATGAAGATTAAATTAAAAGGGATATACTTTCTAATAATTCATGACACTTCTTAATGTAACATCTGGTTCCATCTGTTTTGTTCCAATTTTCTTCCTGTTGTTTAGGGTCTGTTCCCAAGACTCCAATTTCGATTTGGTACTATTTTCCAAAACGCAATTACAGAGCTGCTACTTCTGATTAACTGTTCAGCCGCGAATAATTTTCGGTGCTTCTTGCTTAAAAGTCCGAAAAAAAGATTTCTTTGTCTTTTACTGTTTAAGAGGTAAATAAGGGGCAGTAACTCTTATCAACTGTTGTTATTACTTCTGATTAACTGTTAAGCCGCGAATAATTTTCTGAGTTTTTATTTTAGATCAATGTAGTGGACTGCCAAAATAGTAATTGTGTGGTTCGCAAGCATCCTATTACAATGAAGACACAGTGTCTGTATGTTATTGGAACTATGTAACAATCTTCAAATGCATAAAATTGTTTGATTAAATATTTTATGAGACTATATTTTTGAGATGCTGTATTTTTCTTGTTTAGATAAGTTACATGGTTTCTTTCTGGTCAATCAAAGCAATCACATTTAGTTGACAAAAACAATAACAATGTGCAACAAGCCATGTAAAGAGACAGGTAGAAGATATTTACATCCACATAAGTGTTAATGTTATTCTAACTCCACTTTAAACCTAGACATGGCAGTAATCGCCACGGCATCCTCTGGCAGACTTTTCCACGATTCAGAAACAAGGGGTGACAATGCTGCTTTTTCCTTTTGCGGATTCTCGCATCTTTCGCCGCGCAAACGAGAACAGATTTAGTTTTATTCGCTGCTCTTTGTGGATAAGCGTGGAGTGTCCCCTCACCATCCTGATTGCGAACTGTTAAACACGCTCTTTATTTCTTCTGAGCTCAGAAATCATAGGTATGGACGGCGGTTTTTCGCATCCATATATTTTTATATCAGCATAAAATTAACTGCATGTTTCAAACTGTTGTTCACGTCTTGGTTATTATTATGTTCACATCCACCACAATAGATATGTGAGACTAAATTCTAGATGGTAGTAGTGTAATGTAGTGGGGATGTTCCTTGATTTTCACACAGTCGTCCACCTCATCAACGGGATCTGCTGGTCGTATATCTGTAGTTGCGTTACTGAGGTGGCAACCGAAGTTCCTATCTTCTCTTCTCTTTATCGTTACTGATGTCTTCTTCTTCTTCTTCTTCTTCTTCTTCTTCTTCTTCTTCTTCTTCTTCTTCTCAATATAATTATTCTTTATAGCATGCATATATATGCATATATACGATTTTCTCCCCAATGAGGAACAACAGCAATCCAAATTAAACTACTCCCTGTCTCTGTCAGTTCAGTTGACAAAAAGACACCCTCCTGTTAATTCGCCACGTAAGACCAGTGGCTACATGTCTCTTTGACGTCACTGCCGGGACACGTAGCACCCACTCGAATTCTAATTAGAAAATTCCACTCTACATGATTTTAATTACATGGACATTTACAATACTAACCCAATTGGTAAACAGTAGATAGTCTTTTGTCAGTGATATACGGATGTCCTGTAAACAACCATAGAACATCTATTAATTCAAATTCCTGGGCGCAATTATAACAGCAGGTGGTACATCAGAGAAAGAGATCTTGACAAGAATCGACATTGCTACATCTTGTATGAACCATCTGACAACTATATGGAAAAGTCGCCAGATAACAGTGAAAACAGAATTACGGTTATATAAATCGATGGTAATACTTATACTATAATACAGATGTGAGGGCTGGACAATCCTGGAAGATCAAGAAACACAAATTCACGCATTTGACATGAAGACATTGAGATTCTAAACATACCGTGCAACGCTTATAAAAGTAATGTCTTTTTATCCTCTTTGCCAAAAAAACTAAACTAAACATAGCTCACATTATTACCCCTTTATGACTAGCATCTCTGTTCCAAAATTCATAATGATCTGTTAATTAGTTCATCATTGAATCCGGTACATACAAATACATAAATATATACAAATACCTAACTTTATAGAACTAGCGATTTATAAGGCATTGAACGAGAATTGTTGCGGCCCCGTCTCTTCTTTGTCCACCATTTTTTTTTCAGTAGCACCCGCGGTTGTCCTGTGAGTTTGTAATAAATACGATAAAACGTTTGCCATCTATTACATCTTTATTTAATTTCCCACGGGGCCCTTAAAAACTTCAGCGAGAACTGTAGGTTACATCATTCATTTAATTGTGCCCCAAATTACCAGCCGTTTTAGAAGGGGTGAACTTTCACTCGCTGGCGACTATTTGTACGTCAGTTACTTAGTTAATTACATCGGTTAAAGTGGGCAGGTTTTTTTTTACTTCTCGGCCGTTACGTCATAGCCACGCGAGATTTACTCTCCTCTGAAAAGATAAATAGTAGATTAAATAAAATTCATAATTATAGGTACTTCTACAGAATTTAAACTGAAATGTTTGTTTTGTTACCCTAACCCTAACCCTAACCCTAATCCTAACTTAACCTAATCATAACCTAACCCTAACCTAAGTTTTAGCTTTAGTTCGACAAAATTTGGTTTGGTTCTGTTCAAATTCCGTAGAATGACCCAATTATGAATTGTTGAAGATTACTAATTACAAAAATGAGAACATTAAAACGGCGGAAACGTTGTGAACATTAAATGATGAAAGCAATAGTCCGAAACATGTAAACACTGAATATAGTAAAGCAGCCTTATTTGTTGCTCAATTCAACATCAAGCTGTTTAGCAAGGAGAAAGAACAAGTTTTCTCAAGTAAAATTTTACCAGGAATTTAGATGTTACATTCATTTAGCATTAGACAATTTTAGAATAATACGGTGGGACCTGAATTGACGCCGGACATATTAGCATTACCCACCTATCCACACATTAATACACATATACATACACAAGAAAGCGATTTTAATGGTCTACGTTTCGCGACGCCAGGTGGCGCTAAGATCAGGAACTATTAAAGCCGAAGAACCAAAAGATGCTCTCTTTTGCCACTCCACGGTGGATCAGTCCTGGTCACTCGTACACCCGACAATTCGTGTGCCTAACGTACACGCAATGTGAGACACATTTTTCAACTTTTTTACACACACGCACACACACATTATTTTCAGCTTTTCCGGAATTTATGTACGTGTTTTACGGGCAGAATACAAGGGGGAGAGAACCTGTATTCGCTCGCATTCACCACCGGTACTAACGCCTTATCAGTCTTCAACAATTAATATACCACCACCACCACCACCACCACCACCACCACCACAACAACAACAACAAAAACAACAATAATAATAATAGATAAAAAAAATAAAAATAAAAACAAATTAATAAGTAAGTAAATAAAAAAATAAAGATATATATATATATATATATATATATGTAGATACACATATGCAAATTAATAGACATAACCAAAAATAAAACCATAAATACGGCTCTTTACTAACAACAACGCATTTCCTCCTGAAGACAGTCGCGAAGACCGAAAGCGCTCGAGAAAATTGCCCAAGATACAACATTAGGCGTCATAATCCACCAATTGACACCGGAAACCCGACGAATCGCTCGCCGAGTCGAGAAGTTAACCAGAAAGATCGTAAAGAAAGAAAACTCTGTGGTCTTCAATGACCCATATATATATATATATATATATATATATATATATATATATATATATATATATATATATATATATATATATATATATATATATATGGGTCGGACGCTCTCGGAGCCTTCACAAAATCCGAAACATTTATAAATATAAAAGGCGACGTTATATATATATTTTTAGTAATAGAAAAATATAGTTCCAATCGCTTTCTTGTGTATGTATATTTGTATCAATGTTTCACGACAACAACTCTCTACCGTTGTCTTACGTTCCACCTTAACGATAAATTCCTTGTGTAACCGCTTCTCCTGCGACTGAAGCACTTAATACCCAATCGTCTATTTCTCTCGTCCCATCTGAATGTGTGTGTTATTCAACCAATTTAATCATTTTTAGTGTCTCTATGAGAATTTAGAGAAAGAGTTACTCGCTTTTTGTTCGTTAATTTACATAGCGTGTTCTTACACACCGTAAATATGTCCGTAAATTAAATAGCAAAGTAATAGGACCCCTTTACATTTATATTATCCATAAGTATATCATAGAAGTTAAGAGATTTATTATTTTTAGTAATGCAATAAGAATGTCTTAAGGGATATCTCACAGTTTATGAATATTCAAATGAATACTAGTGGTGATAGTAACCCAACGAATTCGAATAAACACGCACATATATATGAACATACAGCCACAGATACAATAGTCATTCTCAGGCACACGTATATCTGAGTATACATGTTCACACTAGTATGTATGCACAGGCAAATATGCATACAAGTATATATACAATTAGAAATGTGTACACACATGAACACACATTCGCACATGTATACATACACGAACCCATGCACGGGCATGCATGCACAAAAACACATACACAAAATAAAAAGCAAACCACACACAAGATAACATGCACAATTACACATATATACATTTACATAAACAGACACATGACACTACATATGCATGCTCAAGCATACATGTATACAAGAAATATATATCCACATACACATCACGCATATACATATGTATTCACACATACGTTCACAGAGGTAAAGACTTATATACAAAGTATACATGAATACACAGGTGTATATGTAGGATCTCATTTACAAGTATACGTACATACATAGGTACGCATGACAACGCATGCACACTTATACATCTATGGATGAATAACACATATGAGTATATATGCATACACACTTATACATGCAAACACACATCATTTTACATGCACATTTACATGCATATATCCTTGCCGTCACCAATATGAATAAACAAAATAAGATTGTGTGATACGTGTATATTTGCTGATAAATCCACACTCTACTCTCGACATGTTGGAAAGCAGACGCGCACATATCCAAGGCAATGACTGAATCTTTAGAAAATGACCTCCAGTCGTTAGTTGAATGAGGACATAGATAAATGGTTACATTTAATGCCACTAAGAAAAAAGCTCATTTCCTTTTAACAACTACAATACACACTTTTAACAACCGATTACCATGGCAAATAACACCGTAAATGAGATTCCAACGTTCAGACTTCTTGGCTTAAGATTACAGGTAATATGAATTGGAATATATACATAAAATACATTGCCAAGGCTGCTGCAAGGAAAGTGCGCTCCCTCTACAGCGCTAGAAACTTCTCAGACCTGCCATTATTCTATATCTCTACAAAGCCACCATCCGTCCATGCATGGCGTATTTTGTCACATCTGGGCTGGTGCACCACCCACTAGTCTCTCGCTCTTAAACAGGGTAAAAAAGAGTCTCTAATCTTATAGGTCCCTCACTATCTACAAAGCTTCAGCCCCTGTCCAATCGCCGCAATGTTGTATAACTATGCTTGTTTTACAAGTACTTCAATGCAATGTGCTCCGGTGAACTGCCTGCTCCAGTGCCTCTCGGTGTAAATACACCCGTGCAATCGAAAATCAGTGAAGTCCCAATTAGTCATTGTAGATCCCCCAGATGCCGGAGAGCTTCCTACTCGAATAGCTTTTTTTCTTTAGCTGCCATCCTTTGTAACTCCCTTCCTGTTCCCTGTTCCCTGACTCAACCGACATTCACAAATTTACGTGTAATTTGAACAAATATCTCGCTTCACAACTCTTCACTTAAGTAACCTATATAATTTCTGGCCACTGATCACAGTAGCCCCTTGCATCTCAGTGGAAATGTACGTTGTCTGAGGTGAATTTAAGTTTAAAAACAAACAAACAAAAAACAAACACACGCAAGTATACTTGCATACGCACGTATACATTAACAAATACGCAAGTATACATGCATAAACAAATAAACATGTACACGCACACACGTATAAATCAAATAAAACAGTATCTCTCACAAGAAAGTATACATGTACACAAAAGACGTATACATACGCAAGTATACATGCATAAATACGTACACAAGCATACATTAACAAACATACATACAGATATAAACACATGCACAAAAATATATATCCACTTACACAAGAAAAAGTTCGTACACATAAATCTAAGCATTCACAAATATATACAAGCACACAAACATACACAATATACATACACGCATAAGTATATATTAACAAACACACATAAGTATAAATGCCTACACTAGTATAGATGCACACGCTGTATACATACATTTATGAAAATATACATACACACATACACAATACACAATTAAAAAGTATAAATGAACAAACACAGATAAGTATAACTTAATATACAAGTATATATTGGCCTATGCACACAATTATACATGCGTGCATTCGTATTCGTAAATACACATATACATACAGGCATTCACAAGTATAAATATACATACATACAATCGTATACGTGCACATATAATAGTATACAAGAACAAAGAGGTATGCATATTCACAAAAATGTATACATACTCGAGTATATATGCATAAACATATACACACGTATACAATAAGAAATATACATTTTAAGTATATATGTATACACGCAGAAGTATACGTGTATAGACTGATACAGATAAAGAAATACACACATGTATACATGCATACACTTCAACATATATTCGCAAGTATAAAAGTGTTGCAATACCCGTCCCTTCGGGGGACCCGGTAGCATCAAACAAAACGCAACGATAGAGACAAGGACGTGCTCGAGAAACTCTGTTTCTTTATTCTTCCCCACCAGCTGCTGTAAGTTGGGTATACACATATATATAATTAAATATTTTT
The DNA here is from genome assembly GCA_963556195.1 of Sepiola atlantica. Taxonomy (NCBI): domain Eukaryota; kingdom Metazoa; phylum Mollusca; class Cephalopoda; order Sepiida; family Sepiolidae; genus Sepiola; species Sepiola atlantica. The sequence goes on along the minus strand of OY744520.1, from coordinate 187,505,486 downwards.
TTGTTAGCAAAAGTCCTTTGGTATTATTGTTCTTATAAAGAAACATCTTTCCTTACCTTGACGGCGGTTGATTTTCGACTCTACCCAACGTAGGTTATTTTCATGAAAACCAAGCAGAATGATTTACCTGGCAACCTAGAGGGAAACACGACAATACGTTCTATAGCAGTCTGCTCCCGGGATCTAGAGAAGGCTTGTGGTCCACACGCCAGTTTTTTTACGGCAGTTCGGCCGTGGTGGAGGCACTTCTTTTCTGGGGCTGACCCACGACAAGTTTTTCTCTATATTCTCCCAACTCGATCTCTGCTACGTAAGCGCCCCTTCTTCCTTCGTTTGAAACCGCCGTTTTAATTTCTGACTTTGCACTCTGGGTGCCTTCATCTTCTGACCTCGTGCATCTGACTCTTTTAAAGGTTACCGAGTCGTTTTTGTTTTTACAATGTCATACTCCGAAATGAACTCGTCGATCTAACACACCTGGGCTCGTTCAAAAGTCCCCGATTCATTTCAGTTGTTCTTTTAGCCTAATTAAAAATCTATCTAGTATTCGGCTTTTCTTCCTTATTGCGGGCTCATGTCCTTAGCTTTCCCGTAACGTCTCATGCGTTATTACGCAACATGTCCGCATCATTATTTTACACAAGAACATGTACAAGTATTTATGTATAATGCAATAAAAATATACATAAATACACAAATAAACATTAAAATACACAAGTATAGACGCATAAATAATTATATGCACTAAAATGTATCTACATGTACACACATATATATATAAAACAACCTACATACATGAATATATATGAATACAAAACACAAGCATAAAAAAACACGTACACAAATATGCATTAACGAACATACATACGCAGACATAATACATGAATATATATAAATACACATACGAGAAATTATACATGCACAAACACGTACACACATGCATTCACACCCGTACATACGCAAACATATATACATATATGTGAATAAACATACAAGAAATTATACATGCATAAACATGTACACACGTATGCATTAACGACCGTACATACACACACATAAATATATATATAAATACACATACAAGAAATTATACATGCACAAACACGTACACACATATGCATTAACGCCCGTACATACACACACATAAATATATATAAATACACATACAAACAATTATACATGCACAAACACGTACAACCATATGCATTAACGACCGTACATACACAAACATACATAAATATACGTGAATAAACATACAAGAAATTATACATGCATACACACGTACACACATATGCATTTACAACCGTACATAAACACACACACATAAATATATATGAATACACATACATGAAATTATGCATTCATACACACGTACACAAATATGCATAAACGAGCGTACATACATAAAATACATAAATATATATGAATACACATACAAGAAATTATGCATGCATACACACGTACACCCATATGCATTCACGACCGTACATACACACACATACATAAATATATATAAATTCACATACAAGAAATTATACATGCATAAATCCGTACACACATATGGATTAACGACCGTACACACACACAGAAATATATATAAATACACATACAATAAAGTATACATACATAAACACGTACAGATGTATGCATTAACAAACGTACACACACGTGTATACAAAACATAATTATACATAGATACACATATAACCAAGTATGCCCGCTTACACCTATATACACACACGCAGGTATACATGCATGAACACGTAGTCTAATATATATATATATAGTCTCGGAAGTTTCTCAACCATTAAAACTATATAAAAACAAAAAAAAAACAAACAAAAAAAAAAAACTTATAGTCTCAAGTCTTCCAGTGGAAAATCACTCATGTAAGTCAATTTATTTTTTACAGTTATTATATTAGTTAGTTTCTAACACTATTTTAAGGGATCATCAGTTGTTTACCATGAAAAACTGTTTCGGGAATTTATATATATATATATATATATATATATATAAATATATATATATATATATATATATATATAAAGAAACCTACATACATAAGTATATATGAATATCCACAAGCACGAGATATAACTTAGCACTTACATAATTGTGTATTAACAAACATACATACACAAACATACATACGTAAATACACCCACGAAAGTATACATGCACACACCTATATAATGACATATGGACTCCATATTGAAAAGTTGCGGGAACGATGTGTAAAATTAAACGAAATCCGTGAAATGAGACAAAAAGAAGGAAACAAGAAAACAAGTAAGAGTCACAAATTTAAAATGACACAAGGGAAATCCATGACACTAAAAATGTCTTAACAAGATTATCCAAAAAACATTTTTGTTTTATTCAATTAAAATTAGTGCCGAGCTAAACCGATTTTTTTTTGATTTTTTCTTTATTTCCAAATGAAAGGAGTTCCGGCGGAATGATTTCTACACTGATTCGGAGTTGTCCTCGAGGGAATTGTCTGTTGAGAGAAAAAAGGAAAAAGGCTTTTTTTCTAGGTGTATTAAACGAATTGCTTGACACGGACTATTTTCAAACTAAGTGCTTAAAGAACCCCTAGCGAGTTAAACCCGTTGACTTGTTTAATCAAAAATACACATTTCTTTTTTCTTTCGTCGTATCTGGAATGGCTGCCGTGTTGAACTCGTTCGTTCAAATGTATTAAAAAGACGCAGAATATCTGTAAATCATGAGAAGTTTCTAGTTGGTCACCGAAAGTCAAAGAAATATGTTCTGGTAATCTAGACAGTGTAACGTTCAATTCGCTGCTGTCATACCCCATTATAATACAGCTTCTTATTTCAGTAGATTCTTTCCCCCAAAATGCAGCCCTGTGGAATTTTCTTTCTGCTGACTGTTTTCCTTCTACCTATAACCTTGTTCTTTTCGAGATTAAGCCTAATAGGCATCTCTTAGCTTTGCGATTATTATCTTTCGTTCTTGTTAGCTTCTTACATCAAGTGGCTTCCTGCCTTGTCTGGAGCGATTTATATAAAAAAGCTTACAGCAGCAACAGTAACAGCAACCTAAAAGACCAACAATTCCCCAACCCGGCAGGGTTTTGGCTACAAGTTCGTGTCAGAGTTATGTTGTCTGGAACTTCTGTTCCTGGCAGGGTTACCCAAGGCTGATTGGTCTGACACCCAGTCGTATGAGGGTCGCGGCTTGAATAAAGGGGTTCTGGTGAAATCCAAAGTCGTCTGCATTGGAATTCGTCGTCCTCTCGTAGTTTTTGCCAATGCGTCTGTTGACAATCTACGGCAAGCAAGGACGTTCAGCCATCTATCGCAATGCAGAGTGAGGATAAAAACGTTGCGTTGTTGCATGTGAAAGCGCAACTCAATGTCAACAAATAAGAACCTTCCAAGACGATCTGGAGCTACCTCTTGTCCCTGTCGACCTCTTTGTCGGGGGTACCTTAACACCCCTAGGAACATGAAGTGCTCCCAATCTTTGAGAAGGATCTTCATCAAAAGCAGACACTATCGATATCTCCATGTTCGACGCTGCATTCAGATCGAACTCGCTCAACAAAAATAACAACAGCAACAGCAACAGCAACAGCAACAACAACAGCAACAGTAACAATAACAACAACACCAACATTACCAACACCACCACCACCATTAATAGCAACAATAACAACAGCAACAATAACAATTACAACAACACCAACATCAACAATAACTATTTCCATAACTACTTAATTCTGATTAGTTAGCTTTTATAAGATAATTAATGTCAGTTGGTTACCAGAATCGAATATCAATCGATCAAAAAATAGTGCTCTAGGAGCCGAGTACCTGTTTTGTATTGGCTATTAAAGTGACAGACTAAAAGCAAACAGCAGTAAACAACTCAATTTCGCACAGGACCCCAGTTTGTCATAATGCGGTGTTATTGACGAGAGGCGAGATTCGAGAATAGAGGCGAGAATAAAGGTCTGAACTCAATGCCTTTCCTGTAATACATGCCGGCCGAACCAATCTGTCTTATATTCTTGACTTCCTGTGTGGATGAAACTGTGAAATAAAGTTAATATAAATTGTAGAGCACTCTGGTGACCTTTTTTCTTCTGTATTTCAAGCAAGGCCAGTCAGATGAATACAGACGATACTACAAAATGGCTCACTCCAAGGAGCATCTCATCATCCCCCTACATCTACATTATCACCCGTTACTAAATTCCTCTGCGGGCGAAACCAAGTCTAGCCTTAGCGCTATGTTATACACTCTCTGCAGACGACGCAATACACAGGAGCGAACCCACGCACACATACACTGTCTAAAACAAGAGGGACACATCTGCATGTCGCTTACGAACTGCACAGCGATTTAGTTATTCGACACAATTAGTAGTTTAAGCGCAGTTCATTAAATGATTTATTACGTTTTTACTTTAATTTTCTCATTTTAGTTTTCGAGTTGAGATATGGCAGAGATGAAGTGCACACTGACACGAACTGACGCATCGGCGTGTTACACCTACGTCCTGTCTTTGACTATTGATATTTTCAACGTTTACGTGGTCCCTTATGTGAGTAAATTATCACTTGATTAAGGAAACCAATGCCATAAATATCCCCTATTTGCTCCCCTCCTTAAGAGGGTAAAGTTATATACAATGTCAGCTTTTTATGTGGGGGGATATCCAGCTCCCAATAAAGGGATAATCTGGATGGGGCAAAAATAAAAGTTGCCCAGCTAAGAAGGAGCTTCCCGCATATGAGAACAGAACAGATCCTACATCCCGATCCAAGTTCGAAGTAACAAGAGTGCTTGTCAGGCTAAGAAATCCTAACATGCCGATTCATAAGAATTCGGTTTTGGCTTTACATATCTCTCAAAACGGTTTATATGTCGGAAAAGAAACACTGAACGAAATCACGTAGTCATATGAATCAAATAAACACCAATATTTGTGTAGGAGTATGGGGATGGTTTTATGAATATTATTACGGACTATATAATACATGTACGCCAGAATTAAATACTATAAGATCTATTGTGTTCGCTTTCTCACAAATAAAATTGGGAAAGGTATGCACCCACAATTTCCGACCCCCATACTTTGCGTCAAATAGCAACTTGAGCTAAAATAATTGTATGCAATAAATCGTTTTCAATATATATTCTGTTTCGACATTATATAGCTTAAAAGTGTTGATCTACTGTAAAACAGACACCAAACAAAAGCACTTGGCTAGATTCCGCAAAAAAAATCTCATCACATTTTTGTGGCTGCGAAATTGACATAATTGATACGACCGTGGACTATCTCATCGGTTTATGTCGAGATAAATACCATCGAATCGATTACTTTCACTTACACAGCAATAAGATTAGCAAAGGTATTAACGCATAGTTTTCCTGTGAGCATAACTAAAACAGCAATTTGTATTCAACTAGTTGCATACGATCATGGGTTTCGTGATGAAATAACTAAACATGGGTGCATGTTTTTTAGACTTGTGATAGGATAATTATACTCTTCTGCATCATCATGCTTTAAATTTCGCGCCTTTAAAAATAAATAAAACGAATAATTATATTTTGATCAGTGAAACTATATAAATCAATGAAGAAGTTGTAACCCTTTAAGTTATGGCTGTGTATGTTGTATATTAATCAATACATTGGTTGTCTGAAAGTCAAACAGGTAAAATTTAACATGTGTGGAAATGTTATATGTTAGTAGGCGTGTTTTAATGGAAAGGTTTGGAGGTCAGGTGACACAGGGGCACACCTAACGGAAGTTATGCAAATCACCTGCCATATTGCCACTGATGCGTAAGGACTACTGTGATAGGAAATATATTCATAGGGAGTGCATCTTGATTCGGGGAGTTAAGCTACAGAATGTTTGTACAGATTGCATTTCTCGTTCTGAGTTGGCGAGACATGAACAAAAAAAAACGTGTTTCCATGCCGTCTTTAAAACTGAGGACAGAAGGCAAAGGGTGGCCTGATGTACTGAGATATCTCTCTCTCTCATCCACACACAGTTCTCTGCTGTGGTTGTAGCTAGGCGAGTTCTTGCTGTGAATATTTTATGTCATGGCTTGAATTACGGATATGCAGTTTCCATTATATAATAACACGTTTTATTTGTTTTATCATTTCATATATATAGCCTAAATAAACACATTTACTTTAAACAGGGTAAGGACCAAATAGTAAATGTGGTATTGTGAACAAATGGTAACGGCCCTCGACGTAAATTCACTAGACCAACTCGATAATCAACTAAATCTCATCCATTCACCGTGGAAGTCCCCAGATGCCGGAGAGCTTTCTACTCAAATAGCTTCTTTCCTCGTGCTGCTGGCCTCTAGAACTCCCTCCATGCCCCCTGTTTCCCCGACAATACTGACATGCAGAAATTTAAAATTAATGTAAACAGACATCTCGCTGCGCAGATCCCAGTTTAAGTTGACCCCTTCTAACCTTCTCCCCTTTTCTTTCCTCTCACTAGCCCCTTACGTCTACAGTGGCGGCCTCCCTTGTTTGGGGTGAACTTCATTAAAAAAAAAAGAAAAAAAAGAATACCACAGACCCTCACTCTCCACGCCTTTTGAGGGCCTTGTTCCTAATTTGTAAAAGTGTATTTGCTTAATTTTTGCAAATAAGAATTCAAAGTGTAGTATCTGTTCTGTCGTCCGACACAGGATGAGGAATCCTTTTAGAGTCTAGAATACACCTCCCCGAAAAAGGACACTCTGGCTGAGAACAAAAACAACAATTACTCTGTCTAGAATCTATTTATTTGTGCAGTTCCCCTTTTGGGGATACAGATAACGATTGAGACTTACGAAAGAATATTAAGAAGAAAGAGAATGCCACACGAGAAGTGGAAATGTGATAATATTTCCAGTGAAAAGAGTAAGCTGCCCTTTTGGATGACTTCTATCAAAATCAGACCGGCAGAATCTAGTTCTTTTAAGTAGCTTGTTCTCTGTTAGGCTGGGGTCCAGTGCA
>OY744520.1:187490966-187493466 GCA_963556195.1 Sepiola atlantica | reverse complement strand
TATGTATTTGACCTTGATGTAAGATGATGGAACTTAAATGACAACAACTATCTTGGTCTTTTAGTTTTTTATGTACCGAGAGGTCACCGTTTATCAAGACTCAAAAGCCACTCGAGGATACGGGTTAATGAGTTTGTCAGCTGAGCGGTGAGACAACACCTTTAGGATTTGTAACGATGGTTGAAACTGGACAGAATTTGATTATTTAAGAGGACGTCTCAACAAGAATTTGTTCACATTGTATTGAAAATAACTATGTTGTAGTCAGCTGGGAAGCAGGCCCAGTGCATTGTGTTCTATACACGGATAGTTCTTAAAAATAAACTTTGCTCATGGAAGTTATGTTTTGTTTTAGGTACGCAGAAGAAGGATGGAAAACTGTTTAGAGTTATTGAAGGTAGACGAGTTTAAATAAAAGTGTAGTATCTGTTCTGTTACTACACTTTGTCTGTTATGTCCTTGGTTACTGAACGAAGATAACTCCTTCTAAACAAAGGCAATTATTATTTTAGTCCTAATCAAGAATGCCCCTTTTATGAGAGCTGTATTTTCCCCATATTCAAAAACCGATATTGTGTCTAAATCTTCTCTCGTGTGGAGGCACATAAATAACGCATCACATCCCTTCAACGCTCCAGTACACTCCACTTCGAAACAGGTGTATGTATATTGGTCTTTGTGTGTATCTTACTTTTGTCGTCTTGTTTTGCTTCTCTAAAACATATATTCTATCATTATACTAAATGTGAGTTAATAAACTTTTGTTTCCCTAAGGCTTTTTCCTACATACTTTAGTAACATAAAATACATGCTAAAATATTATTTAGTTCGGGGATTGAGTTATGTTTGAAAAGAAAGCTGTTTAAATTGCTCTAATTCGTCGTAATTTATAATTACCTCATCCATATCTCTCTCGCTTTGATCTGTATGTATTTATCTTGCCTGCTCTCATTCTATGTTAATTCAACTATTCTAACATTTCTTAATGTCTCTGTGAGTATTTTGAGAACGAGTGATTCTATTTTTCAGCGTAGTAAATTAATTAACATATGCGTGTATGTACACATCACAAACATGTATGTCAATAATGAGTCTTTTTACTATTGTATACGAATAATAAAGAATGATTATACTTCTATATAATAATGATAATTTATAATATAGTTTAACCTATTACAGTGTTATGTATTGTTATTATTATTTGTACTCCTAGTGAGTACAAATAATAATAACAACAACAACAACAATAATAATAATAATATTAATAATAATAATAATAATAATAATAATAATAATAATAATAATAATAATAATAATAATAATAATAATAACTAGCGTGGCACGTGTAAATTACAAGAAATGATGTTTTCAATACTAATTATCTTGTTCCTAACCTATAAAAGCGGTTTCGTGTCCGGTAAATGCTTCAGATTAAATTAAATGTGGCTCCAATTCATGAGTAGCATACAAAGATCCGGAAGGTCGTTGCTTTTGATGTAAGCGTGACACACAAAATAACACACACACTATCGTATTAATATGTGTCTTCCCGGTCATCCCCTCTCTACCTTCCTCCCCTTTTCGATGTAGAAAAAAGATCTTAAATGTTGGTTGGGATCGAACTATAAACCAATCGGGCCGACGTAAAAATCCTACGTCGCTAACTGTTGCGCCAAAAGGAAATATTTGAAAACCTTACGAAAATTAGGTGACTTGAACGCTTTTCTAAATCTAGGTGTGGCACGCATGCGAAGAGCTTTTGATGTAAGCATGACACACGAACACACATGCTATCATATTAATATATAGATAATAATAATAATAATAATAATAATAATAATAATAATAATAATAATAATAATAATACGGAACTTGCCAGATAACTGAAATGAATATGGAACATGAAGAAAGTAAAAATAATACCAATAATCGTAAAAACACTAAGAAAAGCCCCCAAAACTGGAGAAAAGACTGGGAGAAATTTGAATAAACAAGATCACTGATACCATACAAAGGACGGAGATGATCAAAACAGCTGCGATCTTAAGGAAAGTCCTCGAATGCGGAAACCAACACGCATAAGTTAGGAATGGTAGTCAGCCACATGAAAGTTACAATAGAAAGAAAACAAAACCAGAGAAAGAATACCACCGCATGAACCAAGGAACAAAAACTGCAAGAAATCCCATAAACTGACCCCCTTCTCTTCAGAAAAAGTGATGGCATCGGCTTCGGCTGCTACCACACAAAATAGTCGTAAAGGGTCAAGTAGGAAGAGAGGACCGAGTAGTGAGAGCACTGGCCATACACCCACTGGAAGAGTGCGGAGTGTACTGGGAACTTGTGGACGCTTATTGCCACCCAAATCCTGGAAGAGACCAATAGTCGCTGCCAGCGAGAAATCAATGGTAGGCGACTGTTGCGATATCGCAAAATCATTTGCAGTGTGTATCGAAAATAAGTGAATAGTACTGGACAACTGGGGAGGCTTGTTGCCACT
>OY744520.1:187410966-187485966 GCA_963556195.1 Sepiola atlantica | reverse complement strand
TTTTTCTTACGGCGTATCAACATTTTTGGAGTATTTAACGAAAGACGCAATACCTATTGTAAAACATTAACACTTTTTTTACGGTTTATCGACGCTTTTTGGAGTATTTTAGGCAAAAGATAATAGATATTTTTAAACATTCGTTCGTTTGTTACGGCATATCAACGAATTTTAGGGTATTTAACGAAAGACGCAATACCTATTGTAAAAGATTCATTTGTTTTTACGGCACATAACCGCTTATCGGAGTATTTTAAACGTTCACTCATTTATTGGCGCCACTTTTTTGGCGGGTTTAATGCAAGACGCTATAACTATTGTAAAACATTTGCTTTTTACGGCATATCAACACCTTTTAGACTGTCTAATGCAAGTCACAAAACCTATTGTAAAAGATTCATTCGGTTTTACGGCATATCATCGCTGTTTGGTGTATTTAATGCAATACGAAATACTTACGTACTTTACAGCATATCAATACTTTTGTTGTATTTAATGAAATACACAATACATATTGTAAAACAGTCATTCATTTTTACGGCATATCAACGCTTTTTGGAATATTTAATGCATTACACAATACCTATTGTAAAAAGTTCAGTCGTTTTTACGGCATATCAACAGTTTTGCTACATTTTATCTAAGACGCAATACTTATAAAACATTTGTTAATTTTTACGGCATATCAACGCTTTTCAGGATATATAATGCAAGACTCAATGCCTATTTAAAAAAAATGTTGATTTCTCTGCGGCATATCAATGCTTTGGGGGTATTTAATGTATAACGCAATACCTATTGAAAAACATGAATTCCTTTTTCGGGGCATATCAACGCTTTTGAGTCTATTTAATTCAAGACACACTAATTATAAAACATTAATTCGTTTTTACGGCATATCAACAATTTCGGGGTATTTAATGTAAGACACAATACCTATTATAAAACATTAATTCGTTTTTTTACGGTATATAAACGCTTTTTGTGTATTTGATGCAATGCGCAATAATTATCGTAACACATACGGGTGTTACGGCATATATGGGGGTATTTAATTCAAGACGCAAAACATATTGTAAACAAATATCCATGTGTTTGTTTTACGGAATATCAACACTTTAAACATATTTGATATGAGCCGACGAAGTGCAAACTAATTCTTCATTTGTCTTTTTGGCGACATATCAACGCATAGGGAATATTTACTGCAACACACACTTCTTATTGTAAAATTCTTTTTGTTTGTGTGTTTAAAGCGTATCAACCATTTTGGGAATATTTACTGCGGACGCAATGCCAATTTTAAACGATTCGTTTTTCTGTTTTGCAGCATATCAACATATCATTTTTTTTTCTGTGTGTTTCATGCAAATCACAATACTATTATGGATTTTAGTATTCGGATAAACTTCTTCATCTTGGCGTCCATGCTCCAAACGTTTCGGCCGATCTGTCCTTTGGCCTTCATCAGGTGCCTGTATCAAACTCAGAAACCGTCTTACAATAAAGGGATTGGGTTCGAGTGTCCAGGCAGACGGTTCCCGATTTCGATACAGGACACCTGATAAAGGTCGGATGGCAGAACGGCCGAAACGTGAGCATCGGCGCCAAGATGAGGAAGTCCGTTCGAACATAGAAATCCATAATGAAAACACCTCATCTCAGAAACACAGACAATTACAATACTTATTATTAAATAGTTTGTGTCTGTTATACTGTGCTTTAGATTGACCTTACATAACAGAATTAGTTACTTATATTTCTTATACCGTTCTCCTTCGACCCAGGACTGTATTTGGGGATTTTAATGCACACCACCCTGACTGGTTTAGATTCTCCTGCGTTACTGATGCAGCTGGGAACTCTACGTTTAATTTCTCCTCAGCTCACGACCTCTCACAGACTGTCACTTTTCCGACCTGCCTTCCTGATCGTGCGGACCAGCAAGCCTCATTTCTCGACCTGTTCTTGATCTCACTACCCGAGGCTTGTGTGACGAATGCCCATATTCCGCTTGGAAACTCTGATTACGTTGTGGTATGACACTTATCACCTTAAAAACTCGTCCAAAAGCTGATGAGCCGTTGTGTAAAACGACGAGAAACTATGAGCAGACTGATTTTGAATCATTCAGGGATCACATCAGCGACGCCCCATGGAGTGAAACCTTCTCACTCCCTGCTGATCAGTGTGAAAATGAGCTAACCAAATTGGTCAATGCAAGCATTAATACTTATGTCCCTATGCGAAAACTCTTCAGCAAACCCCACTCTCCTCAATGGTTCACCTCAGAATGTGCAGCTGCTATTGCTGAGAGGCAGAAGGCATTCCGAAAATTCGGCCGCCATACGTCAACTGCGAATAGACAGAAATTTATGGAGGCAAGAAATGATTGCAAAGTAGTGATAGATGACGCAAAGTAAAGGTATACAGAGATAATAAAAAACGCATTCGGTCACAGAAACTAGGTACTCGTGATTTCTGGAAAATCTACAATCGTGTGATAAACAATAGACAATTGACAATTCCCTCGCTATCAAATCACAACGATTTTGTTTGCACGGAAACTGATTAGGCTGAACTACTTGCACAGCGTTTTGCCGTGAACTCCACTTTGGACTCAGTAAACCACCCCATCCCTAAATTCCCATTGCGGACTTAGTCCACACTTGAGAACATGATCATCACATCCATCTCACGTCAAAGGCATCATAAATATCATGACAATTCCAAAGCCTGATCTTATACCAGGAATAGCAATAAAGAAATGCTCTGCTGAGCTGGCCCCTATCCTGTCCAAACTATATAACAAATGCTTTGCTGAATCTTGTTTCCCTGATAGTTGGAAAATTGCCTCTGTGGTACCAGTCTTCAAGAATTCTGGAGTTAGAACTAATCCTCTAACTACCGCCCAATTAGTCTACTCCCGATCTTTGCTAAAATCTTTGAATCATTAATCAATCTAGCGATAGTCCGACACCTAGTTAATGCTAAACTTCTTTCTGATCATCAATACGGATTTAGACAAGCACGATCAACGGCAGATATCCTAACGGTCATCTCTGAACTCATATATCATACACTGGACAACGCAGGTGAAGCTAAGGCGGTAGCGATTGATATATCCAAGGCCTTTTACAAGGTCTGGCATGAAAGGCTTCTCATAAAACTGCATTTATATGGACACATATTTAATATAATTAAATCCTTCCTAACAAAAAGAAAGATCCAGTGTCGTCGATGGCCGTTCATCTAAGTAACATGACATAAATGCTGGTGTACCCTAGGGATCCATCCTTGAAACTCTACTGTTCCTGATCTTCATATATGACCTTCCTGGTGTCATTGCGAATGAGTTAAGAATATTTGCTGACGACACCACACTCTACTCTCGTCATGTGGGCAAAACCGACGCGCATATATCTGAAGCAATAGCTGAATCCTTAGAAAATGACCTCCAGTCTGTAATGGATTGGGGTAAAAAATGGATGGTAACTTTTAATGCTGCAAACACAAAGCTACTTTCCTTCAATAACTACAAAAAATCTCTTCAACCACCGATTGTCATGGCAAATAACATCCTACCTGAGAGTTCATCATTCAAACTTCTCGGCCTTACTTTCACAGATAACATGAATTGGAATAAATACTTCTCACACCTGACATTATCCTATATCTCTATAAAGCCACCATCCGTCCATGCATGGAGTATAGTTGCCACATCTGGGCTGGGGCATCATCTACTAGTCTCTCCCTTGTAGACAAGGTCCAAAACAGAGTCGCCAACTTAATAGGTCTCTCACTATCCACCAATCTCCAGCCCCTGTTTTATCGCCGCCATGTTGCTTCCTTGTGCCTGTTTTACAAGTACTTCAATGAATGTGCTCTGATGAACTTTCTGCTCTGGTGCCCCCACGACGAAAATTCACTAGGCCAACCCGACAATCTGCAAAATCTCATCCATACACTGTGGAGGTCCCCAGATGCCGAAGAGCTTTCTACTCCAAAAGCTTCTTTCCTCGTTCTGCTGGACTCTGAAACTACCTCCCTTCTCACTGTTTCCCTGACGGTACTGACATGCAGAAATTTAAAACTAATGTAAACGGACATCTCGCTGCGCAGCTCCCAATTTAGGTTGACCCCCCCCCCCCCCCAAAAAAAACAAACAAACAAAACTTTCACTTTTTTTCTCAGTATCTACTTATGTCTACAGTGGCGGCCTGCCTTGTTTGGGGTCAACTATGATTAAAAAATATATCAATTCTACAAGTCTTTTTAAAGTATTTACTTCGTAAACAATGCCGATTGCAAACGATTCGTTTGTCATTTTTAGTCATATCAACACTTTTTAAGGTATTTAATGCAAGACACCATGCCTATTGTAAAACATTCTCTTGTTTGTATGTTTTCGGCGTACACTTTTTGCAGTATTTAAGATAAAGCAAATACCGTTTATAAAATAATCCTTCGTATTTCTATGTTACGGCATATCAACGCTGTTGGGGTTATTTAATGCTAAAACTTTACTCTTAAATGTTTTATTTTTATATTGGTTTAAACAAATTATCATCGAATATACTGATTTACTTTTTAGCTTGTGTGCTGATGCAACATCATACTAATACCTACTCACACTTGCCAACAGGCTCGTTGCAGATGTGAAACAAGTTGCTGTTTGACACATTTTCGTTGAATATTATATTAAATAGGCATTTTTTGTACTGTATCATATCTGAAACAAAAAGGGTGAATTCTTATTGTAATGACTCATCTAAGTGGCGACGGTGAAATCGATACAGGCGGAGATTGACCACTCGGCATGCCGTGTTCGAATACTGTCGTATCCATGCCACCACTTTCACTGATAACAATCATGGGGTCCCTCGTGTACTTATTCTGAAAATTGACTCGACAAACTAATGCCAACAACAGAAAAAAAAACATGCAAACAAAACTTAACCTGATGATTCATACGCGAAAGAGGGAGCAGAATTCAGTCGTCTGTGTTACGGCATCTCAACCTATTTTGAGGGATTTAAACCCATAACACTACGGATTGTGCGCGATTTTTTTGTCTGTCATATGCCATCTAAATTATTTTGGTGTTATTTATTATCGAAACCAATACCTGTTGTAAGGTATTTCTCTCTGTAACTTTTTTTCCTGCACGTCAACCTTATAGGGGTTACTTAGCGCTGTCTGTTTCACGTCATATTACACTTAATTGGGTATTTTATGCCGAAACAAAATTATAATTCTGAGCGATTCCTTTGTTTAACCCGTTTTTGAATAACTTGGTTGTATTTCACTACTTGAAACGTTAATCTAAGAAACTAAACATTTCATTCAAAACTTTGTTGTAAACACGAAACAAAACCTTTCTCATCCATCCATATTGAATAACATTAACATTTTGATAATTTCAATACCAATTTATTCATCTGTCAAATGTGACCGTAAAGAAAGGAAAAGAAAACACATTTTTGTTGCTTTTTCACTTGCAAATTAGAAATAGGTTACAACTTGTTGAAAATCGAGTTAGTCCTCCCAAAGAAATGGAACATTTGAATACAAATGCTGAACAGGAAATAAAACAATATTCTGAAACAGAACTAGTTGTTGTATTAAAATCATTGCATTTATTCAATTAAAAGATTACTAACACAAATGACGTTCTATCATACTATAATGGGCCAACTGACAAGATCCCGCTTTCACAATCCATGGCCGCCGAACTGTTAAAACTATTAGTGTATTTCAAATTGATCGAATGTAATTCAAGTGGTGAAAAAACAAAAGATGCGAATCTCACTAATTGTAAACCAGAACACAACGAGGGACTACTTTACATTTTTTATAATTCTAACATATAAAATTAAGATGGCGTGCTCTTTTTTTACTTCAGACATATATTGCTTCTATCCTAAAATATCCGTATTTTTTTCTGAATAGCCATTTCCTTTTCATTAGCGTTAGTCCATATCATTAAAAAGAAAAAAAATAGTTAGATTTACTTTTTTTTCAAATACCATTATTCCTGCTCAGAATATATTTTGAAGGAAGACATTTTTCTATTCTGCAGCAAATGCTTATGACATAGGGAAGCTATTTTCCACTTGCAGCAGCATATTTCATTCTTATTACAGAGTGTAATAATTCTGATATATTATTTTGTTTAATAATCTACATAATAAAGTATAATCGACTTTTCTCGCCTGCATTAAGACATAATAGCTAAATAACCAAAACCTTCATATGTCAATCTGTTCTTCAATCAAATTAGCCTAATCCATAGTGCGTGTTTCCAGAAATTATGCTTTCATTTCGTCTACTTTAAAAACATCTTACATTCCATCCGGACTACCTGCTTCTCCCAAGTACGACTTCTAAAGAGAAGGTGGATGACATTTTTACTTACATCTTAACCGGGTAATACTTGCCAATGGCAGAATAATCATACGAACATCCTTTACTCCAGTATACTTACATAATCGTTTTAATATTACTGCTTATACATATTGACTACTGTCTTTTTTACATTATCTTAGTATTTTATACATTATACGATTTATATAATAACAAAATAATATCAGTGTCGGAGCTATCCAGCGAGATTAAATTAATAGAGATTTCTTATTAGGAACCCGCATTTCATTCGAGAATAGCAGATTACACGCATTTGCGAACGCTTCATATTCGCATATCTGAAAAAAACCCAACCAATTTCCGCAAATACTTTAGACGTCTCCATTGATAAGCGTTTTCAATTATTATTTTATTACATTTACTTCTCTTAATATATGCATAATTAAAACTAATAATTTTTAAACACTGCCGGCGAGGAGGGGGTAATATTTACCCCTAAATTAATACAATTAACTTTTATTTTATTATTTGAAAACATATAAGTTCTTTTCTAATTTTTGTCTACAGCATTGCTACTCTAATATTAATTTCTTCCTTCCTGATCAAGGACAGATTACGTGTAGTAGAACAACTGAGATTATCTATGTTTTTATCAAGGCAATGGCCTTCCGGCATTTTATTAGTCACGCCGACTGGGCATTAAAAGCATGTTACAGAGTCGAGATGAAAGTAGATGATAATATACACACAGAAAGACACATTTTTAAAAATAATAAATCTTTAAAAAAGATATAGTATCCCATAACAATATCAAAACCCACCAGTTGTCACGGAAACAATAAATGTGTGCGAATGAGCGGAAATGTAAATTTACTTATCCGGTTGGGGGGGGGGGACTGGGCAAGCACCCTATCATACAACACCACGTCACACCCGCTTCTGAATTTTCTTATGGTTCATTACCTTTAAACTGGCTTTAAACCAATGTATATACTACTAAAACTCTGATAATCTTGCTTGCTTGTTTGCATATTGAATCTTTTAGATAAAGGACAAATGAGAACATCTGGTTTACTGATTATATTATACTTACATTATACCAAGATGTAGTATCTGCTCTATCCTCTCCCAGAGTAGGAGACATGCTTTTAGATTGTGACCCTTTTTGAAAAGCTGTACTTTTTCCACATTAAACACCGACCCAGTATATAATTTTACCTTTGTAGGGATGCAGCTAATAACCTGCATACAACTAAGATTTTATTTACTTTTTTCTAAACAACTGATTTGAATGATACGCAATCATTTCTAGTAAGGACCTCAAATTACTATTCATTACTCTTTAGTTGTTGTAGATAATATTATGACACCATGATTGGTGTCATCAAGTAACTCTCTGGTAAGCCCTGTTTCATATACCTCCAGATACAAACTCGTACAGGGGGAGTTCACACTAGAATCTAGAAACATTGAGTGTCATTAACAGGGCTATCGGTTTAATGAGTAATCTCACCCAAAGGTTAAGCAAGGGTTACTTCTACTTGCTTATAGATTAGTTAGGTGTTTGTATTTCTTCTGTACTTAAAAGAATTACGACAACACTGATATATAATAATATGATGATATATCTTTATTGTCGGTGGCGCCGAACGAGTAGAACTTATTGAGCAATGAGAACCAACGCACAGGAATCTGAGGGGGTGGTTTTCTCGAGCCTAATCGCTAGATTATCTTCATTTCGGGTTAATATTATATAACAATCTCTGAAACCCACATATCCTTTTTGAACGATCATTATCGGATTCCACCTTTGCTGTCAATGTAGCAATTTCTCTAGTGTGTTTATTAAGTGACAGGGTATTTCCGTCTGTAGCTAACCTTTGCAGGTGGTTTCCATCAACAATTATATTATTTCCAACAATCCCCAGTGTTTTCTATTTTGGTTGGGTGTCTTCGACCATAATCAATAATTATGCAGTTTTTGACAAATGTTGTTTTTGACAAATGTCGTTGTTTTTTTCCAGCGGGGTGCGTGTCTGTGTTATGCACGTTTATTCATGCCGGATACCTTTTCGGTACACCTAGCCTGGATATTCAACAAGACGACGTGAGGAAAGATGACTTTTTGTATGAGGGATTGTTTAAGGTGAAACGATGGGACACACACGCTGGAGGATATAAACATTAGAGCCGCTTCTCCTAATTTTATTTCATTAGTAAAAACATGGGCTCACAGTGTTAGTTAAAGTAATAAAGTATTTTTTAAAGACAAAATTATCTTTGTCATTTTTATGGAGACAAATATTCCAGCTTGCTTGCTCACAGCTTGTCGGGCTCAGCACAACGAAGGTCCCAGTCATTGGATTAAGACATTTCGCAGACAAGGGCACAGAGAAAATGCCTACTGACCAAATAATCAAGTTCCAGACTAGCTGCACAATAGCAAAGTTTTGCGGATCTTTAGACAAAGTGTGAGTGTAGAACGATTGAGAGAGAAACTATTCAAAACGCATGCGATACTCATGGATTCGGACTACGTTTAGTGTCGCGTGACTCCGAATACAATATCGGGTTACTCCTCGGTCTCGGCGGAAATGAAGAGATAGCTAATGAAATGTTGAGTTTGTAAAATGACTTATATAGATATGAATTTCGAATATAGTGTAACTCTCTTTTCTCATTTAATTGCATTTTATTTATTTTACTGGCTTGTTGACGTTTCTCTTGGGAAATAAAGAAAACACTGGTTTCCAAGAATACTCGTCGAAAATGCAACTTTTAAAACATTCCACGCAATAATGCAATCTGACTTTAAAAATAATGTCGAAATAAAATACAAATACTTATTGTGCGCTTGGGAATCTATTTCTAGAATTTCACGCTTTCCGATAACGTGACTCGAATCAATATGATTTTGAAATCCTAATAGAAAAAGATTCCATTGAAAAATACTTTTGTTCAAATAGAATCGGCTGTGTGCAGATTTTATGTTGAACAGTGAAAAAGAATGTTGCACAAAAAATATTATGAAGCTCACCAATATAGTCCATGTGGACAATTATAATATGAATTATGATATAATATTATGGACCCGTGGTTCAATGAATAAAGTTATAAATAAAAATCAGTTCTAAGTGACAGTCTTCTAGGGGTTGAAGGTTCAATCATCACTACATACGATACTGAGAATATAATAACAATTATTTAAGACTTCTACTCGATCATGACAACAATTTAAACCCATAGAGTAAATAAAAGGTTTAGTTATAAATTCCGTACAGATTCCTGAGTTTGATAAAAATATATTCATGAGTTTTATTTAACGCACCATAAAGAGGTTAGAGGTTACAACTTTGCCCTCGTAATGAGATAACGTTAGAAGAATAACATAGGGACAGTCGTCCGTATAATAAAAAATATTTAAGACTTCTACTCGATCATGACAACAATTGGGAGGTGACGGTGATTAAGTAGATATCAACACAGACTGAAGACCTGGGTGTTCGAAGTTCGAATCCAGTCGGTTTCACAGTATCACTTTCACTAAGGGGTGTTGACAACCTTCTCGTGGTCCTTCGAGTAAGTATCCGATGTCTTTCCAGAAAGATTTCCAACTAGAAAAACATCGGGGAAACTAATGTCAACACAAGAATCATCTGATTAACACGAAAGAAGAAGCTGACAACAATTTAAACCCATAGAGTAAATAAAAGGTTTAGTTATAAATTCCGTACAGATTCCTAAGTTTGATGAAAAAATATTCATGAGTTTTATTTAACGCACCGCACGAAGGAGGTTAGAGGTTAGAACTTTGCCCTCGTAATGAGATAACGTTAGAAGAATAACATGGGGACAGTCGTCCGTATAATCCAAAAAAATAAAAATTAACGATCCTGATCTAAACTTTCTGAAAAAAATATACTTGATTAGTGTATTTTTTCATTTGGCCGTGTACGGATACGTTGATCAAGAATAGTTTATTTCTGTTGTCATTTAATTTTAGATATACGAACAAATCGAATGCCTTAAAGACACTATCCTCGAGTGTCTAAGGTTCCTCTATTCAAGGGTTTGTCAGGAGAACTGGACACGGGGATACTTGCCCCTACAAGTAAACCCTGACCAAATATTCAAAATAACATAGTATTCGATGCCCAAATAAGATCTCCTCGGCATGGCGAACCAACACTGCCTTATACGAGGAATGGTGCACCTTCTCCAAGTAATGCTACCTCAAGTAACATCACTTAGCTGATACTCCACAATACAAGATAAATTCATGTCCTTGAATCCGGTAAGACAAAGAGACAACAAGAAAGATATACTATAACATAATTAACTGGTCACTTGTGGAGCGGAAAACTAATATTCTTAACTTCTTTACTAACCAAATATTGTAAAGATCGTCGATAATGTTGATTTAACGCACGGATATCTATGTATCTCATAGAGTAATTAAGTGTTCACCTCAGGAACGGGCCCCTTGATTTATAACAACTTACTTACTGGAGTTCAATTAAAACCAAAATAATGCTTTAATAAAATAAATAATGTTTTGGATTTTTTTTAGATGAAGATGAATAGTCATAGTTTTTATACTTTGGATTATTCGGACTATTATTCTAATCTTGTATGTGTAACCTCATATCTTCTTACAGGTGCGATTCGTCAAACCCGAGAATGTTTCTGTCAAACTCGGGAATCTGTATGGAATTTAAAACTAAACCCTTTATTTAATTCACGGAATAGATTGTTTTCGTTTTGTCCGCCATGACCGTGTATGAGTCTCAAATAATTTTTATTATATTCTTCATCCGACCTTGTTCAGATGCGTCTTGTGGAACTCGGGAATCTTTATGCTCCTTTACAGATATGGAACATAATTCTAAAGTAATGCCAGTTGCTATCCAAACTTTCATTGTAATATGGTTGGTTTCTTGTTTCCAACCTCGCGTAGTATCTCTTCTGTCTCCAGTCAGAGGAGAATTCCTTCTCAACTGGGGTAATTCTTTTAAATGTTTTGTCCGAATCCAAAGTGCTTATTTTGGCGCAGCTGAATATAATTCAGATAAAGAATCGAACACGTATTTAGATTTGTCCTCGTCGGTATGAGATAAGTAAATAAGGATGTTTTATCAATTGCCGGATTAAGTTTTGATTGGTACTCCAGATCACATAGGTCGATATTGTAATACGATAAAACCAAGTGTTATTGCTTGTCTGATGTAAGAGAACTATTCCAATTCACTTTCTTGTTTTCCGTCTTTACAAAGTTACTTTCCTGTGTATAACAAGAGCAAAACATTTTTAATATAAAAAGAGTCCTTTTATTTCGTAGTTAAATTTGTTTACAAAATAACGATGCGCGGTTGTGTCACACTACCTCTCTTCATGAGACAGTCTGTCCGTCAGGCTCGTTTCTCTGCGTCTGCATCAACAGTGCGCATGTTAAAATAGCCTTTGTTTACGTCATACGACGTCAGCTATGAGATCAATGACTGTGACCTGATTCCCGATCACAGCTTTCTCGAAATATCCCATTCTTTTGACGATCATCCTTTTTGACCTACTGACGTCACAGACGTTTTTGTTCTGTTCGTTTCTTTCCAAAATAATTATTTGTTTTTTTGTTGTTTTATGTTGACCTCAGATACGTCTGAAGACGACCAGGTTCAAAACCCGCGTCCTCTCTAATAACATAAGAATATAGCCAAACGGTAATTTAGAAAGGATTATTGGAAAAAGCATGGAAATACAAAGGATATATTTTCGTCTAAGAAGACAACCCAGTTTGCTGCATATTTGGTTTTGGTAGTTACTACAGTTTACTTGGGAAGAAAAACAGTCTGGGTTGAGAAAAAATACACACAGATCATATATACGAATAGCGGAGAGCGTGATAACAATACGAGCACATTCTAACGATTGGTGGGTACGTTTACTTGTATAAATTAGCTAAAATATAATTGCTTACATTGATCTGACGTGTTTAAAACCGGATAAATTTTCGACAAAGGATCACAAAGAGTACAAACGTTAAACCTTTCTTTTATAATCTAACACTCGTGAGAACGAAAGCCAATAATATTTAGTCGGATATAACGTCAGGCATCGAAAGAGAATTGGTGGGCTCCATACTATGAGTTCGTATGGGGCGACTGAATTGATAATACGCGTTTAAGATGGACTACCACAACGTGAAATAATTAAGGCATAAGGTTAAATTAAGTATCTCTTTCAATAGCCTTTGCTGGCCTTGCAGTCTACTAGACGATCATGTCTAATAATCTGTCATATTTTAAGGTCTTGTTGTTCAATAAAGTACTTCAAAAATAATTAATGTACGAAAATGCTGGCGATGAAGTTAACAGAATGACCCCTTGTCCTTGGAAGAACAAGGCACGCGAAAAATAATGACACCTGCGAGAAAATAGGGTATACTTTTAAATTGATTGAAGTATGCCTGATTAAATAAATTGTTGAACTAGATCATTACATAATTTCAATGATCTCGGCCTATGTAACAATCTGTGCGTACATTATCACCTTCCACACCAATTAAAATAAAATTAGATCATCCGATTACTAAATGTTAAATGCAGAAAAGTAGAAATATCTGTACTCTATTTCAAAATGAATTATTCTCAAATCGAATAAAATGTCATAAAGTAAATCTAGACTCAATCAAGGTCCAACCCCAATCGATAAAAACAGTCAAAGTAAAAAAATGAAAATAAAGCCTTGCAATAGACGGGACTTCCAACGATTCCCGGCAATTATCACCAATTCACACAAGAAAATCACTATGGCGTTAGCTAAGAGTTCCAATCTTTAATCTAAAAGATAGCTATAGAGGTTTTAGATGTTTACATAACACGTTGACTAGAGGGATTGTGAAATAACTGCATACAATACGAAGTTAAAGCAAAATACATTATTTTGAACTATTAACAAAATTTCCGAAGCTATTGATGATGTTTAACATTTAATTAATTTATTTTCTATTATCGCTTATGTTTGAATTCATTTTTAAATCATGACGTAAATCATAAATCTATGATGCCACGCCGAAGCAGTAATTATTTTTTCAAGGTAATGTTTTAAGCTCATTAATGAAAATGTCGAAATAGCTTATTTGGTAGAACGTCATACTGAGCACAGTGAGATTTCGGTTTCGATTTCCGGTCGTAGTATTCGCTTTATTTTTTAAGAATATATTATTTACTATTACTGCAATATTCTCCTTTTCTAGAATTGGTTAAGATCTTTGGTATATCGTAATTTAAAAATGTATTTATTGCGTTTGAAAATTATGACGGACAACATCTCTATTTATATAAGATAATAAAATTGTTTGTTTTTTAATCAGAAAAACCCTATTACTTAGTGCTGTACAATTTTACTGTCATTACATTTTTTATTTGATCGCATCAAGTTACAGACCTAGATTATCGAAAACTATCGTAGAAATCTTTCGGAAAACTTGTCTTTGAATTTACTTCGGATCGTTATCTTAAATACTGGCCTTTAACTAATAATGTTATACAACCCTAACACATTTACTCATTTTTTAGGTCAATTATGGAATAATATGATACAACAATAATTAGGTTTTATATTTAACATGCATCTATCTATCTATCTATCTATCTATCTATCTATCTCTCTCTCTCTCTCTCTCTCTCTCTCTCTCTATATATATATATATATATATATATATATATATATATATATAGATAGATAGATAGATAGATAGATGCATGTTAAATGTTTTGACGACATTATGTACAGACAAATTGATGGTGTATCTATGGGCTCTCCATTAGGACCAGCATTGGCCAATATTTTTGTTGGTTTCCATGAAGAAGGTCTCCTATTTGGTCCAAATAGACCAGATATCTACTTTCGTTATGTTGACGACACCTTTTGTCTGTTCAACAATGAAACGGAAGCGGACGTTTTTTTTACGTCCCTTAACAATATTCATCCAGCTCTTAAATTCACTATTGATAAGGAAACTAATTCTTCACTGCCATTCCTTGATGTATTAGTTAATAAAGCTTCCTGTGGTTTCTTAACATCAGTATATCGGAAACCTACCTTCACTGGTCTTTATACACGTTGGGACTCATTTTGTCCCACAAAACAAAAAATTAATCTTATTAAGACCCTTACCCATAGGGCCTTAAAGATTTGTTCGAAGACCGAGCTGGATGAAGAAATTAAATTTATTACTAAGACCCTCTGTAACAATGGCTATCCTTTAGACATTGTACAATCTACGATTAAAACAAAAATATTACATTTTTACAAAAGCAAACCAGCTTCTGTAGACAGATGCCCTATTTACCTTCGCCTTCCTTGGCTTGGTAATATTAGTGATAGATTCGCCAAACAAATGTCTTTGTCTGTACAACAATGTTATTTTGCTGCGAATACGCGTGTTGTTTTTTCCTCTCGTCCAATCTTAACTTCTATTCGAAAAGATGTCCTTCCCCCACATCATAATAATTCCATTATTTATTTATTTAAATGTAGTTGCAGTATGCACTACGTCGGGATGACGTCACAGAGATTGGACATCCGGGTCAAACAACACGTGCCCACAAAAATTCGCAATGGAAATTATTTACCAACTGATGATTTGAATAATACTTATGGCTCGTCGATAGGTCAACATCTCATAAATAATCGCACCTGTGCCTCTAAATTCAGTGTCGACTTATTCTCCATTCTTAGTAAGTCGCACTCCCCTTATCATCTCAAGATCTTAGAAACAATTTATATTAAGTCCTTGAGACCTTCTCTTTGCTAACAAAGAGAAAATCTCCTCGGGCTTAATGTTGTTTCTATTTGACTGAACTTTTTTTTATTTTTTTTTTTTACCCCTTTCCCTCATAGCATCTTTTTATATTTTTTATACATTACCTCGATATTTGGCTCTGTTGAGCGAGGTACGAAACCGGTCAGCTGCCTTTTCATCTTTTTAATTTCTTAAATTCATTATGAATAATAAATATTGTCTCTTCAATGCTATTTTAAAGTTTTGTACGACAAAGAAAATATTTAAATATATATATATATATATATATATATATATATATATATATATATATATATATATATATATATATATATATATATATACTAAATCTCTGTGTGGATCTTGTTTTGTCACGAGGGAAAGTGGATTATGTTATCGTCATATCACGTCAGCCTTCAAGATGGATTAAGTTAATGGCATCTAAGACCTTTAATTTTGATGCAAACAAGATCTTTATAGTTTGGAAACGAAGCACAAAGTAAACTCTTCTTTCTTTTTGAATTAAAAAAAAAGTTTGATAAATTGTCCAACGTTTGTGCATCGGTTCCGCATGATCGCTCTCATTCGGATAACGCAAGACTTCACGTTGTTAAAGGATAAAAGATGTAGAATGATATGCTTGGTATATGATGCATTAACAACAATATTCTGCGAATCATCAACCAACTTGTTACCCTCTCTTCAGAAGTAAAAACAACACTTCAAAGGAACCAGTCTAAAAGGAGGCATTTAAAAAGAAAACTGAAACTCGAAACTTATGTTTTTTATGAATATAGAATTCAAAAGCTTATTGGCAGATCGGAATAAGTCATAAAGAAGAATCGTGACTACGTTAATCCTCCACTCTATAATAAAGACCAATGTGTATTTTTGTATATAAATATGTAAATAAATATATATATATACGTCCTGCCATACAAACGTTAGCGAGTGAAAACTGCCGGACAAACCCATTTCAAGTGTTTAGAGCAAGACAGATACACATATCAAGTGTTACATTGCGTCTGCAATCGGAAATGACTTTGAAAATAATTCCTTCACTCTATTCCTATAATGAACCTTTTTTTCACTTCTTCTATCACAACCGATTGATACGTTTTTCTTTCTTTTTTCTTTCTTTGTATGAACTTTTCAGCTTGAGACTTTTCTGTCTTGTTTACGTCTGTTCTACCTTCAGCGATTTAGACGTTATTTTATAGAAAAGGCGATATAGATATAACGTTATATAAATTAGTGTGAACACCAGCGAATCATAGTATTTTCCGTCATTTTTGAGAAAGAGTGTAAACGCGTAAACAAGTAATCGGAAATTCAGTTTTCTTAGTGTTTGATTGACGAAAAAAAGTGAATAAGATGGTAAAATAACAAGTCTACATCTCTATATGTTTAAAGTTAGCTAAGTTTATATATTTCTATCATTTTATGAACATGATTCACTCCTAAACTAGTAAACACATCATTGTAATTATTGTGACGCAGCTGCCAGGATCCAAATGTGGGCTGCATTTAGTTTAATTTAATTTTATATATTTCTATCATTTTATGAACATGATTCACTCCTAAACTAGTAAACACATCATTGTAATTATTGTGACGCAGCTGCTAGGATCCAAATGTGGGCTGCATTTAGTTTAATTTAAATTTATATATTTCTATCATTTTATGAACATGATTCACTCCTAAACTAGTAAACACATCATTGTAATTATTGTGACGCAGCTGCTAGGATCCAAATGTGGGCTACATTTAGTTTAATTTAACTTTGAGTCAAGAGAGTAAAAAGGGGTTTGAAGCTCCTTTTAAAACTTCAGATATGTCTGATTTTTGTAAATTTAAAGAATAGGTATTAGACATAAATTAATAAATATTCCTTAAGTTTTAGCTTCTTTGGAGTATTTTAAAGGGGTTTATGGACACAACTACCCATCCAAAAATTTAAATATATCAGGTCTGCACTGATCCATAGTCATTCGACACCAATGAAGCAATCTTGCCTGAATTTCAATTTTTACTTAAGACACCTTAAATTGTGACCATTTTCTAAAATCAAAATTATGTAATTCATCTTGAATAAGGATTCTAGGCACAATGTTTATTATCATTCTGTCTTGATTTTAATCTTCGTAAGGAAACATAAAACTGGTGCGAAACTGTTCCGTTCGAGGAATTAAGTTTACCTGCCATGATACAAGTATTATTCTTGTTCTAATAATGATACAGAATAATAATACTTCTATATAATAATTTATTAATAATAGAGATTATGTATCTGTCTGTCTGAAGCCGAAGCTATATTATTATTTTTAATCGCTTTTTTATATCTACTTATCAGCTCCTATATATACCCATTCGAAAACTTCCCCAAACATCACGCGTCTTTCAAATTTACATAATTAATTTGTTTTAAAGCTTCTAATAATTTAATATTCGCAAATATACACTCATGATTTTTTTTTTTAGATTTCCAGATGGATTTAAAAATGTTTCTTCGATAATACACTTAATAACAATTATAAATACTAGCGGGACTCTGTGGAAATTCCACAGTGTTTTCTACATTAATCTGTATAATTTACTGTTAATAATATTATCCGGTGGCTAGAAATATGCACATATTTTACTCACCAAAATGTTACGTGACGGGATAGAAGTATATATATTTATTTATATTACTCGGTTGCCGGGGCAAAAGTTGTCTCTTCAGCAGTCACCATCGGTCGCGATTTCCCTCTAACTAGCCCCCTCCCTCCCCTCTCCCTACCCCCCCCGTTTTAAGGGGCAAAAGTAAATACTAAATCTTCTTAAATAGGAGTGTCAAATCGTGACACACAAAATAAATAACACACACTCTATCGTATTAATATGAGAATAAATTTTAAATATTAAAAACAATAATTAAAAGTATATAAATATCGTAAGCCTGGAACCGGCCTATTTGGTAAGCGTTTCCTCTAATGGAACGGGATCCCAGAGTTCTATCCTCGGTTGAGTCATAGCAAAGACTAAAAAAAAAAAACATTGCTAAAACTCTCAGTATTATAAGGTCAGGATCAAGGACAATGAAGCAATCCTGGGAAAAGAGTGGCGCCCTCCCCTACATCTCGGGTTAGTCGTTAATGTAAATAGATCCTCTTCTGTAATGGACACTTAAGCGTTTTATAAAATCTGAAATTAGCGACCACCCCACCTAAAATAAGCGAACGCCATTTTTGATTGACAAATTTGACAAAATAACTAAATAAATATTTAAAAAAAAAAAAAAAAATTCTCAGATGTTAACTATACAATATCATTACCCTTGTCTTATTTTTACGTCTCTATTTGGTACTTTGTTACATTGGGACCCGGGCTAACTTTGACTCTGCCTCTAACTTAAACCCTAACCCCCAATGACCCTGAACTTTATAGCTAACCCTAAACCCCCACCGACTAAAAACACTTTGCTAAAACTCTCAGTATTATCAGGTCAGAATCAAGGACAATGAAGCAATCCTGGGAAAAGTGTGGCGCCCTCCCCTACATCTCGGGTTAGTCGCTAATGTAAAGAGATCCTCTACTGTAATCGGAGACTTTAGAATTTTATAAAGTCTGAAATTAGCGGACACCTCACCTAACATAAGCGAACGCCATTTGTACTCTGAACTTTATAGCTAACCCTAAACACCCACTGACCCCAACCCTAACGACAGGGTCAAAGTTAGCGCGGGTCTCAATGTAACAAAGAACCCTCTATGTGTTTGTAAGTTACGCTTGCTTTATTATCAGCAGCACTCCGCCTGGATAAGAGTAGAATAATAAAAAACAAAAAATAATGATTTGCATTCAAATAACGCGTGTACGATGGACACTCTACTAAGAAGGGTTGATATACCTAAAAACTGACAGGTTACCGAAAGGAAACGAAATTGTATTTGTTACTTTTGTCTTGTTCGTTTGTGTTACATTTTTTTTACTTTTTTCGATTTATTTATTTGTTTTTATTGCATTTTCACTTTTGAATTACGTTTAGTTTCTCTCTCTTTCTCTATATTTCCCTCTCCCTCTCTTACGAACAAAAACTCTCACTATTTTTCGTACGCGCTCTCTGTGTTTCACTAAAAAAACAAAACAAACATTGCTTATTGTCTGTTTTAAACAAAAATAAATACTGGCTCCTCACGCCCAAAAAGAAGAAATAAATGTTTTTACACTTTAAGAAATACCAATGATACCGAAACCCTAGCCTGCGCTTGGTGCAATAGAAAACGTAACCATATTTTGTTGTAAGTTAAAAAGTCCCCCCCCCCAAAAAAAAACATATCAAAAAGTAAATAATAATTAGTTCAAACTATCATAGAAAAAAACATTGCTTAACGTCCGTTCAAAAAAAAATGATAGTGGCCTCTCTGCAACCAAAAGAAAGAAAATAAATGGTTTTAACGTTTTAAGACATACCAATGATACACCACTTTTAACAGTTGACGTAATTAAATAGACAATGCCCTTAAAAACGTCAAAATAAAAAACAAAAAAATTGTTTTCAGTTTTAAGCAACACAAAAAAGTACTTTTTAACCAGTTGATAAAAAAAATAAATGCAAAAAATAAATAATAAAATTGTATTTATTGCCACTTGTCGGGAATTGTTTCCTAAAAATAAATAAGAACATTTTTTATTTTTATTTACACTGTGTTATGGTCGTTTTTTTTGTTATTTGCAATGTTTCTTGAAAATAAAACTGAAAAAGTTGACGAAGTTATCGTCTGCCACACTTAACCCGTCGTTAGATTTACTCTAACGACGGGTTAAAGTTAACGCGGGTCCTAATGTAACAAAGCACCCTCTATTTGTTAGTAAGTTACGCTTGCTCTATTATGAGCCCCCCCTTCTGGATAAGAGTGAAATATTTTTTTAAAATAGTTATTTGTGTACGATGGACACTGCACATATCTACTAAAAAAGGTTGATATGCCATCCGTTCAAAAAAAAAAACAACAAAAAAATAATACTGGCCCTCTCTGCAACCAAAAGAAAGGAAATAAATGGTTTCCCGTTTTAAGAAATACCAATTATACCCTAATTTGTAAGCAGTTAACGTGATTAAATAGACAATGCCCTTAAAAACGCCAAAATAAAAACAAAAAATAGTTTTAAGCAACACAAACAAGTACTTTTTGACCAGGTGATTAAACAAAATGTATTATTTCTTCCCCTTCCCCTCGAAATGTAGAAAACAATCTTAGAGGTTCGTTTGGATCGAACTATAAACCAGTCGGGCCGAAGACAAAAATAATACGTCGCTTACAGTTTCGCCAAAGGGAAACACTTCAAAATCTTTCAAAAATTAAGCTAATTGAATGTTTTTCAAAATCTAGGTGCGGCACGCATGCGCAGAACTTTTGCCGGAAGCGTGACACACGTACGTACACCTTAGCGTATTAATATATAGATAATTAATTACAAACATTTTTTTATTTATATAAGTGAGTTACGTAATTACATTAGATTGTAATTGAATATGATGGAACAGCCGGCGTCTACTTTAACATTTGGTTACACGCCCTCTGATTATTAAGTATAACGTTCTATCGCGAACGCACAGAAAGTTCTATTTCAAGAAATCCACATGTGTTAACATGAAGTCAGATTAGAGAGAGATAAAGAAAGAGAGACAGAGAGAAAAAGACACAGAAGGAGACAATAAGAGAGAGTGAGAAAACGAATGAGAGAGAGAGAGAAAGAAAATGAAAGAGAGATTGACACAAGACAAGGGCGCGTTATTTAATTAATAACATGTAAACAACACATTCTCTGAGATTTATCGTACGAGTCACTCAAAAATAATATATTTACGTTGATTGCTTTATTAAAGCGTTTTTTTAATCTTAGAAATTATGTTTTAAAACAACAATTTATTGGATCAAATAATTTAATTTAAAAAATAATTAATTAGAAACATTTCATATTCATATAAAAGTTTAATACGAAAATGCGTTTAGTTTAAAATGCTAACTAATGTAAACAATAGGCTCGCAAAATAATCCTTAAGTGCGAACTAACATGACTTAATTTTTAGAAAGATGAATGGTTCCATCATGGATATTATTTTTATAGCGAAAATAAAATTAAAAAATCATAGTTGATCAGATGTAATATCTAATTATTTATTTTAATTTATTTTTGTCCTATTAAATTCAAGATTTTAGACCGGAGGGTTGTGTCATCTATAGCTCCGCCAAATATAAATGTTATTACGTCGTCTTCTGAAACAATAAAATAACTTCCTGTTAACAGCTTTCTTCTATTTATCGAAGTGAATTTAAAGATTGTTTTTTTTGTAAACACTTTCCTTGTGGTTACCTTTTACTTAGTTTAAAATGTAATGTATGTAATATGTAACTTAAAACAACTAGCAAAAATATGCGACAGGAATGAGGATATAATTTCGAGTTCTTATAATATCAATTACTTTCCTCGAAATAAAAGTGTAACGTTTTAGCCATATTATTTACCTTTCAAACAGTGGATTCATTAACTCGCACCACGTGTAATGCATTAAAGCTGGTTAATTAGATTAGACTATAAACCTCGTATGGTTGTAATTGTATAATGTTTGTGATCTTATACATGTTTATCGTCGTATTATAGAAAGAAAGAACAAGAGAGATTATTAAGCGTAAAGCTGGTTACATTACATCATTCGTTCGTGCATACTCGTGTCTTCTCGATCGCTTATTTCGAGAGTGTCAACAGTTACTCTTAATACAAGCTCTCAGGTTTTTAACTGACGTCTCTTCCTTTTTATTATATCCCTACTTCCGTTCCCACGATTTTGATTCCCTGTCACTGTTTATCTTTCGATTTCTTGTCCATAACATTTCCTGTCCTTAAGTACCATACATTAACTGCTCATTTACTGGCTAACTCGTGTATCCGAATATTAAAGACATACATAATTGATTAATATAAAAGTTGTGTTTAAATATCAACATTAAATATTAGAGTAAACACATATCCTTAATGGAAGAATCTACTTCTTTCGACAACTATATATTGTTGCCTCGAATATCTTCGTGTAATTTCGGAGAAATTACGAAAACGGGCGAACGATTATGGCGCTATACTAAAGAATAGATTAATCTCATCACAACGTTTCAAGAAACATCAACATTAGAAGCATTGATTTATAGAAAAGAAAATTACTTTAATGCGATGAAAATGACCCCGAAAACATGTATGAACTCTATTTTTTAATGTAATTAAAAACTAGTGGATAATTTCCGGATCAATCGTACTTACAGCACCCCGGGATGATAAACGAGCAAAAAGAAGCATTTGCCCATGACATCGATTTTTTTTGTTACTTCCGGTTAAATTATAAGTGAAACAATACGCAAAGTTGCCTTCGAAGATCGTTCATTAAAAAGGGTTTTTATTTATAAAAAGTTTTACTAATAGCGTAAAAAATACATAGTTTTATCTACAGACACGTTTTGTTATTTACGAAACTATTTTGTAAACATTAGAGATTTATAAAAAAACAATTTTTGAAATAATAAAATGTTACAAACTTTTTCTTAAACAAAATGGACGAACAAACGAAACAAACCTCAACAACAAAAATAAATAAATGGATGTTGTGCAGAGATAGTGTCACGCGGTATTTTCTGAGTGACTTTTATGAAAGAATATATTAATTTATCATCGCTAAATGTTTTACAAAAATATTTAAATAAATATAGGATCGTATCAAAATGGCACACGAAAAATACTCTTGTAAAATTGTGTGACACCATCTCGACAATGTTTTTATTTTTAAATATTTGCTTGTTTCGTGTGTTTATACATTTAGTTTAAAAAAACAGGAATACAAACATATGTCACCACGCGAAAATTCTATAGTAAGCCCCATTTTCCGCAATAGTTCACTTGCTATTGCGCATCGAAACAAGCACTCCATCGATTCAACTACATATAGCATCAAGAAACTATTATAATAGTGTAATGCCCACAGCTAATAGTAGGTTTACCGAGATGCAAAAATTAGTAACTCGCGATTTCTGAGAAATGCATAATAGTGTAGCGAAAAATGCATAATAGTGTAGCGAAAAATAGGCAGTAAACAATTACCCCACTATCCAACCACTATTATGTCACTTGCCTGGCAATCGATAAGGCTGCACTGCTTACCCAGTGGTTCGGTGTAAACTCCACCTTTGACTCCACAAACCACTGCCTCCCAAATTTCTCACTATTGGAAGAAGCCTTACTTGATGATCTGGTCATCACGCTTTTCCCTGTCATGGATATCATGAAAAAACCTTGACACCACCAAAGCATGTGAGCCTCATCTGATCCATGCTATGTCTTAATGTTGTAGAAACAGAGTTTGAATTTGATTTGTTCCAGGGGTTTTTCTTTAACTTCTTGTGTATCAAATTTGAGTGACTTGTGTGCGTGTTTTCGCCTTTTGATGATTGCAAAATCCTTTTTTTGTGTCCGAATTTGAAGCATTCCTGACATTTATGGGCAGAAACGTGGAAAATGCATTTCACCACAATTCCAACAAGCTATTCGAGGGATTTTACTTGCTGGGGGTTTATTATCCTTTGTTAGAACACTGTTGAGGATGGGTTACTTTTATTGTGTAACCCCATTGCGTCGCATTTTAGGCTGAATGAATGTAAGCATTCCCTAGTGAGAACTTTAACTGTGACTTCTTTATCTTGGTCCAGTCTTGAGAGTAACTCTGTTCGAATGTCTGAATCCTGTGGAAATTGAAGTCCATAAATAAAAATAAGACATTTAAATTGGAACTCTGTGAGGGATTTCATTTGAAATATTTGGCATTCACGATTTACTTAACCGTCAAAAGTAATGTAATTATCAGCATCGTTTTTTGGCATTTATAAACAATTATAACGAACATTGAATAACGATTGTTGAATGCTGAAAATGTCTGTAAGTTGGTCAATTGTCTCAGAGAAGTACACATCTTTCACTTGTTTAGGAAGAATACAATTAATGTAACGATTATATTCGTCTGCTCCTAATTTTATTAAAAATAAACGTACCTTTGTGACATTGTCCATATGGGAAAATTCGGTTGGAAAAGTGTCTTTCAAACGTGAAACCCGAACCGAAAGTCAATCCTCGATGTTCTTTAGTGTATTGCAAAATCACTGATTATTTTTCTGTGTTCCAAGGTTGGACGTAAAAAGTGTTGATTCAGAATTTGTAAAATCCTGATTTGTGATTCCTCAAATAACTTTATTTTATTTGTTAAAATCTTTTTCAATAAATCTGGGGAAACTGTCAATCCTTTTGTAATGATTTCCCTCGTCTCTGTGCTTGTTTTACAAGTACGTCAACAGAATGTGCCACCCAACGTAAATAACTCCGACCAACATGACTAGCAGCTAACTCCCACCCCTTCTCTGTAGAGGTTCCCGGATCCCGGAAAGCTTTCTACTCTAATAGCTTTTTTCTAGAACTGCTTGCGACAGTACGAATTTTAAATGTAATGTGAACAAACATCTCGCTGCACAACTCTCCAATTAAGATGCCCCTATAAACTGGCTCCTAACTTAGAGGAACCACTTATGTTCCAGTGGCAATGTTTCTTATTTGGGTGAATATAATTTTAAAAAAGCGTTGTGTGAATAAAAGTATGTATTTGTTTATTTTATTAAGCCTGTAAATAAATATATTTTTTATTCTTTTAAATAAACCCTTTCTTAGCTAGTTATAGCTAGTAAAATGTTTTTGTAAATACCCTCCCCTTCTGTAAAAAACATAAAAATGTACCTATTGTTTTTGTTACACCGGCCGTTCTTACACAGGAGAAACTACACCGGTTGTCACTATAAATAGTGCGAGTCACCAGAGACACAGAAGACAAAGCACAGTCTTGTAACAGTCTAGCCAAGAGCTAGTCACTTTCTTACTTCGTTAATACACTTGTTAAACCAACCCTCGACTTGACTTCCTTTATTTATTATTTACTGTGGGACAACTTCACAACAGTTTTGTTTATGATTTAACCGGGAGTAAACGTTTTCAAAATCGGTGTCAAGGCGAATTCATTTTCATGAGAAGACCTTCATGTTATCTTTGGGCTGGTGAATCTTTGTCCTATTTCATGGTTCTTGATAAGGTGCAGAAACGTATCTGCAATTTTATTGGCCCTACCCTTTCTTCTGGGCTGCACCCTCTCTCTCACAGACGTAATGTTGCTAGTCTCAGTCTTTTCTAACAATACTATTATAGCATGTGATTTTCAGAAGTATGTGATCTATTCCTTCCTTCTTTGATTCCAGTTCGTTATACTCGTTAGTCTGGTGGTCTCCATCAATTCACTTTTTTGATACCTCATTGTAATACAGCTTTCTATTCAAGTAGCTTCTTTCTACGAACTGTAGGCTTGTGGAACTCGCTTTCTGCTCACTTTTTCCCTCCTACCTATTGCCTTGGTCTTTTCAGGACTAAGGCCAATAGGCATCTTATGTCTTTGCGATAATCATTTTTCGTTCTTGTCAGTTCCTTACTTCAAGTGGCTTCATGCCTTCTTCTGGAGCGATTTCCATAAGAAAAATGTGTCTTTTTAGTCGTTGCTCATTCTGGGTGCCTCAAGTAAAATTGATCCTTATTACCATACTAGAACTAAACCGTGCTAAATTCACTTTCCTTGAAATAAATACACAAATATATATTCCACTGTAAATAGAACATGATCACGAACCAGGAATGGAGGTTATCTTTTAAGCAGTTATGTGTGCGTTACTTATGTGTCGCTGATATGTTGTCGTGCACTTTCATCTTTCTTACTCTTCCGTAATTCTGGTAGTTCTCGTTAACCGTGTGTTGGACTTTGTCGTGCGGACGTGTTAAAGTCCTTTTTATTTATTTGTTGTGCATTTTTATTTCTAGATCAATATATGGAATTTTGGTGTTAGTTTTGATACTGTGTAGCATACTTTTGGCAATTTAATCCAATTTCTCCTTTCCACAAATGCCAATATCGTTCAATATCAAATAGAGGATGATTGTTTTCCTGTTGCAGAGGTTATTGATTCTGTTGCAAAGTTTTATAATTGATACATTATTTGTATTTTTCTTTGTGAATTCCTCATTTGCTTGGACTGTTTTTTTAACATTATTTTCAATGCCAAATCAATGGTTGTTATCTAACAGTGTAAATTGATGCAGTCCTTAGCGATCTTCTTGGGTATCCTTACCTCCACAAAAAGCCAGCACTTCACACTGTGTTTTCATTCTTAGATTAATGTGTGTATTAAAATACTTTTAGTTCTATTTCCACTGAAACGGAAGAGGCTACTGTAAATTAGAGGTCATACCTACAGAGGAATCCTAAGTGAAGAGTC
Source organism: Sepiola atlantica (assembly GCA_963556195.1). Taxonomy (NCBI): domain Eukaryota; kingdom Metazoa; phylum Mollusca; class Cephalopoda; order Sepiida; family Sepiolidae; genus Sepiola; species Sepiola atlantica. Next base: position 187,459,413 of record OY744520.1, on the reverse strand, counting down.
GTAAAGAGAGATGGTGGTTTACATTGGAATTAAAGTAGTTCGTAGAAAGAAGCTACTGACATAGAAAGCTGTATTACAATGATGTATCAAAACAGCGAATTGGTGGAGAACACTGGAACAAAGAAAGCAAGGAATAGATCAGACAATTCTGAAGAACACATGCCATAATAGTATTTCTTGTAAAAACTGCGACTAGCAACATCACGCTTGCACTTTATCAAGAACCCTCAAATAGGACAGAGATTCACCAACCCAAATATGATAGCAGTACTTCATAATGGTCTTATAGTAGATTTGTAGAGATAGAGAATAGTCTCTGTTGTGAGAAAGTGTTTCGAACGATAGAGAAATTACTTTTCGAGAAACAGATTTGATTCGTTCTAAGAGCTTCTCCGTTGCAACAACCTCTACCTTTTTGTAGACATCAAAAGCATTCCCAGTTTCTAATTCCCAGTCTTTTATCCTTATGATTTCAGGCTTCAAACAAATCGTATGCATTTTGTCCCATCCCCCATTTTACTGTCCTCAATTGCTTGTTCATTATATTACCTTATCTCATCTTTCACAATTTCATATTCATATTTATTCAAATCAAGTATCGTTTCTTTATCTTTTTTGGCTCATTACAATCTACGTAATATTTGGTTTGGTTTTTGTCTTACCGATGTTAGATGGGATATATAGACACTTCAGCGGTAACCACTCGGAACACATTAATTGCAGAGTTAAATTACTATCTCGAATACTTTACATCAAATACAATGCTGAGAACTTATTGATCTGTTATTGGTTTTTATTTCCTATTCAGAATCATGTCAAGGTTGCACAAATGCATACACTTCGTCTTAGTTTAATAGAATTTGAAACCATTTTCTTCAAATCATTTTCTGATTTTATTTTAAAAAATCGATGCAATCTGTTAGATAAAGTGCAGTGGGATTATTAGTAGGTTGAGTAAGAATAACCAATTTATGTGCAAGGAGTGTAAGCCAATAGAGACAGATGAGCACTCAGATGTTGGCAAATTATATCTGGATTGCAAAGATATTGAGGCTGTAGAGAAGTTTGTTACCTTGGTGATACCATTTGAGCACAAGATGCAGCAGGTGCCAGTATGATTACAAGAGTTAATAGTGGATGTAGTAAGTTCAGTGAAGTTCTGTCATTACTAACCAGCAGAGATTTACCACGTCCGATAAATAGAAGAGTCTATAAGTATGTGTATAAGAATAAGACGATGGATGTGTAAAATGAGTCTTAAAAACATGCGTATTTCTGATAACTTCAGAGGAAAGTTAAATCTGGACAGTATATGGAGAATAGGAGTCTTCGATGGTATTCCCTCGTTGAAAGAATTCATGAGAATTCTCGGGTTAGTAGTTGTAGAACCGTAGAGGTATCAGGTGTACTTCACTTGCGAAGGCCATATAAAACATGAGAGGAAGTGCTGAAAGGAAAGATAAAGAGAACGAGGGATATATAAAAACCCGGTCAGAGATAGGTTAGTTTGGAAGTCAATTTCGTAGCCATCTCACGCATGCCAGCATGTAAAACGGACCTAAAACCGATGATGATGATGATGATGATGATGATGATGATGATGATGATGATGATGATGATGATGATGATGATGATGATGATGATGCAAGAAACCCATCCACGCGATCAATGTATTTGAGAATTGAGGTTTACAATGTAAATTAAATTATTTTGATATGGCGGTATTGGTACAGCTTCTGCACAAGACAGCCCGACTTTGGCCGACGCTGAATTGCGTAAACAGTCAAGGAAAATGAATGAAACAGCTGTTATAATTTTTCTTTAACGAGAAAGTTAAAAAAAATCGGTACTAGTTCAACCAGTTGGACCAGACAAACACGGAATCGTTTGTTTTTTTTACACTAAACCTAACCTTAATTCTGAACTAACCCTAACCTACTTTTAATTGCCTTTGGTTACAATTATTTTTTGAGTATTTGTTTTGTTGTTCACCCCCCCCCCCTTTTCTCTGTTGGAAATTCTTTACAATCGCCAATTCACGATTTAATCAATTTACAAATTCACTTGTCGTCTGCTTTTCTCGCATTTAAAAAAAAAATTGTATTTCAATTTATTTTTGATATGCCGTTTTCTATATATTCCAGTATTTTTGACTCTATCATAGTTCTTCGAGACTCGGTCCTGCTGTTTTGTATAAAGTTTAACATTTCTTTAGTGGGTTTCAAATGAAATTATATTAGCGCATCACGGAGGTCCTGAACAGCCATTAGGCATTTCTTGTCAAGCCAGAGCTTGTAGAACTCAAGAAGATTGAACAAATTCGGTTCGCCTTCTTCAGATTTAATTCATTCATCCATTTCGTATGAATCAGATAGTTCTGTTCGGGGCATTGCTTTCCCGATATCTTTTTTTTCTAGAAAGACATCGAGTACTTACAGGAGTGACCACGTGCAAGTTGCCAACCTCCTAAGTGAAAGTGTTTTTGTGGAACTAACTTAATTCGAACTTGCCACATTCAGGTTGTCAGTCTGTGTTGTTAACCACTCAGCCAGTCACAGACCAGATTTAGATGTGAGTGTTACATGGAGTATTCCAAGTACTTCTTAATATTATTCGATTCAGGTGTTAATTTTGAGCGACATTGTTTGTAGAATAATTAGGTTCCACCTAGCTATTCTCTTCTTGGGTCAGAAGTCTGTACTTTCCAATATGATCGGAAGATGGACGCAATCAAACATTTCACCATCAATAAACCATGTAGATAATTGTATAGGCAAAGTGTTTTATTGTTAGGATCATTCGGATTATTGCTTTCTTCATTATTACTTTCACAACGTTTCGGCCGACTGTCTTCAGGTGCATCTTCTTGAACTGGTGAATCGTTTTGTCGTATCCGAGAACCTCTTCCGAATTCCTATCTGCACCCTTTATTTTATCCACGGGGATAGATTGTTCTCATTCTGTCAGCCATAACCGGGTAGAAGTGTAAATACATTTTTTCTTAATTCTCAGTTATTAATACTAAATGCTTTTATCCGGTCAAGGCTGACGGGACTAGAACAATCTACACCTGTGGGTTATATCAACGGTTCAGCTCTGAATTCCGTATAGGTTTCTGACTTCGAGATAAAGATTCCCGAGTTCGAGAAAATGTACTTTAAGAAGGTCGGTGGTTACACCGACAGAAAAGTTGTTAAAGTAATGACCAAGACGAGAACAGTAGTCCGAATAATTAAAATAATAGAAATGATCAAGCCTCATCCAAAAACTGAATAGTTCTGTGCATGTTCTTTTTTTACCTCCGCCAAAGAGGGTATTTTTTCGGTCGAGTTTGTTTGTCGCTATCTTTGTTTGTTTGTTAGTTTGTGAAACGTAACGTCCGAATAGCTTGACTAAGTGAAACCAAATTTGATGAAAATATTGGGCATGGTCTAAGTTTGAACTAATTTCATTTTGGGATATCTAGGTCAAAGGTCAAGGTCTATGTCACGGAAAATGTAAAACTCACACGTTTGGGGATAACTTTGGTTTTGTACATCGTAGAGACTCGCTACTTGGATTATATTGTAGCCAATGAAGTCCCTCATCTCATGTGACATTGACATTGGCCTTTGACTCTGACCTCGAAAAGTTTTGTCATAGTCGAATATTTGTCGGAAATTTAACTTCCAATGGTGCTTGTATAATAAAAAGCCGAAAAAAAGTTTTTTTTGTCTTTTAGTGTTGGAGAGGTAAATAAAGGGCAGGTAACTCTTACAAGGAATTTTAAACACGATTTTCCAGTAATCAAAACTGATGGCTTTAATTGGCGTTGCACATGTGGCTAATGTGCAAGGAGAACGTCGATTAGACATAAAAGGGTTAGGGTTAGGGTTTAGGGTTAGGGTTTAGGGTTAGGGTTAGGGTTAGGGTTAGGGTTTAGGGTTAGGGTTAGGGTTAGGGTTAGGGGTTAGATTAGGGTTTAAGGTTAGGGTTAGGGTTAGAAAAATATTGTTTGAAAGCTAGAGCTGTTGTAGAAGAGTTATCTGCCCCTTATTAACCTCTCCAACACAAAAAGACAAACAAAACTTTTTTCGGCTTTTTATTATACAAGTACCCTTCCAATATTTCCAATATTTAATGTATGCTCTGATTCTCTTTGATAACAATAACCACCATGTAAACTTCAGCCTGATAAGATTAATCGTTTTTAAGTTATCAACCTTATCATTGCTTAACGTCGGAAACACTTTATACAATATGGAGAAGTAGGTTCAGATAAGGACCATTCTTAAGTTGTCGGGCAACGACTGACTTATATTCTTATAAAATAGTATATTTGTGATTAGATGTTTTTGCGATTTCGTGGTATAAAACGTGGAACAAATCGTTATTGCTTTGTGCAATTATGCTGATACGGCAAATTGCTTGCATGTTTTTGTCTAGAAATTTATAATTAACAATTATCGATATTCCACGAAATGACTAGTTTCGTTTAATCCTGTTAAGACTCAGCTCGTGTCTTTCAATCGTAGGCGTGTCTCTATTCTGCCTGAGATTCTAATCGATGGCTCTCTCATTATTTTTGCTGATAACATTTTATGAAGTAAAATATTATATTGTATCGTATTCAGAGAGTTTCAATTTACTTACTACGAGGGCAGAGTTAGACACAAGGTTGGTTTTTAATGTGGAGAAAATCCAGCTCCCCAAAATTGGCACTCTGGATTGGAACAAAAATAAAAATTGTTTGAAAGTATTTTTCTTTCAATGAACGAGAACAGAAAAAATGAAGTGTAGCATCAAAACAGATACTACACTTTGCTCCTAGCCAAAAGTCTGAAGGTTAAGCTGTAATAATTACACGCATTATTCAACGTTGGAAATCAACTATATGTTTTATTTCAGAATAACATATACCCACCATTTTAGCCATTTCGATATTTGTACGTAAGCATTCGATAAACCAAGCTTTGAGAATATCTGCCCCTAATTTATTCTTTTGAAATATCTCTAAAGAACTAAGCAATTGTTAGTTGTAAGTTTTAAACAATCGTTTAGTCTTATTAAGTAATCGAAAAAAAACCCGAATTTTATTATTCTATTTTTACGTAAAATATGATTGACATCTAGCACATGTAAGGGTTATAGTATTGTGTTGCAAGTTAGATTGCCATTTAAGTACTAGGGGCACGCATTACTGTTTAGCTACTAGGAAACAGTTCGCGGGCATCACCAGTAGCCATTTACGATCAACAGGTGGCCCCATTATGTGTGTTAGCAGACAGAGCGATATACATGAATAGATTTTATTAACTAAACAAATAATACAACTATAAATAAATTCACAAATTAAACATATAATTAATAAATCCTGAAAATAAAGTAAAATTAATGTATTTGTAAAAAATAGTCGACCAATACGCAAACGAAAACATTTAACTGGTTCAAACAGGATGAATGTTCCCACACTACCCCAGCCTAAAATATATAAAGAAATATAAACCACAAGTGGGCTAATGACATGTTCTGAAGAAGGATAGGTGCAAAACTGTGTTGTTGTCACTGGGGATTTGGTGGTGGCAACAGTGCCACTCTACTATCCACACAAATCTCTCCAACACTAACCATCTCTTACACCTAGCTATTACACCCCTCGCCCTTTCGTCCTACACTAACTCCACAACTACTTTACTACCTACCCTCTGCCCACATTACTAGAAAACCACTACAGAAGTTTTGAAGTAACAATTTCATACGGAAACACCGACCGCATACTTACTACTTACACACCATTCTCCCACTTTAACACTATAGCCTGCCCTGGAGAGAAACCTTATCATTGTAAAGTCTGTGGGACAGCATTTTAAGCAAATGGAATTTCAAAAATACATATGCTGACACACCATCCTCGAGTGTCTTTGGTCTCTCTGTAGATATGTTTTTCATGACAAGCTGACATCAGAATCCTTCACCATACAAGTAAACTTTGAGAGAAAATATAAAATAACATAGTATTTGCACCACAAATGAGAATACTCAGCACTACTATACACTTGATCATACGAGGAATGGTGCACCTTCCCCTAGTGATGTTACCTCAAGTAACAACACTTAGCTGGACACTTCACCAGATTAGATGAATTCTTTCTCCTGGAATCCGTTAAGCGCAAAAGACGAGAAGAAAAATATACTATAACATTTTTGAGCCTATATACCAAAACCACGATATCCAACGTAAGCATTTTGACTCTGTTATTTCATACTGTTCATTTTTGATAAAGTCTTGAGTTAGTGGGAAATATTGAATGAAAGCTATTAATCACGTTTTGTTCATATTATTCTGGCTTTTTCATTTTACCCTTATTTTTATATCTGTTCCATATATATATATCATGTCGGATTATCATCCTCGAAATATACCACACACACACACAAACACACACATACATACATACATAGATACATACATACATACATACATACATACACATATAGATTAATAATTATAGCTGATGATGACTGATTAGAAATACAAATACATAAAAGGATAAGATACATGAATATAACGGGACCATAATTCAATATGAGGTAAAAAAATAGAGATATAATGTTGATAATGGGTACTAGTTGTAATTTAGTCTCTGGTCGCCTAGTTCTTCATGTTTTTTGTGGTTTTGCTTTGTTTTCTCACTTTGTACGGAAGGTAGCCGCACCTAGAAATAAATGAACAAGAGCATTTTAAAAATATACTGGTGTTTACCGAAAAAATTGTATGCTGAATAAAAAATAAGTCGTACGAAATGACGTGAATATGTCCTTTATAACATTGAAATGGTATACCATTACATAAACACATATTAAATACACCATATCTCTGGCCATCCAATATTGAGCTATTAAAATTACTTTATGTTATGAAATTTATATTTGAATACATATAAACAATTCTAAATATAAATAATATATATATACATATACATATACAGGGTGGGCAAAAATAAGGGTCCTATTTTAAAAAATTCATAATTTTTTTATTTATTGATTTTTTTTAATATTTTTTTTTAGAATAAGTAAAGGACCCCTTCCGAAGCAAGCATGAGCCGTATTAGCCCTAAGGAACGTACCCTCATTTAGAAAACATTATTTTTGCTTAAAAAACTCAAAACAGTGTAAAAAACAATACTTTAGTTTTTGTAAGTTTTAAGAAGTGTTTTTCGGCTAAAATTTGTTTTGTTTATTTCAAAAAATCTCGGAAGGGTCAGTCTACACACACATAAAGTTTGGTGAGTTTAACTTTTATTTTGTGGAAGTTATTCAAATTCAAGTTATTCAAATTTAAAGATAGGACCCTTATTTTGGCCCACCCTATATATATATATATATATATATATATATATATATATATATATACATCGTGAATATTTCTGATGATTTTGTAATGTTGCAGAGACGATATTAACGTAAAAATGTTGTTTGGCATAAGACAAATGAAACGAACCGTAAACAATATATCTCACAGAATGTTATGTGTTTTGGAAATGTAAAAAAATTAAAATAAAAATAATAAAATAAAAACATGGTTATTGGAATATAATATGAACCTGACTTATATATATATATATATATATATATATATATATATATATATATATATATATATATATATATATATATATATATATATATATATATATTAAATCTCCTAATAATCACAATATAAAAATAATAGTAAATTAATTTCAGAATAGATTTTTAACTCAGTAATATGTGAGTGAATGAATGTATTATACTATAGCTAACTGTCTATAGTATGTGTATGTAAATATTTAATGTAAGGTAAATCGGATATGCAAAAGTGGTTTTATTTGTTCTTGGAAGATGAGTGTGCATAAATTTTGAAGGAGAGAAAAAAGAAGGTCTTATGCATTTCGCATAGGTTAAATGTACACGAGCTTGTCAAATGTGTTGTGGTTAATGGAAGGGTCTTTCTAAACGTAGGAAGAATACATGAGATGTTTAATGCGGTTGATTTTCAGCTAGCAGATGTTGTTCTATTTGATTTCTTTGGGATAATTTAAATTTTAATTTGCTAACTCACTTTATAGTTCCGAAGCGACGTGTTAATGTCGAAACGCTGGTTGATTTGCGTAGACTGTTTCTAATATTTATATAATTTTATTTATAAATACCATACTTTGTATTGAGCACTTTTAAAAAAATAGTGGTTTAAGCTGATGTTATGAATGTCTCTGAACTTAATTAACACACACACACACACACACACACATATATATATATATATATATATATATATATATATATATATATATAGTCTAAAGAAGCTTGGAGTCATTATAAACAAAGAACGAAAATGCAGTTTAAATTCCCAGGGGCACTAACTAAATCCAAGATATCGCAAACTTAGCACCTGCATAAGCTGACTCACCGCTGGAAACCCCACAAATAAAAAAGGGGGAACAGTGGACCTTAACTTGAGCGTGAAATATTAAAACGGGGATCATTAGCTGTTTACCATGTAAGTGTTTCGGATATATATATATATATATATATATATATATATATATATATATATATATATATATATATATATTGGTACAGAGAAATTAGTACAACATTCGTACCGTCAGTTTCAAGCTCGGAAAGTCTTAGACATCCGGCTCTCTTCAGCTTCTGTTGTCATCTGTTTTGGAAATGTGAAGTCACATGACACTCTCGTTGGGACGCGTTATTTGCTCAGTGTGTTATGTACGTTTGTTTGAATTTAAATTAAGTGTAATGAAACTGTTGAGATTTAAAACCGGAGGAGATTTGGTGAGATATAATAATATAAGCTTAAAGGGAATAAAAAATAAAAATAAAATAAAAATAAAATTTGAAATTAAAACATGAGAAATTAAAAATATAAAACGATAAAAAATAAAAGAATAACAAAATAAAAAAAAAAATAAAATAAAAAATAAAAAGGCTTCTATGTAATTCCCGTGAGCCAATTTTAAGCCGTAGTAGTTAAACAGTTTAACAGGGATTACCACCTATACCCTGGGAAATGGAACTATACACTCCCGGATATTCAACCAAAAATATCCAAACCCCCAACAACCAAACATACACCAGGATGCTCCTGACAAAAATAGTGGGCGTTATAGGAAGAATGAGGTGGAAAGTTTTGAATACAGACAGAGGCAAACAGAAAAAAACTACTACGGCTTAAAATCTGGTAAATACCCGCCAAAAGTAGAGGTCTAAGACAATTTCGAAAAAGACCTACTCAACATTACTCACAACCTAGATTTTACAAACAAGCAAAATCCATTTCAGAAGACACTTACCGCCGACATAAAAAATCTTAAAAGAGAAAATAGCGCACTTATATTCTCTGACAAAACTAAAAATATTTATAAAATGACCAAAAAGGAAAAAACAGACCTAACAATAAGCTCCATTACCGATAAATATCAATTAGCCAAGGCAGATACATATAAGTCTATTAATAATGATACTACTGAGATAGCTACTAGACTAGGTGTCGAATATAGAATTAATTACTGTTATTATTGTTACCTTAAAAGACCACAAAGAAAACTTCACAAATAAACCCTCCTGCAGACTTATCAACCCAGCTTAAAGCGAACTAGGACTAGCAAACAACTCCATTGTTAAAAATATAGTTAATAAAATTAAGGAAAAAACAAAGCTAAGTCTGTGGGGCAATACTAACTCAGTCCTAAATTGGTTCCATAACATACAAGAAAAACACAGATGCAAATTCACTCAATTAGATATAGTAGACTTCTACCCATCCATTACAAAAGACACCCTAAATAAGGCCTTAACATTTGCACTTTCACACACAAACATCAGTCAACTAGAAAGGGACACAATACTACAAGCAAGACAAACCCTTCTCTTCTTCGAGGGAAGGGCTTGGGTTAAAAAATCAAACCCAGAGGACCCATTTGATGTTGCAATGGGGACTTATGACAGTGTAGACATCTGCGACTTAGTCGGCTAGTATATATTAGATACACTCCAAAATAAATTCCGAGACCATTTCTTTGGTCTCTATAGAGATGACGGGCTTTGCCTGTCACACAACCACAACGGAAACACATTAGATAGATTTAGAAAAGAATTAACAAACACCTTCCATAATCTCGGTTTCAAAATCACCATTAAAACAAATTTAGACCAAGTAAACTTCCTAGATACCACACTGAACCTTAAAAACAATACACTCAAACCTTTCCAAAACCCCAATGAAACACTCTAATAAATACACAAGGGATCCTGCCCCACCCCCACTATCTTTAAAAATGTAGTCAATAATATTAGCCAAAGGATTTCAAACCTCTTATCCAGTCCCGAAATTTTCAACCAAGCAGCACCATATTACAACAAAGCGTTCCGCGACAGCGGGTTCAGAGAAGAGATCTAATACACCCCCACCCGAGACCAACCACGGGGGACCCGCAATAGAAGGAGAACGGTGATCTGGTGTTCCCCACCCTATTCCACCAATACCAAGACAAAGGTAGGCCACCTTTTCCTCAAATTACTCGACAAACACTTCCCACCCACAAGTGACTGATACAAACTTTTTAACAGAAATTCTGTTAAGATCAGCTATTCCACTGCCCCTTCAATAAGAAAAATTATCTCTGCGGAACCCAAACAATTACAAACGCAGGCTGCTCATGCCAAGACAAAAACATTGGGATGACGAAGGGCAACTTCAAACAAAGATTATACGCACACAGAAACTCCTTCAGATACAAAAACAAGGCAAATACGGCACTCACGACCCGAATATGGCAACTTAAAGAAAAAAATACACCCTTCACCATCAAATGGAAAGTAATTAAGAGAAAACCATCCTTCTCTCCAGCGATAAACATATGTACTCTATGTGACGCTGAAAAATACCACATTTCAAGGGCCATCATTGATCCGAATACAGCCTGTTTGAATATCCGCGATGAAATCTTTAAGGGATGTATCCACAAGAGAAAAGCACTACTCATAAACTGGACTGACCGATTCACATAATGTCTAGCTACTCCCCGCCCTCTACTTCCAATCATTACTAATATAAACAAATTAAAAAATATGAACGAACACCTCATCAGCCCATATCCACATAAATTTCAAGAGCAAAAACTTCGACTTTAACAAAAATATTGAATTTATTTATCAGTAATTAGACTAATCTAACAAATCCATTTAAACAACCTCAAACCTTTATTTTCCAACTAAGGTATCTCCCTTAGATCCAGCAATTTCTTTATTAAAATTACTCCGGACTATCTAAAAGAATGTTAACAAGATATCAACTAACGATTTTTTCCTTTATATACGCACACCTTCAAACCCCAAAACAGTAACGGCTAATGATACAAATTCCTAAACTTGGCTCACGGGAATTACATAGAAACCTTTTTATTTTTTTATTTTTTATTTTTTAAATTTGTTAATTTTTTATTTTTTATCTTTTTATATTTTCATTTCTTATGTTTTAATTTCAAATTTAATTTTAATTTTAATTTTATTTTAATTTTATTTTTTTATTCCCTTTAATCTTATATTATTATATCTCTCCAAATCTCCTCCGGTTTAAAATCTCAACAGTTTCATTACACTAAATTTAAATTCAAACAAACATACATAACACACTGAGCAAATAACGCGTCCCAACGAGAGTGTCATGTGACTTCACATTTTCAAAACAGATGACAACTGAAGCTGAAAAGAGCCGTATGGCTAAGACTTCTCGAGCTTGAAACCGACGGTACGAATGTTGTACTAATTTTTCTGTACCTAAATAAATAAATATTATGCTCTTAACTTTTAACTTTAATTTTTAATTAATCGAGCACTCTGCTGGGATTTTTCCTACTATATTAAAAAAAAGTTATATATATATATATATATATATATATATATATATATATATATATATAGAGAGAGAGAGAGAGAGAGAGAGAGAGGGGAGAAGAGGGCGTTGGAGAGCGCTCGAGACAAATTTGATAATTCTATCATATTCCTTTATTTAAGAATGATTTGGAGTATTTAATAGCTGGAAACTGAAACAAATATGTGCTTCTGTATAGTATTGGTGTATCTGAGAGCTGTAGACCATGAACAACTGGCAAGCACCCGTATATTTGAAGAAAGTTATCTGCATCATGTTGATTCGCGCATAAAACTTTTGAAAATCTCGGCTGCAGCTCAGTGCACTTTGAATACCTTGAAGCATATGAGCTGTGAATGTAATGATTGCAAGGGAGATGTGGAAGCAATAGCTAGCAAAAAGTGCGAAGTGAGTTTGAACACTACAGTGAGATACAGTAAGTTCATATTAGCGGGTTAACTTCTCTCAAGTTTACTGGTCACAGATGACGTGTATTAAATAGATAACCTGAGGTTCCAAGAGAAGGACCCGGAGAACATTGATGAGTCTGGATGTAAGAGACGGATTAAGATTTTGGCTAAGTGCCGATTTGATTAATATATAACCGTGCGCCATCGATTATATTTCTGAGGCGGGTTACATTTTGTTCAGACAAGCTGTGTTCAACGGGGGAACAGCAACCATTCATCTGAAATGAGTTACGTCTTATACACCTTTGCTAGATTAAAACAACTTCATAAGCATGTTTTTATGTATAAAAAGAGCTATTTCAAATTATCTTTATATCGGTATTATATTTATTTTGGAATTATTTTCAATTCATGTATTATATTCAATTCATGTATGATATATATTTTGGTATTATATTCAATTAAGGTATTATATTTATTTCGGTATTATATTTATATCGGTATTATATTTATTTTGCTGTTATATTTAATTCAAGTATCATATTTATTTAGGTATTATATTTAGTTCAGTCTTATATTTAATTCTGTATTATATTTAATTCGGTATTACATTTATTTCGCTATTATATTCATTTCGGTATTATATTAATTTCTGTATTATATTTATTTTAGTATAATATTTAATTCAGGTATAATATTTATCACGGTATCATATTTATTTCGTTATTATATTTATTTCGGTATAACATTTATTTTGGTGTTATATTTAATTCAAGTATTATATTTATTTCGGTGTTATATTTATTTTGGTGTTATATTTATTTTGGTGTTATATTTATTTCGCTGTTATATTTATTTCGGTGTTATATTTATTTCGGTGTTATATTTATTTTGGTGTTATATTTATTTTGGTGTTATATTTATTTCGGTGTTATATTTATTTCGGTGTTATATTTATTTCGGTGTTATATTTATTTTGGTGTTATATTTATTTCGGTGTTATATTTATTTCCGTGTTATATTTATTTTGGTATTATATTAAATTAAGGTATTACATTTATTTCTGTATTATATTTATTGTGGTATTATATTAAATTTAGGCATCATATTTATTTCGGTATTATACTTATTTTGGTATGATATTTATTTCGGTATTATATTTATTTCGGAATTATATTCAATTCGAGTATTATATTTATTTCGGTATGATATTAATTTTGGCCGACCAAAATAATGATACGACGGAACACTATTGTTCGAGAGAAACATTAACAGGGGACACACATTTAATTGAATATTTAACCTGAAAATGAAAAGAACTTCTTAAACCAAATTAAGAAAGAGGGATACTAAATCATTGCGATGGAATCATTTGAAATCTTTATAAGATCCAGGCGCACTCTGAGCCAAAATTAAGTCGCAAGAATTAATGGCGACAAAATAAGAAACGGATTTAAAATAATTTAAACAGGTTCTTTTTAGGAATGTTAATTCCATTTGTGAGATAATAGTTAACAGCTAATCCGGAAAAACAAAGGAAAATCATTTAACTTATATTTAAGATTTTTTAGATGAGGATTGCTTATTTGTATTATTTAGAATATTCAGACTACTATTCTCATCTTGGATCTTATTCTCACAACGTTTCGGCCGATTTAACATTCGACCTTCGTCGGGTTCATCTGTTCCGAAAATTCGTAATTTTTATGTCAAATTCGGGAGCATGTACATTATTTCAAACTTAACCCACTATTTGATCCACGAGGGTGCTTTTTTGCGTTCCACCAGCCATGACTGAGTGTGTTTCTTAATTATTATTTTTCTTAGTTGTTATCGATAGTTTAAAGAATTTAACTTTCAACCTCCAGAAAACTCATTTAGAAATGATTGTAAATTAACGCCTTTATCCGTGGCATCATGGATTCAGGTGAAAAGTGAAAACTAATAATAGTTAAACTTATTTAAATAACTAACAAACACACATTGTAACCATTTTCTACAAATACACCAAAGGTTAAACACTTCAGATATCTCTTTAAAATAATTTTATATAGTTATCGTTACTTTGAAGGCATTTCGTAAATTTCATAATGAGCGGACATGGTTTTACATGTATTAGTTGCCTTTTGCTTCAACACAGCTAAACATTAATTTGTAAACACACATTCGTTTGTTTGAGGGGGAAAAAGTTACAAGATCAACTATTATATAGTACGATGGTACGTGGGATGTGGCAGCTAACGCAGACAGAACATTTCCACGTCAAAATTAGACGACGTAAGTTTTCGCTTAAAAATTAAGGTTAAAAATTTAGCGATCGTGCTCAAGGAAGTAACGCAAAAAATAGGCTGTGACGTGAGAAAGGAAAGACGTGGAAAAGAGAATGATACTGATAGACTCTTCAGTTTTGACTACGGTACCGAACAGACTATGTTCGACGTCTTCCTCTCTCCTTGCCACGGGAGACGGTAGTTGGAAATCTAATATTGTGTATCAACAATTTAAGAAAGAATAAATAAAAACAAAATGCTAAACTCTATAGTAATCTGTGCTATTGTTATGCACAACTATTACGTCGCTGCTATTAGAGAAAGAGAGATACGAAAGGACTAGTATTATAGGTGTTGCTAACAACAGAGAAAAAAAGAGAAAATAACACTATGCTACTGCTTCTATTGCAGGGTGCTAAACGAGCCGCCACTCAAAACAATCTATAGTCATAATGAATACGGCTTCCAAGAAGAGAGAGAGAGAGAGAGAGAGAGAAATAGGGGCAGGTGATCTCTATCCACCATCACTGCTACTACTACTACTACAACTACTACTACTACAACTACTACTACTACTACGACTACTACTATATGACAGCAACAAGTCTAAGATACGCGCTAGCCACATTTGTTATCAGACGAAGAATCATTGGCCCGACATATTAAGTGTGTCAAATATGACAGTTTACTACGGATGACCATGATGTAATAATTTCTATCTCTACTTTATTTAAATAACGGTAAGAGTATATCAAAAGAAGAAAATGAAAGCAAGAAAATAAATAGTGAACTGCAGTTACAGGGTGCGATATGAGACGTAAAACAAATCAATCTACACACATGACAACAGCTACTATGAAGAAAAAGAAATAAAGGACACCGACCTCTACACACCGTCGTCACTACGACGACTAGTGCTACTATTACGTGTTAACCACCCGTCTTGTAAGAGATAAGCTGGCCATATTCGTTACGAAACGAAGAATCATCGGTTCCGCTATTTTAAAAATCAACTATATTAAAAATTCCGTAACTACTTTACTCTTTCAATATTTAAGATATTTTCGTCACTACGGGTGCCCATAATGCAATAATAGTCATTTCTATTTGATTTTGATAACGGTAAGAAGATATCAGAAGAAGAAACTAAACTAAATAAATAAATAATGAATTTCTATTACTGTGTTACGAGATGAGACGCATCACACACAACTCTACACACATCACTACGGATGCCCATAATTCAATAATAGTCATTTCTATTTAATTTTCATAACGGTAAGAAGATATCAGAAGAAGAAACTAAACTAAATAAATAGTGAATTGCTATTATAGGGTTACGAGATGAGACGCAACACAAACAACTCTACAAACATCACTACGGTTGCCACAAAGAAAAAGAAACGGATACAGACGACCTCTACACACCATCACTACTACGACGACTGTTGCCAAGAGACATGCCGGCAATATTTGTTATGAAACGAAGAATCGGCTATATTACAAATTGGATTCTTTGTGCCGTGACTACGTTACCCTTTCAATAGTAATATTTTTATTTTATTTTAGAAACGATACGAGTATATGAAAACAAGAAACTAAAATAAAGAAAATAAACAATGAACTAATGTTTCTCACTTTAGATTTATTTTATTTAGCATTTTTTTAAATCTATTAGATGGCATGAGATTATTATTTGATTGCACGCAATTGCACTTATTACAAACTTTACAGAGTAATTGAATTGATACTGATCTTTTCCACAGGAGAGTTCTACTCATGGGACGAAGTCATAATTTATTTTGTTTGTCTAATGAATCATCAGAAAATTAAATGCTCCAGAATGCCGAGAAAAAAACAAACAAGAAAAAGAAACAATCATGTATCCTTACTAAAAATTCAAAGAACGCGTCATAATTATTTTTGTTTTACTAATGATCTTTTTTTTATTAAAGAGTCACCACTTATCAAGGCTATAAGACCACTCAAGGATAAGGGTGTTACGTCTGATGTTTACTCGTTGTTATCGGTGTAATAACAACTCAAAAAATAAAAAAGGACGAAGTTGAACCGTTACCAAATTTATTTAACGAAAACACCGATAAAATGAAATGTAGAAAACCGCTGAACGCGAGATGCTTGTTTGATCATAAGAGCCGGTTTGTTTACTTCTCAACTGTCATGGCAGACGACCTCTTTTATCCAAGGGCGATAACTCTTTCTTTTGATCCAAGGGAAACAACCATTCTGCCTTGTTAGGTTGCCCTAACATCTCCCAGTTTAATTCTTACTTTAATTCGTGTGTGCCCCTCCAGGTGTGTATGTGTTTCATCTTGATGTTTATACGTTGTTATCGGTTTAATTACAATACAAAAATTGATGGAGGACGAAGTAGAACCTTTACCAAATTTATTTAACAAAAACACCGATTAAAAGAAATGTAGAAAACCGCTGAACGCGAGATGCTTAGTCTGATGGTGAGAGCCGTTCTGTTTACGTTTCAACTGTCATGGAAGACAACTTCTTTTATTAAAGGGCAATACCTCTTTATTTTGATCCAAGGTGAAATAACTATTCTCTTTTGTTAAGTTGTCTTAACAAAAAGTTAATGAGTTTTTTTCAGGTGGACAGTGAGATAACACCGTGATGATTGGTAACGATGGTTGAAATTCGGCAGATGCGGACGGCTCAGTAAAATTTTGTTTACATTGCACTGAGAATCAACCTGGCGGCATTGTTCCACTGATGTGTAGTTCTAGGAAAAGAAACTCTGTTGATGGAAGTTCCGTTTAGTTTAGATACACGGAGGTAGAAAGGGAAATTATTGACATTGGTTGTAGCTAGACGAATTTTTTTACAGAGGGACTCCATAAATCTGAGCTCAGTCGAGCACCTACCATGAAAATAACGATTGAGCAGAGAAAGACCAGCAAAATATCTCCTCTAATAAAGTGTCTGTAGGGAAGAGTCATCGGGCATTAAATGATCAAAAATGTCGAGGTGAAACCAAACAAGAAAAAAAAACACCACATGTGTCGTTACTAAAAATCCAGAGAACGCAAATGACTCGTTTTGAACGGGATAGTTGAGGACGGTTGCCCGGAGTGGTAACAGATTACTATCTCCCCTGATAAGATCAATATTCTAGTAGAGAACTAGCTGGTCAGTATTTTTAAAATTTACTATTTACTATTAATTCATTACTTATTAAGGCTTAAAGATACTCGAGGATAAGAGGTAATGCGATGCCTAGATCACCAGTGGAATTATTAATAATATTAATAGAGATACAAACGATGAACAAAAGAATTTGAGTCCTTAAAAGACGGTTTATGACAAGTATTTGATGACAATGGATTTGAAGACGATACTGTTGTAGCCTACAGGGAAGCAAATACGTGGTAACGTGTTTTACAAATGGTAAGTTCTGGGATAGAAACTATGTTCATAGAAATTCCGTTCAATATTTCTAATATTCCATATTATTTAATGCGAATTTGATATACAAAATAATAATAAAAATAGATAATACTCTCTTAGAATACGATTTATATTGTTTATAAGATTAAAATGTTTCGTCACTTCATATACATATTTAATTGTATTAATATTTATATCTTTTCGTACAACCGAAATTATTTTAATGTTACACTCAATTGAACTCTGTATAGTTTCAGATAATTTTTCGAATGAAAATAATCATTGTAGATTTCATTTTCATCAGGTGCGAAAGAGAATTATATATTTTATTTAATTATATATGTTATTTAATTATATATGTTATTTAATCATATATATTATTTCATATACGTCACAATCACGTCGATACACCAGTTCCCGTTAGATCACCGTCAAGCCTGGCCAGTACTAAAATGGGTGACCATTTAGGAATACCAGGTGCTGTATGTGCTCTCTGCTTATCTCAGCATTGTTTCCAGTCGGCTTGAATTGCTTGCCATTGGAATCAAGCAGTGCCGACTCAGGAGACGTGATGTTAAGATTGCGCAACCCTTGCTTCACAATTACATGCGCAACCAGCTTCTTACAGGGGTGTCCATAGTCTCTCTAGACTGAACGGAGGCGTTTGGCTTTGGCTTTGGATATATATTATTTCATTATATATTTTATTCAATTATATATTTTATTTAATCATATACTTTGATTAATTATATATCTATTATTTAATTATACATTTTATTTAATTATATATATTATTTAATTATATATTTAATTTAATTACATATTTTATTTTATTATATATGTTATTTAATTATATATTTTATTTAATTATATATTTGATTTAATTAAATATTTTATTTAATTATATATTTGATTTAATTACATATTTAATTTTATTATAAATGTTATTTAATTATATATATTATTTAATTATTTATTTTATTTAATTACATATTTTATTTTTTTATATATGTTATTTAATTATATATATTATTTAATTATATATATATTATTTCATTATATATTTTATTTTATTATATTTGTTATTCAATTATGTAACTGCGAATCACTGCATTAAATACTCATTTACTTGTATTTAATTTAATTTACAAAGTTCCAGATACACGCTTAAGAAGAATATTTCCATTTATTTTTAGTTAGATTATATGCTAATGAACTATTTACATTACAGTAACAGAATCGTCAATCCAATAAAAAAAATGTAAAGGGTAGATCTAAAGTTTATCATGAAAGTTAATCATGCGTTTGTATATATATTAAAATATCCATTTATTCAAATATACAGGTGATCTGAAAGTCTTGTTATAAAATGTAAGCATGTGTTTGTCTACTTATTCGGAGATTCATTCATTAAAATAATATATAGAGTAGTCACAAAAGTATTGTTATAAAATGTAAGCGACGTTTGTTTATTTATTCGGAGATTCATTCATTAAAATAATATATTAAGTAGTCCAAAAGTCTTGTTATAAAATGTAAGCTTGCGGTTGTCTCCTTATTCGGAGATTCATTCATTAAAATAATATATAGAGTAGTCCAAAATTCTTGTTATAAAATGTAAGCATGCGTTTGTTTATTTATTCGGAGATTCATTCATTAAAATAATATATTAAGTAGTCCAAAAGTCTTGTTATAAAATGTAAGCCTGCGGTTGTCTCCTTATTCGGAGATTCATTCATTAAAAAAATATATAGAGTAGTCCAAAAGACTGATTATGACATGTAAGCCTGCGGTTGTCTACTTATTCGGAGATTCATTCATTAAAATAATATATAGAGTAGTCCAACTGTCTTGTTATTAAATGTAAGCCTACGTTTGTCAACTTATTCGGATATTCATTCATTAAAATAATATATAAAGTAGTCCAAAAGTCTTGTTATAAAATGTAAGCCTGCGTTGTCTACTTATTCGGAGATTCATTTATTAAAATAATATATAAAGTAGTCCAAAAGACTTGTTATAAAATGTAAACCTGCGTTTGTCTACTTATTCGGATATTCATTCATTAAAATAATATATAAAGTAGTCCAAAAGTCTTGTTATAAAATGTAAGCCTGCGGTTGTCTACTTATTCGGAGATTCATTCATTAAAATAATATATAGAGTAGTCCAAAAGTAATGTTATAAAATGTAAGCCTGCGTTTGTCTACTTATTCGGATATTCATTCATTAAAATAATGAATAGAGTAGTCCAAAAGTCGTGTTATAAAATGTAAGCCTGCGTTTGTCTACTAATTCGGAGATTCATTCATTAAAATAATATATAAAGTAGTCCAAAAGTCTTGTTATAAAATGTAAGCATGCGTTTGTTTATTTATTCGGAGAATCATTCATTAAAATAATATATAAAGTAGTCCAAAAGTCTTGTTATAAAATGTAAGCCTGCGGTTGTCTACTTATTCGGAGATTCATTTATTAAAATAATATATACAGTAGTCCAAAAGACTTGTTATAAAATGTAAGCCTGCGTTTGTCTACTTATTCAGATATTCATTCATTAAAACAATATATAAAGTAGTCCAAAAGCCTTGTTATAAAATGTAAGTCTGCGGTTGTCTACTTATTCGGAGATTCATTCATTAAAATAATATATAGAGTAGTCCAAAAGTCTTGTTATAAAATGTAAGCCTACGTTTGTCTACTTATTCGGATATTCATTCATTAAAATAATAAATAGAGTAGTCCCAAAAGTCGTGTTATAAAATGTAAGCCTGCGTTTGTTTACTTATTCGGAGATTCATTCATTAAAACTATATATTAAATAGTCCAAAAGTCTTGTTATAAAATGTAAGCCTGCGTTTGTTTATTTATTCGGAGAATCATTCATTAAAATAATATATAGAGTAGTCCAAAAGTCTTGTTATAAAATGTAAGCTTGCGTTTTTCTACTTATTCGGATATTCTTACATGACAATAATATATAGAGTGGTCCAAAAGCCTTGTTATCAAATGTAAGCATGCGTTTGCCAACTTATTCGGATATCTATTCATTAAAACGATATATAGAGTAGTCCAAAAGTCGTGTTATAAAATGTAAGCCTATGTGTGTCTACTTATTCGGATATTCATTTATTAAAATAATATATTAAGTAGTCCAAAAGACTTGTTATAAAATGTAAGCCTGCGGTTGTCTCCTTATTCGGAGATTCATTCATTAAAATAATATATAGAGTAGTCCAAAAGACTGATTATGACATGTAAGCCTGCGGTTGTCTACTTATTCGGAGATTCATTCATTAAAATAATATATAGAGTAGTCCAACTGTCTTGTTATTAAATGTAAGCTTGCGTTTGTCAACTTATTCGGATATTCATTCATTAAAATAATATATAAAGTAGTCCAAAAGTCTTGTTATAAAATGTAAGCCTGCGTTGTCTACTTATTCGGAGATTCATTTATTAAAATAATATATACAGTAGTCCAAAAAGCCTTGTTATAAAATGTAAGCCTGCGCTTGTCTACTTATTCGGATATTCATTCATTAAAATAATATATAAAGTAGTCCAAAAGTCTTGTTAGAAAATGTAAGCCTGCGGTTGTCTACTTATTCGGAGATTCATTCATTAAAATAATATATAGAGTAGTCAAAAAGTAATGTTATAAAATGTAAGCCTGCGTTTGTCTACTTATTCGGATAATCATTCATTAAAATAATGAACAGAGTAGTCCAAAAGTCGTGTTATAAAATGTAAGCCTGCGTTTGTCTACCTATTCGCAGATTCATTCATTAAAATTTAATATTAAGTAGTCCAAAAGTCTTGTTATAAAATGTAAGCATGCGTTTGTTTATTTATTCGGAGAATCATTCATTAAAATAATATAGAAAGTAGTCCAAAATCTTGTTATAAAATGTAAGCCTGCGTTTGTCTACTTATTCAGATATTCATTCATTAAAATAATATATAAAGTAGTCCAAACGTCTTGTTAGAAAATGTAAGCCTGCGGTTGTCTACTTATTCAGAGATTCATTTATTAAAATAATATATAAAGTAGTCCAAAAGACTTGTTATAAAATGTAAGCCTGCGTTTGTCTACTTATTCGGATATTCATTCATTAAAATAATATATAAAGTAGTCCAAAAGTCTTGTTCTAAAATGTAAGCCTGCGGTTGTCCACTTATTCGGAGATTCATTCATTAAAATAATATATAAAGTAGTCCAAAAGTCGTATTATAAAATGTAAGCCTGCGTTTGTCTACTTATTCGGATATTCATTCATTAAAATAATATATAAAGTAGTCCAAAAGTCTTGTTATAAAATGTAAGTCTGCGTTTGTCTACTTATTCGTAGATTCATTCATTAAAATAATATATAGAGTAGTCCAAAAGTCGTGTTATAAAATGTAAGCCTGCGGTTGTCTACTTATTCGGATATTCATTCATTAAAATAATAAATAGAGTAGTCCAAAAGTCGTGTTATAAAATGTAAGCCTGCGTTTATCAACTCATTCGGAGAATCATTCATTAAAACTATATATTAAGTAGTCCAAAAGTCTTGTTATAAAATATAAGCATGCGTTTGTTTTTTTATTCGGAGAATCATTCATTAAAATAATATATAGAGTTGTCCAACAGTCTTGTTATCAAATGAAAGCTTGCGTTTGTCTACTTATTCGGAGATTCATACATGGAAATAATATATAAAGTAGTTCAAAAGTCTTGTTATAAAATGTAAGCCTGCGGTTGTCTACTTATTCGGAGATTCATTTATTAAAATAATATATTAAGTAGTCCAAAAGACTTATTATAAAATGTAAGCCTGCGTTTGTCTACTTATTCGGATATTCATTCATACACATAATATATAAAGTAGTCTAAAAGTCTTGTTATAAAATGTAAGTCTGCGGTTTTCTACTTATTCGGAAATTCATTCATTAAAATAATATCTAGAGTAGTCCAAAAGTCGTGTTATGAAATGTAAACCTATGTTTGTCTACTTATTCGGATATTCATTCATTCAAATAATAAATAGAGTAGTCCAAAAGTCGTGTTATAAAATGTAAGCCTGCGTTTGTCTACTTATTCAGAGATTCATTAATTAAAATTATATACTAAGTAGTCCAAAAGTCTTGTTATAAAATATAAGCATACGTTTGTTTATTTATTCAGAGAATCATTCATTAAAATGATATATAGAGTAGTCCAAATGTCTTGTTATAAAATGTAAGCCTGCGTGTGTCTACTTATCTGGATATTCATTCATTAAAATAATATATAAAGTAGTCCAAAAGTCTTGTTATGAAATGTAAGCCTGCGGTTATCTACTTATTCGGAGATTCATTTATAAAAATAATATATAAAGTAGTCCAAAAGACTTTTTATAAAATGTAAGCATGCGTTATTTTATTTATTCGGAGAATTATTACTTAAAATAATATATAAAGTAGTCCAAAAGTCTTGTTAATGAATGTAAGCCTGCATTGTGTCTAATTATTCGGATATTCATTCATTAAAATAATATATAAAGTAGTCCAAAAGTCTTGTTATAAAATGTAAGACTGCGGTTGTCTACTTATTCGGAGATTCATTTATTGAAATAATAGATAAAGTAGTCCAAAAGACTTGTTATAAAATGTAAGCCTGCGTTTGTCTACTTATTCGGATATTCATTCATTAAAATTATATATAAAGTAGTCCAAAAGTCTTGTTATAAAATGTAAGTCTGCGGTTGTTAACTTATTACGAGATTCATTCATTAAAATAATATATAGAGTAGTCCAAAAGTTGTGTTATAAAATGTAAGCCTATGTTTGTCTACTGTTTCGGATATTCATTCATTAAAATAATAAATAGAGTAGTCCAAAAGTCGTGTTATAAAATGAAAGCTTGTGTTTGTCTACTTATTCGTAGATTCATTCATTATTTGGAGAATCATTCATTAAAATAATATATAGAGTAGTAAAAAGGTCTTGTTATAAAATGTAAGCTTGCGTTTGTCTACTTATTCGGATATTCTAACATGACAATAATATATAGAGTGGTCCAAAAGTCTTGTTATCAAATGTAAGCATGCGTTTGCCAACTTATTCGGATATTCATTCATTAAAATAATATATAGAGTAGTCCAAAAGTCGTGTTATAAAATGTAAGCCTGCGTTTGTCTACTTATTCGGAGATTCATTCATTAAAATAATATATTAAGTAGTCCAAAAGTCTTGTTATAAAATGTAAGCCTGCGTTTGTCTACTTATTCGGAGATTCATTCATTAAAATAATATATAAAGTAGTCCAAAAGTCTTGTTATAAAATGTAAGCCTGCGTTTGTCTACTTATTCGGAGATTCATTAATTAAAATTATATATTAAGTAGTCCAAAAGTCTTGTTATAAAATATAAGTATACGTTTGTTTATTTATTCGGAGAATCATTCATTAAAATGATATATAGAGTAGTCCAAAAGTCTTGTTATAAAATGTAAGCGTGCGTTTGTCTACTTATTCGGATATTCATTCATTAAAATAATATATAAAGTAGTCCAAAAGTCTTGTTATGAAATGTAAGCCTGCGGTTGTCTACTTATTCGGAGATTCATTTATTAAAATAATATATAAAGTAGTCCGAAAGACTTGTTATAAAATGTAAGCCTGCGTTTGTCTACTTATTCGGATATTCATTCATTAAAATAATATATAAAGTAGTCCAAAAGTCTTGTTATAAAATGTAAGTCTGCGTTTGTCTACTTATTCGTAGATTCATTCATTAAAATAATATATAGAGTAGTCCAAAAGTCGTGTTATAAAATGTAAGCCTGCGGTTGTCTACTTATTCGGATATTCATTCATTAAAATAATAAATAGAGTAGTCCAAAAGTCGTGTTATAAAATGTAAGCCTGCGTTTATCAACTCATTCGGAGAATCATTCATTAAAACTATATATTAAGTAGTCCAAAAGTCTTGTTATAAAATATAAGCATGCGTTTGTTTATTTATTCGGAGATTCATTTATTAAAATAATATATTAAGTAGTCCAAAAGACTTGTTATAAAATGTAAGCCTGCGTTTGTCTACTTATTCGGATATTCATTCATACACATAATATATAAAGTAGTCAAAAAGTCTGGTTATAAACTGTAAGTCTGCGGTTTTCTACTTATTCGGAAATTCATTCATTAAAATAATATATAGAGTAGTCCAAAAGTCGTGTTATAAAATGTAAACCTATGTTTGTCTACTTATTCGGATATTCATTCATTCAAATAATAAATAGAGTAGTCCAAAAGTCGTGTTATAAAATGTAAGCCTGCGTTTGTCTACTTATTCGGAGATTCATTCATTAAAATAATATATTAAGTAGTCCAAAAGTCTTGTTATAAAATGTAAGCCTGCGTTTGTCTACTTATTCAGAGATTCATTAATTAAAATTATATACTAAGTAGTCCAAAAGTCTTGTTATAAAATATAAGCATACGTTTGTTTATTTATTCAGAGAATCATTCATTAAAATGATATATAGAGTAGTCCAAATGTCTTGTTATAAAATGTAAGCCTGCGTGTGTCTACTTATCTGGATATTCATTCATTAAAATAATATATAAAGTAGTCCAAAAGTCTTGTTATGAAATGTAAGCCTGCGGTTATCTACTTATTCGGAGATTCATTTATAAAAATAATATATAAAGTAGTCCAAAAGACTAGTTATAAAATGTAAGCATGCGTTTGTTTATTTATTCGGATATTCATTCATTAAAATAATATATAAAGTAGTCAAAAGGTCTTGTTATAAAATGTAAGCTTGCGTTTGTCTACTTATTCCGATATTCTTACATGACAATAATATATAGAGGGGTCCAAAAGTCTTGTTATCAAATGTAAGCATGCGTTTGCCAACTTATTCGGATATTCATTTATTAAAATAATATATAGAGTAGTCCAAAAGTCGTGTTATAAAATGTAAGCCTATGTTTGTCTTCTTATTCGGATATTCATTCATTAAAATAATAAATATAGTAGTCCAAATGTCGTGTTATAAAATGTAAGCCTTCGTTGTTCTACTTATTCGGAGATTCATTAATTAAAATTATATACTAAGTAGTCCAAAAGTCTTGTTATGAAATATAAGCATACGTTTGTTTATTTATTCGGAGAATCATTCATTAAAATGATATATAGAGTAGTCCAAATGTCTTGTTATAAAATGTAAGCCTGCGTTTATCTACTTATTCGGATATTCATTCATTAAAATAATATATAAAGTAGTCCAAAAGTCTTGTTATAAAATGTAAGCCTGCGGTTGTCTACTTATTCGGAGATTCATTTATTAAAATTATATATTTAGTAGTCCAAAAGACTTAGTATAAAATGTAAGCCTGCGTTTGTCTATATATTCGGATATTCATTCATTAAAATAATATATAAACTAGTCCAAAAGTCTTGTTATAAAATGTAAGCCTGCGGTTGTCTACTTATTCGGAGATCTATTCATTATAATAATATATAGAGTAGTCCAAAAGTCGTGTTATAAAATGTAAGCTTGCGTTTGTCTACTTATTCGGATATTCATTCATTAAAAAAATGAATAGAGTAGTCCAAAAGTCGTGTTATAAAATGTAAGCCTGCGTTTGTCTACTTATTCGGAGATTCATTCATTAAAATAATAAACAGAGTTGTCTAAAAGTCGTGTTATAAAATGTAAGCATGCGTTTATTTACTTATTCGGAGATTCATTCATTAAAATTATATATTAAGTAGTCCAAAAGTCTTGTTATAAAATGTAAGCCTGCGTTTGTCTACTTATTCGGATATTCATTCATTAATATAATATATAAAGTAGTCCAAAAGTCTTGTTATAAAATGTAAGCCTGCGGTTGGCTACTTATTCGGAGCTTCATTTATTAAAATAATATATAAAGTAGTCCAAAAAGCCTTGTTATAAAAATGTAAGCCTGCGTTTGTCTTCTTATTCGGATATTCATACATTAAAATAATATATAAAGTAGTCCAAAAGTCTTGTTATTAAATGTAAGTCTGCGGTTGTCTACTTATTCGGAGATTCATTCATTAAAATAATATATAGCGTAGTCCATAAGTCGTGTTATAAAATGTAAGCCTTTGTTTGTCTACTTATTCGGATATTCATTCATTAAAATAATATATGAAGTAGTCCAAAAGTCTTGTTATTAAATGTGAGCCTGCGGTTATCTATTTATTCGGAGATTCATTTATAAAAATAATATATCAAGTAGTCCAAAAGACTTGTTATAAAATGTAAGCATGCGTTTGTTCATTTATTCGGAGAATTATTCATTAAAATAATATATAAAGTAGTCCAAAAGTCTTGTTATAAAATGTAAGCATGCGTTTGTCTAATTATTCGGATATTCATTCATTAAAATAATATATAAAGTAGTCCAAAAGACTTGTTATAAAATGTAAGACTGCGGTTGTCTACTTATTCGGAGATTCATTTATTAAAATAATATATAAAGTAGTCCAAAAGACTTGTTATAAAATGTAAGCCTGCGTTTGTCTACTTATTCGGATATCCGTTCATTAAAATAATATATAGAGTAGTCCAAAAGTCTTGTTATAAAATGTAAGTCTGCGGTTGTGTACTTATTCGGAGATTCATTCATTAAAATAATATATAGAGTAGTCCAAACGTTGTGTTATAAAATGTAAGCCTATGTTTGTCTACTTATTCGGATATTCATTCATTAAAATAATAAATAGAGTAGTCCAAAAGTCGTGTTATAAAATGTAAGCCTGTGTTTGTCTACTTATTCGTAGAT
Organism: Sepiola atlantica; assembly: GCA_963556195.1. Lineage (NCBI taxonomy): Eukaryota > Metazoa > Mollusca > Cephalopoda > Sepiida > Sepiolidae > Sepiola > Sepiola atlantica. Next base: position 187,431,614 of record OY744520.1, on the reverse strand, counting down.
TCATTCATTAAAATAATATATAAAGTAGTCCAAAAGTCTTGTTATAAAGTATAAGCATACGTTTGTTTATTTATGCGGAGAATCATTCATTAAAATGATATATAGAGTAGTCCAAAAGTCTTGTTATAAAATGTAAGCCTGCGTTTGTCTACTTATTCGCATATTCATTCATTAAAATAATATATAAAGTAGTCCAAAAGTCTTGTTATAAAATGTAAGCCTGCGTTTATCTACTTATTCGGAGATTTATTCATTAAAATAATATATAGAGTAGTCTAAAAGTCTTGTTATCAAATGTAAGCCTGCGTTTGTCGACTTATTCGGATATTCATTCATGAAAATAATGAATAGAGTAGTCTAAAAGTCGTGTTATAAAATGTAAGCCTGCGTTTATCTACTTATTCGGAGATTCAGTTATAAAAATTATATATTAAGTTGTCCAAAAGTCTTGTTATAAAATGTAAGCCTGCGTTTGTCAACTTATTCGGAGCTTCATTTATTAAAATAATATATAAAGTAGTCCAAAAAGCCTTGTTATAAAATGCAAGCCTGCGTTTGCCTACTTATTCGGATATTCATTCATTAAAATAATATATAAAGTAGTCAAAAAGTCTTGTTATAAAATGTAAGTCTGCGGTTGTCTACTTATTCGGAGATTCATTTATTAAAATAATATATAGAGTAGTCCAAAAGTCGTGTTATAAAATGTAAGCCTATGTTTGTCTACTTATTCGGATATTCATTCATTAAAATAATAAATAGAGTAGTCCAAGAGTCGTGTTATAAAATGTAAGCCTGCGTTTATCAACTTATTCGGAGATTCATTCATTAAAACTATATATTAAGTAGTCCAAAAGTCTTGTTATAATATGTAAGCATGCGTTTGTTTATTTATTCGGAGAATCATTCATTAAAATAATATATAGAGTTGTCCAAAAGTCTTGTTATAAAATGTAAGCTTGCGTTTGTCTACTTATTCGGAGATTCATACATGGAAATAATATATAAAGTAGTCCAAAAGTCTTGTTATAAAATGTAAGCCTGCGGTTGTCTACTTATTCGGAGATTCATTTATTAAAATAATATATAAAGTAGTCCAAAAGACTTGTTATAAAATGTGAGCCTGCGTTTGTCTACTTATTCGGAGATTCATTCATTAAAATAATATATAAAGTAGTCCAAAAGTCTTGTTATAAAATGTAAGCCTGCGGCTGTCTACTTATTCGGAAATTAATTCATTAAAATAATATATAGAGTAGTCCAAAAGTCGTGTTATAAAATGTAAGCCCATGTTTGTCTACTTATTCGGATATTCATTCATTCAAATAATAAATAGAGTAGTCCAAAAGTCGTGTTATAAAATGTAAGCCTGCGTTTGTCTACTTATTCGGAGATTCATTCATTAAAATAATATATTAAGTAGTCCAAAAGTCTTGTTATAAAATGTAAGCCTGCGTTTGTTTATTTATTCGGAGAATCATTCATTAAAATTCTATATAGAGTAGTCCAAAAGTCTTGTTATAAAATGTAAGCTTGCGTTTGTCTACTTATTCGGATATTCCCACATTAAAATAATATATAGAGTTGTCTAAAAGTCTTGTTATAAAATGTAAGCATGCGTTTGCCAACTTATTTGGATATTCATTCATTAAAATAATATATAGATTAGTCCAAAAGTAGTGTTATAAAATGTAAGCATACGTTTGTTTATTTATTCGGAGAATCATTCATTAAAATAATATATAGAGTAGTCCAAAAGTCTTGTTATAAAATGTAAGCCTGCGTTTGTCTACTTATTCGGATATTCATTCATTAAAATAATATATACAGTAGTCCAAAAGTCTTGTTATAAAATATAAGCTTGCGGTTGTCTACTTATTCGGAGATTCATTCATTAAAATAATATATAGAGTAGTCCAAAAGTCGTGTTATAAAATGTAAGCCTATGTTTGTCTACTTATTCGGATATTTATTCATTAAAATAATAAATAGAGTAGTCCAAAAGTCGTGTTATGAAATGTAAGCCTGCGTTTATCTACTTATTCGGAGATTTATTCATTAAAACTATATATCAAGTAGTCCAAAAGTCTTGTTATAAAATGTAAGCATGCGTATGTTTATTTATTCGGAGTATCATTCATTAAAATTATATATAAAGTAGTCCAAAAGTCTTGTTATAAAATGTAAGCCTGCGTTTGTCTACTTATTCGGAGATTCATTCGTTAAAATAATAAATAGAGTAGTCTAAAAGTCGTGTTATAAAATGTAAGCCTGCGTTTATCTACTTATTCGGAGATTCAGTTATTAAAATTATATATTAAGTTGTCCAAAAGTCTTGTTATAAAATGTAAGCCTGCGTTTGTCAACTTATTCGGAGCTTCATTTATTAAAATAATATATAAAGTAGTCCAAAAAGCCTTGTTATAAAATGCAAGCCTGCGTTTGCCTACTTATTCGGATATTCATTCATTAAAATAATATATAAAGTAGTCCAAAAGTCTTGTTATAAAATGTAAGTCTGCGGTTGTCTACTTATTCGGAGATTCATTCATTAAAATAATATATAGAGTAGTCCAAAAGTCGTGTTATAAAATGTAAGCCTATGTTTGTCTACTTATTCGGATATTCATTCATTAAAATAATAAATAGAGTAGTCCAAGAGTCGTGTTATAAAATGTAAGCCTGCGTTTATCAACTTATTCGGAGATTCATTCATTAAAACTATATATTAAGTAGTCCAAAAGTCTTGTTATAATATGTAAGCATGCGTTAGTTTATTTATTCGGAGAATCATTCATTAAAATAATATATAGAGTTGTCCAAAAGTCTTGTTATAAAATGTAAGCTTGCGTTTGTCTACTTATTCGGAGATTCATACATGGAAATAATATATAAAGTAGTCCAAAAGTCTTGTTATAAAATGTAAGCCTGCGGTTGTCTACTTATTCGGAGATTCATTTATTAAAATAATATATAAAGTAGTCCAAAAGACTTGTTATAAAATGTGAGCCTGCGTTTGTCTACTTATTCGGAGATTCATTCATTAAAATAATATATAAAGTAGTCCAAAAGTCTTGTTATAAAATGTAAGCCTGCGGTTGTCTACTTATTCGGAAATTAATTCATTAAAATAATATATAGAGTAGTCCAAAAGTCGTGTTATAAAATGTAAGCCCATGTTTGTCTACTTATTCGGATATTCATTCATTCAAATAATAAATAGAGTAGTCCAAAAGTCGTGTTATAAAATGTAAGCCTGCGTTTGTCTACTTATTCGGAGATTCATTCATTAAAATAATATATTAAGTAGTCCAAAAGTCTTGTTATAAAATGTAAGCCTGCGTTTGTTTATTTATTCGGAGAATCATTCATTAAAATTCTATATAGAGTAGTCCAAAAGTCTTGTTATAAAATGTAAGCTTGCGTTTGTCTACTTATTCGGATATTCCCACATGAAAATAATATATAGAGTGGTCTAAAAGTCTTGTTATAAAATGTAAGCATGCGTTTGCCAACTTATTTGGATATTCATTCATTAAAATAATATATAGATTAGTCCAAAAGTAGTGTTATAAAATGTAAGCATACGTTTGTTTATTTATTCGGAGAATCATTCATTAAAATAATATATAGAGTAGTCCAAAAGTCTTGTTATAAAATGTAAGCCTGCGTTTGTCTACTTATTCGGATATTCATTCATTAAAATAATATATAAAGTAGTCAAAAAGTCTTGTTATAAAATATAAGCTTGCGGTTGTCTACTTATTCGGAGATTCATTCATTAAAATAATATATAGAGTAGTCCAAAAGTCGTGTTATAAAATGTAAGCCTATGTTTGTCTACTTATTCGGATATTTATTCATTAAAATAATAAATAGAGTAGTCCAAAAGTCGTGTTATGAAATGTAAGCCTGCGTTTATCTACTTATTCGGAGATTTATTCATTAAAACTATATATTAAGTAGTCCAAAAGTCTTGTTATAAAATGTAAGCATGCGTATGTTTATTTATTCGGAGTATCATTCATTAAAATAATATATAGAGTTGTCTAAAAGTCTTGTTATAAAATGTAAGCCTATGTTTGTCTACTTATTCGGAGATTCATACATGGAAATAATATATAAAGTAGTCCAAATGTCTTGTTATAAAGTATAAGCATACGTTTGTTTATTTATGCGGAGAATCATTCATTAAAATGATATATAGAGTAGTCCAAAAGTCGTGGTATAAAATATAAGCCTGCGTTTGTCTACTTATTCGGAGATTCATTCATTAAAATAATATATTAAGTAGTCCAAAAGTTTTGTTATAAAATGTAAGCCTGCGTTTGTTTATTTATACGGAGAATCATTCATTAAATAATATATAGAGTAGTCCAAAAGTCTTGTTATAAAATGTAAGCTTGCGTTTGTCTACTTAGTCGGATATTCTCACATGAAAATAATATATAGAGTGGTCCAAAAGTTTTATAATCAAATGTAAGCATGCGTTTGCCAACTTATTCGGATATTCATTCATTAAAATAATATATAGAGTAGTCCAAAAGTCGTGTTATAAAATGTAAGCATACGTTTGTTTATTTATTCGGAGAATCATTCATTAAAATAATATATAGAGTAGTCTAAAAGTCTTGTTATAAAATGTAAGCCTGCGTTTCTCTACTTATTCGGATATTCATTCATTAAAATAATATATAGAGTAGTCCAAAAGTCGTGTTATGAAATGTAAGCCCATGTTTGTCTACTTATTCGGATATTCATTCATTAAAATAATAAATAGAGTAGTCCAAGAGTCGTGTTATAAAATGTAAGCCTGCGTTTATCTACTTATTCAGAGATTCATTCATTAAAATTGTATATTAAGTAGTCCAAAAGTCTTGTTATAAAATGTAAGCCTGCGTTTGTTTATTTAGTCGGAGAATCATTCATTAAAATAATATATAGAGTGGTCCAAAAGTCTTGTTATCAAATGTAAGCATGGGTTTGTCTACTTATTCGGAGATTCATTCATTAAAATAATAGAGTGGTCCAAAAGTCTTGTAATAAAATGTAAGCATGTGTTTGTCAACTCATTCGAAGATTCATTTATTTCAGCAATATAAAGAGTGGTCCAAAAGTCTTGTTATAAAATGTGAACATACGTTTGTCAACTTATTCGGTGATTTATTTTTTAAATAGTATACAGGATGGTCCGGAAGTTTTTTATAAAATACAAGCAGGGTGTTTTAGTATATATGGTGGTTTGAGAATATTTCTACCGCTTTTTCCAAAATAAACATCACAAAAGCTCAGTTTCATAAAAATATCACAGATGTTATAGAACCGCATCATTTTGTACCAGAAAACTGATTGTGTTTATGCAGACATTCTCGGCGTGCAACAATGTCGACAAAAGTTAATAAACGGAATCAATTACCTGTTTTTCTATTGTTCTAGTACTCTTATTTCTTTCTTATTGAACTGACTAAACTAATGGAATGATGTTTATCGCTTCATTAGTTGTTCCTCTTTTGCTGCTACTTTTGGTAGGGAAACCAACATTTTCGGACCACCTTGTAGACTTGCGATATGAAAGTTAAGAAACTAGCCCTAAATATTTTTTTTTGATGGAAGTCGCTCCAGACAAAGCATGAAGCCACTTGATGTAAGGAGCTAAAAATAGTACTTCAAGGTGAAACACTAGCTAACGATAAGTGTTAGATGGATATATTTCGACCCAGAAGACAGTAATTTTCTCCCCTTTGTCATAAACATCGCTCATGGAATACGAGGACTAATGGATAAAATAAGGGAAGCGAGAGTTACGAGACTATTAAAAGTAAACCCAAGGTCAACTTTTTCTCTCATTAATAAAATAATAAAAATAGCAAGTTAATACAAATTACATTTACTAATGAATTAGAAGGGCCCATAGAAATTCCATGACGTAGCAGTATATTTTTATGTACGTACATTTTTGTATCAATATGTAGCTATATTTTTTGTCACCTAAAGCGCCTTTATTCGCGAGCTAGTTTAAACCGGGATATATAGGTATTTGTGTTACTCGCCCGAGTGCTTATTTATAGGGAGCTGTATTTTCCTTCATCAAACATTGACCGGGTGTCGTGTAGTGGCAAGTTAATAGGGAATATCTGTCATTGTTCCATCTATCTGAAGGAGTATTGAGATATTGCCTGCCCCTATGCCGAGAACAAAATAGATACTATATATTGATCCTGGACCGACGATCAGGTAGTACCGATACAATTTTATGACGACATTCTAGAATCTATTATGGAACAAATCATTTAAAAATTGTATTTCTCAATTAATTTTTGGTGTTTAACGATCTAATTTATTTAAATAGGTGCCGAAGGTGGAAACATAAACGAAGTTACATGCGTATAATCATACAGACAATTACTGTACATTCTATGTAACTCTAATAATTCTGCTGTAACTCTTAGTTTAGTATTACTAGTTAGTTTTATATTATTAGCTCTAATAATTCTGCTGTCACTGTTAGTTTAGTATTACTGGTTTGTTTGATATTATTAACTCTAATAATTCTGCTGTCACTGTTAGTTTAGTATTACTAGTTAGTTTGATGTTATTAACTACAATAATTCTGCTGTCACTGTTAGTTTTGTATTACTTGTCAGTTTGATATTATTAACTCTAAAAATTCTGCTGTCACTGTTAGTTTAGTATTACTAGTTAGTTTTATATTATTAACTCTAAAAATTCTGCTGTCATTGTTAGTTTAGTATTATTACTTAGTTTCATATTATTAGACTACTAGCGGGACCCGCGAAAATTCCACAGTTGTATCCTTTATCTGTGTATATTGCAGCCGTGCATTCTATGGATGCCCGGCGCGAACAAAGACCCCACAATATTATCGTACCACCTTTGTTTAAACTGAACCATTATTATCTGAGTACTCTAGTTAATGTAATTTAAGAATAATCTGTTTATTGGGATCTATCTCAAAAAGCCTTGTAGGTGTTTGTGATATTTCCATTCTATGGACATTAGGGGCTAAGGCATACCCCACAATATTATTTAACCGTATTTGTACACAACAGATATTACACTTTGATCCTAGGTTGAGGGCTTAGAAAGTGTATTTTAGTTCGAGTTTCACCTTCGTCACAACAAAAACATTAGATTAAAATTTAAAAAATATTTTCTTTGCATTGCACCTTCGGCGATCGGGCGATCCCATATTAAAATAGGTGGTGGGTGATAACGTACCTACTAACAAGGAAATTGGCATAGCTGATTATTATATACACGCTAGTGTTTAGATATAGACAACATATAGGTGATTTGTCCATCTGTAACTATAAGGTTCTGACATCATAAATGAACAAATAAGGTAATTAATTTTTTCAATCAAGAATTGATATAACATTATTTAAACTCAATAAAGAACTATACATATATTTGAATAAAATGCCACATTTTAAGGGTTGTTTTACGAAATGTAAATTATGCATCTATTAATAATGAAGATTATGTATCTGTCTGTCCGTCTGTCTGTCTGTCTGAAGCCGAAACTCCATCAGAGTAATATTACTATTTACCAGCTTCTATATATAGTACTACAAAAACCGCCGTAAGCATATAAATGAAGTAGAAAGAAATTTCAAGACGAGATTAAAACAGAAAACGTGTCAAGAATCTTACTTAAACTAATACTTTTTCAACTTCCTTATATACTGTTACAAAAAGTCGCTCAGACCCGAGACGGGTTTTTCCATTTACATAATTCATTCCTTTTAAACTTCAATTACATTCATATTTACAAATATACACATATAACTTCTATTATCAAATTTACTTATGTATTTACAATATTTTCCGATAAGGTGATATTAATACAAATTATTGATACAATTAATTAAACACATTTCATTAAGAAACCAGCGTGTTTTTTAAACCATACTTAGAATGGCAAGTACTGTTAAAATTGCAAAGTCATCCTTTCGGAAGTGACGTCATTTTGAGAGGATTTTTTTTCACATTATAATTCTTTATTTTCGTTCCGTTGTTAAGTAAATTAAAGTTAAGCAAGGCATATCAAAACCATTAGTAAATGGGTGACCATTTTGGAAAAATAAATTGCAGACTCATCCTTCCGGTCCTTCCGGAAGTGACGTCATTGTGAGAGGAGTTTTTCACATTATCATTCTTTATTTTCATTACGTTCTTAAGACAAGGTGTTTTGTTGTGAATTGAAGTTCAACAAGGCATATCCCAGCCATTAGTAAATGGGTGACCATTTTGGAAAAATAAATTGCTGACTCATCTTTCTGGTCCTTCCGGAAGTGACGTTATTGTGAGAGGAGTTTTTCACATTATCATTCTTTTATTTTCATTACGTTGTTAAGACAAGGTGTTTTGTTGTAAATTAAAGGTAAGCAATACATACCCTGGCCATTACTAAATGGGTGACCATTTTGGAAGAATTAATTGCTGACTCATCCTTTTGGAAGGGACGTCATCGTGAGAAGATTTTTTTCAACTAAAAATATTTCTATTTATGGGGGAGGGTAAAAACAATTGGGTGGGGTCGAAATTTTTCTTTCTTTATGTTTAACTAAAAATATTCTTGGTCGGAAACCAAGAAAATCAATGTCTAACCACCCAAGAAATATGACTGGGGCTCCATCGGTTTATGGGTGAGCGTTCATTTCTGACGCGGCAGCCAAGCAAAAATATGCGACCGGAGGGAGCATATATTTGCTAGTAAGTATAATAATAGGCTTGTACGTCTGTTGTCATATCCGTACTATATTTAAAAAATGAGATCGTCCGATCACCAAAAAGCGAATTGAGAAATACCTATTTTAAATTGATTTGATCCTAAATAAATTCGAACTGATTAAATCGAATTTTGTCATCATAAAGATCTATCGGGAATGCCTGATCTCACTGTGGACAGTTGATACTTTATTTAATATAATATATATTTTTCTTAATATAATTAAATCAGGTTGAGTATAGAAGACTGTGTGGATGACACAGAATTAGAATTAGATAAATACATACCCCAGAACACAGAAAGGTATATCACTGCAGCAAGAAACACCGTAAACATGAGCAAGACAGAGAGCAGTGAAACGAAAATAAAAATACAAGAAAAGAAAAGTGGGAAAGAAAGAAACTACATGGACGATTCATCATGATGACAAGAGAAGCGAATCACGAAAAAACCTGGACATGGTTACGAAAAGGGCATTGTAACAGACAAACAAAATCACTGCTAACAAACGCACAAAACAATGCGATTAGAGCTAACTATATCAAAGCTAAAATAGACAGAACCTAGGAAAACAGATAAACAAATAAACTGAACCGTAAATCATAAAATGTGCATGCACTAAATTATCTAAAAAAGAATACAAAAACAGACACGACTGCGCGGGGACAACAGTACACTGGGAACTATGAAAACAACAAATGAAATAGACACAAGCTGGAGACAGTACTTGAAAACGTAAATTACTAAATTATCTGAGACATGGAAGTATAAATAAATAGATTCATCCAAAAAATAATACACGATGTCATAATAGTCAACAAGAATGAAAAGAAACTGCCAAATCGTACATTTTGCCATCCCAGGAGATCGCATAGTGGAGTTTCAGAAGACAGAAAATACACAGAACTAACCAGAGAACTGAAAATAATATGAAACATGACGAAATCTTAAGGAAAATCATTTTATGTGGAAACCAACCCAAATAAAATACGAACGCCAACCAGCCACATGCAAGTTGCAATAGAAATAAAACAAAAACATAGAAAGAACAGCACCATGAACCCAAGGGAACTGAAACTGCAATAAATCTCATACCCCCCTCTAAAATAATGTGATGGCACTAGCTCGGCTTATACCACACAAAATCGTCCTGTAGAGTCACGGGGAATAAAAAGACCGAGGAGGGAAAATACAAACAAAACATCCACTGGAAGGGTGCGAAGAGTACTGAAACCTTCGGAGGCTTATTACCACCCAAATCCCTAAGAAGACCAATGGTTATTGCCAGCGAGAAATCAATGGTATGAGACTGTTGCGATAAAGCAAACTCATTTGCAATTGTTATCGACAGAGATTGTGAGTACCGAAAATATGGGGAGACTCGTTGTCACTCGGAATCCAGGGAACACCACTTGTTATTTCCAATAAGTAGCTGTGTGAAAACTCTTAGTGAGTAAATAATAATACAGATATAACTAGATGTATAATTTGTAGTTATAAAAGAAGAATATGTCGGAGTTAATGGATTTTCGAATGAAATCAAAGTAAAATAAATTGTGGTAGTTGTTGTGACTACGTCTAGTAACTTCTAAAGGGTTAATACAGAGGTACATGTAAATACATGTAAATACATGTAAGTACATGTAAATACATGTAAATACATGTAATACAGAGGTACATGTAAATTCAATGAATCTTGAAACCCCGACCGGTTTTACTGGGAGGTAAACCTCTTGGATCTATTGGCAGCAAATCTTAAACATTGAAGATACCACTGACCATGCTGTACTTTACATCATTTCCGAGTCCGCATCTTCAAGATGAGTTGATGCTGATTCGATTAGAAGCTGTACCTATAATTGCATTAATTAAGTCACTCAACATACAGAAGTTACATTAATTAACGGCGAATACCATAGAGTGTCCTCTTGACGGTTCTTAAGCAATTTGCTGGCTAGTAAGAGTCACTGATTAATGAAATATATGTTGAGATTATGACCGCTTCAATAGACAAAATATTCCAGTTGTACAGACACAGGAAAGAGAGGACATTATATGGCTTCGAGAGCAAAAGTTAATTAGTCTGTAATTTTCTACTGGAGATAACCGATCGGACGTATATGTAGTACTAGTTGACATATCTTTATCTGTATATATTTACATGCGGGTGTGTAAAAATTATGTTAAGAACGGAAATTTACACGTAGGGTAAAAATTAAGCAGATAATGGAAAATTCGGCAACCATGCAGTATAATTAACAGCCGTGAAATTGAAGATAAAAAATCTACAACTTTAATTTTATTTTCAACCGACCTGTATAGTTTTAATATTCTGAAACTGTTAATAAGTTTTGTTATTTAAAATTTTGTTCTCGTTTCTTTTCACTTACCCAAACACGAGTCAATCAAAGATGGTGGTCGATTTTTTTAGATAGTCGCTAATTTCAAGCTTAAATAATAGTAAGAAAAAGCTTATGGTACCACTTACCCTTAGTCTTGCGGTTGTTGCCATTTGGAATAGAGTATGCCTCATTTTGGTATATCTTAAGCCTGGAATTAGCGAGCACATTCATAAAAAATACCACCATTTTTTATCGAATCGTTTCTGCAAAGTGGACGAAGCGAAACACATTTTTAAATAACAAAAAGCCCTTTGGCTTCAGACCTTTGAACTCATACAGGTCTGTAGAAGATTTTTTTAAATTATGTGTTTGGTAAACGTTATTTGTTGTATATTTTATTTCTATTCGATTTATCGGCTGTTAACTATATAGCATGATTTCCAGCAATTCTACTAGACGTAAAGTTAGAAGTTAGGTGTATGTGTCAGCACATGACGTAACAGATAAGAAGGCTGAAATTAGATCTGACGAAGAAAAAACAGTTCCGTTTCATTAGTCTGTGAGATTATGTTTCCAATCTATGTCTTCGTTCGCCTCATGAAAGAGCAACGAGGGGACGCTCACGTTATGTTTATCCATTATAACAGCAATCAGGGAAGCGAGGAATACGGCTGCTGCTATCATCAAAATAAGATAAAAGTAACGCAAAAAACTTTGTTTCTGCTGTTTAACCACTAAAGCGATTACGCCTACTTCCACGAATATGGCAATACATCACTATTTACTCCTCCAAGTCATCTACAGACTAACGTCTCATAAGGAACGAACAGCTATTTTTGTCCACGAACATTTCTGTGTGAATCGAGAAAACTCTCCATACTATGCCACACAAAGACATGTTCATAATAATAAAAATGCAATACCTATGAGTCAGCAATGTACAATATGCTAACTGGGTTGATTCTGTTTTTCTCGATTTGGTTTCTTTAATATAATAAAATACTCACGGGAACCACCTGAAGGTTGCCAACAACCTTAATTAGCGTGCTGTTATAGGAATGACGTCTGGCTTGGTATGCACTTGACCGCCGTTAAGTATGACAGATCAATGAAAATGATACTTGAACGTTTAGTATTCCAGACCAACGAAAATACTATTTCATATTTAAGTATTACAGACCGACAGAGAATGCTATTTCAAGCTTAAGAATTACAGACCAACGGTGATGCTATTTTATGTTCAAATATTACAGACCAACGAAAACGCTATTTCAAACTTTAGTATTACAGACCCATCAAGATTCTATTTCAAATTTAAGTATTACAGACTAACGAAAATGCTATTTCAAATTTAAGAATTACAGATCAACGGTAATGCTATTTTAAGTACAAATATTGCAGACCAACGAAAACGCTATTTCAAACTTTAGTATTACAGACCCATCAGTATTCTATTTCAAATTTAAGTATTACAGCCCGACAAAAAATGCTATTTAAAATTTAAGTATTACAGACCAACGAAAATGCTACTTCAAATTTAATTATTACAGCCCGACAAGAAATGCTATTTCAAGCTTAAAGTATTACAGACGAACGATAGTGATATTTCAAGCTTAAGAATTACAAACCAACGAAAATGCTATTTAAAGCTGAAGTATTACAGACCAACGAAAATTCTATTTCAAATTTAAGTATTTCAGACCGACAGACAATAAAGGGATACTGAGTTGCATCTAAACTTTAAATGTAAATGATTAAATACTTCAATAAAAAATATATTTTAAATCAATAAAATAAATAAAATTAATAAAATAAATAACTCTTAAAACTTATTGAGAATAAATTAAACTAAAACTAAAATAATCTCAAAATTAAATGTTTCTAAAAAAAACCCTAACAGTTGCATAAATAAAGAAATCAATTACACAATTATTCTTAGAGATAGAAATCTTTTTGAAATTAAAAATTTGAAATATATTTTCCTAATTCTATATTAAGAAAACACTTTTGCCAGATTTAATAAGTGCAAGATTGGTACACAGTCAGTGTTTAAAATAACTAATTCTAGATACTTGAATGTACTTATTCGGATAAAGAAAGTAAGGCTTATGTTACGCTGATCTATCCTATTGCGCTACTACATCGACTTTTCCCAACACTTGGAATAGGGGTAAAAAAGAGAGTCGTTATGGCCAATCCAGAAGAAGTCTTTGGCAACACATTACTTCTGCACTTTCCATAAATACATACGTGTTTTAACTACCTCCTTATTGTCTTATTTACTTTTGCCTTTTAAAACCAATGCAGTTTATTTTTATATTTGTGCAAGTAATGACATAAAACTGCAGTTGTAAACGTGTACTTGAGAATTATGACAATCAAATGAAGTATTTGTTTATTTTTTAAATACAATTTTGAATGTGTATTTTAAAATTAGTGACAATCAATGTATTGATATCTTAAACACAGAAAATATGTCAATTTGTATGAAATATCAATGATTTAAACTTTTACTGCTGCTGTGTCCAGATCCATGTGCAGGCCGTCGACAAAGGAAGCAGAAAAAGATTATCGGACATAGAGACAGATATACTAAACCAAGTAGGAAATTAGGAGAATCTCAGACAAAATGAGGTGGTATGATTCGGTCCCCTTTCCCTGACCAGAAGGGGAAGACGTACGTTAACGAACCCTACCCAGGACACGACTGGTAGGGGAAGAGAAACACGTACGCGAACGAGTAGATACTACAGCGTGGTTTTCCCATTCTTTCAATTATCTCCTCCGCGCAGCAAATGCCGGACGTTGGGCTCAAACCTTTTCCCCTACTTGAATCAAACGGGCAGCCCGTAAACGGGACATTATAAAACAATAGAGAAGACTACAAGTATTTATATTGTAATGTATGTTAATTCCTGGGCAAAACCATGTGTGACACTTTAACAATACTTTTAATAATAAGTCAGTTGAAGAAAAGATCCATAAATGTTCGCCTCGGGCGAGAGACCTCTCTTAGCAAAATTCAGACTTGCTTGCTAACTGGGCTTGGAGACAAAACTATCCTTTTTCGTCTACTAACGTGAAATAATCAAGAACTAGTGGGATATCGACATATCCCTGTGTTAAGTAACGGCACATCTATACTCTTTCTATATATGTATTTGGATATTAAAAAATGGCTGTTTCTTATTTCATGTTGAAATCCATAGAATAACACCTCATCGCTTAAACAATAACACGCTTATATAGTATTTCACCACTTCGATGACCAGTTTATGAAATAAAACTTTCTTGATTTTTATACATCTTTGTTTGTGTTTCCTTAACTGTGCATTGTGCTTCGTGTTTTTGTTCATCAATTTCCGTCCGACAGACTTGCCTAGAAAATATTGTTGTCTAGACTGACGGAGTTATAAAAAGAGGCTCAAAAATAAGATATCTTGAGTCAGAAATATGGTTCGTGACAGAGGATAAATCATCAGGTAATGAACAAAGACTGACTTTACTTCATATATTAGATGCATACATATCAACTGTCTTTTTTAGATTATTCAATTAGGTCAGTACCTAGGAGAGATTGTGGATACTGATAGGTTATTTGGGTCATACATAATTATAAAAGTCTGATTTTACAAAATTTGAGAAAACTCAGATGAGTTATTGTGACCTTTCAAAAATGCGTTATGTCTGAATGGTAACACAATTATTTCGTTATCGTAGCATGTAAAACCCTATTATATATATATATATATATATATATATATATATATATATATATATATATATGTGTGTGTGGGTGTGTGTGTGTGTGAGTATTTTAAATTCAATTAAGGGGATCGTTAAACTGACGAGTTACGCCCAAAATGATGTCAACGTTTAACACTGAATGTAGTTCACGGTTATTTTATTTATTGCTTGATACACATATATGTATGTTCGCGGTTTGATAAGGACAGTTACACACATTTATCATTAAGAATAAGGCGACCCACTCTCTCTATCAGACAAGTAATGATTGTACTAATATGTATACACACATTTTACCCAGAATAGATAGGCAGTGTTTTTTGTTTTGCTAAATCAATCTTTTTTTTTTCGTACGTTGTAAGCGGTGGTGAATGTATATCGGCGTGGACTGATGACATAGGGATGCAAAGTTCGAATCCGGGTTATTCCATTGCATCATTTTCACTATGAATATTGATCATTTTCAAGTGTCCATCCTGTAAGTACCTGTTCTGGAAAGAAATAGTGAAACAAATGCCGATGATAAAATCGAGAAGGTCTCAAGTCGTGCCATATTCATTTGATACGGATTTATGTTTCATCTTTATTATATACATTTTTCCCATACTAATACGAACGCCATAGATTGGCAATTCAAGTGTGTCCATGCGTTATTTATTCATTTTTCTGCAGCCAGTCGTCATGTTAATCGTTGTATCCAAAACAGACAGGCGTTTTACATTTTATACATCCATTTAAAATATTTTAAATATGAATGTTTTTTCTTATGAGAAACTAAAAAGATACCCGTCCTAGGATGGGTAAAATAATTCCCCGAACATAACATTTTTCAAAACTTCTATGTCCTTTTAAAAAGATTAAAATTAAGATATAAATCTATTAAACCTTAGGTCTAGAATCCTTATTCCAACTTTGATCACTATCCGTTATATGATGTTGATTCTAAAGCATGTGTCAAATTTAAGGAATCGTGAGAACGAAATTAAAATTCGGAGAACCCTCCTTGATTGGTGTCTAATGGCTCTGGATAACATTTAAGGCAGATTTGAAATATTAAAAAATAAATAAAATAAGACGTTGTGTCCATATAATATCCTCTAAAACATTTTAAAATACTACTAAAACTGAAAGTTGATGATTATCTATCAATTGATATCTAATGCATGTTTTTAAAATTTCACAAAATTGGAAAGTATCTGAATTTTCACGAAGGGCTTCCATCGTTTTTTTTTTCAAAACTAAGTTAAACTAAATATAGCCGACATTAGATCCATTACGCTTTGCAGCTGTGTTTCAAAATGGATGATAATCGGTTAATTAGTTTAGAAGGTAATCCTTTATATGCAAATATATACACATATACACATACTGCACTTTATACCGAGGTATACAATCTTATTAATATGCGGGTGTCCTTAAAATCATCAAAATAGCTTCAAATTTAATATAAATTGGTTATAATGGTGCAATATTGTGTCATTTATCTCAAATTTAAATATTAATATCACAAGTAACAGAAACCTTCTTAGAGGAATCCTTTAGAAGAAATAATTAGCGCAATCTCTGTAGGGAAGTAATCTGCCTTACAAAATCGCTAGTTTAGAGGTCTAATACTCTAAACGCCGTTAACAGACAGACACATGTTTCTTGGACTTTTGGCGGGGAACAAAGTGTAGTATCAGTTCTCATACGCTACTTCATATTTTCTGTCCTTGCTCAGTAAAGAGAAACACCTTTTACGCTGAGACAATTGTTATTTTTCTCTCAATCTAGAGGGCGACTTTTTTAGGAACTGAGTTTTCCCACATTCAACACCGCCCTTGTGTCTAACTCCTCACTCGTAGGGAGGCAAGTACATGGATGAAGAAAGGTAACTACACTCTACGATCAAGAAATGCGTATTTCCCATTCATTTCTACCTGTTTTTATTTATGAAATCTTTTGTCGCCTGGCTACCCTTCTTCCCAACCCTATCAACTACTTGAACACTGTCTACCGTAACTCGGTACTGAGTATGATCCTAAAATATATCCGATTGTAAGACCTTTATTTGAGATATCTGTAAAGTGTAGTGTCACAACTTAGTTTCCAATACTCTCAGGTACACTATGACCTAGAGTAGTAGTAGCTGTCATGGCCACGCCTATGAGTTAAATAGAATATATATATATATCGCAACTCGGTCCTCGATAATAAGATTTAAATACAATTGGTTATAAGCTCGTAATTTGTAAGATTTGAAAAGTGTTGAATCAGCATTGCATTGCCATTAATCCCAGGTCGATTCTGACGCAGAGTCATTGTATCTGTCCATTTCATCTATGGGTGAGTTGACTCTAATAAGGAGTGGTAGTATTTTCTCCTGCAAAGTAATAACAAACGATGCTCTTCTACACTATAACAATGAACAGCGTTACGATACTTATAGAGAACTAGCAGGAAGATCCGACGTTGCTCGGGATCGAATGAGCATCACTATTATGTACTTTTTTATTATGTTCGATAACACCCTATTGCTTTCTTTGTCTTTAATGCCCCCTCCTCCTCCTCCTCTTCCTCCCCCTCCTCACGTTTACCCCCTAATTTTGTTGGAAGAAGTATAAATATTGAAAACCTATCTGAATTAGTGTCTTATACATATAGTTTTAATTTCATTAAAATCAGATATATGTATTTTAAGTTTTAAGGGGTCTGTCCCCATGGTCAATTAGAGTTGGAAACAGTTTGATATTCGGCACGTGTAACGGGTAACGTGGAGATTGGAGACAACTTCTATTTCATAATTTTAGATACATATGATATAAATTCAATAAAAATAGGATACATTTTAAGTTTTAAAGGAGGTTCGGCCCCAATAGTTAATGTAGATTAGGATGGCATTTAGAGATTCGAGATCACTTCCATTATCTTCCCCAAACGATGTTATACGTATGATTGACATTCCATACAATTAGGATATGTTTGAAGTTTTAAGGGTGTTATGCTTTCATAAGGGGTGTACTTAGAGATTCTAGAACACTTCCATTGTCTGCCCCGGTAAATTTGACATAAAATATACTTTTAGATTCTATGTAGATTTTCTAACTTTAGATTCTATAGAGAACACACACACATCACATCCATACACACTTACCCACATACATTGATCTTTATATCTATAGCAGATATCCTCACAGAACTTTATTATTATATTTACTTTAAAGATCTTCAGTTATATGATTATTTGGATTATTCCGATTATTATTCTCATATTGGTGGTTATTTTTAACGTTTCGGCAGATGTAGTCTCCGACCTTCTTCAGATGCACATTTTTGAGCTTGGAAATTTTTATATCGAACTCGGTTTTGTTTTAAATTTTAAATTCTAAATTTAAAATTTTAACTTAACTATTTATTAAATCTACGGGGTTTATTGTTCTCGTTCTATCAGTCATGATTCATTAGAAGTGTTGATCAATCATTATGTTAACTAGCAAATATATGCTCCCTCCGGTCGCATATTTTTGCTAGGCTGCCGCATCAGAAATTACGCTAGTATGTAATTTGGGTAGAGCTTTTTATCACTACAATTAATTTAAATCATATATTGCACATGATAAATAACAACATTAATAAAAAGAAAAATTAAGTTTGCATTGTTATCGTCTGTTCGCTTTTCTTTCCACCCAATCGTTTTGCGCCAAATCCACGTAAGAATTTACAAAATAATAAATAATAATAGTTTTAGTTTTTCAAAGGAAAAAAAGAAAAGTGTACCTAAAATAAAATGAACAATAAAAAAAATACAGCGAATACGATTCTAAAAACAGTTATTTACTTGCCCAGTAAAAAATGTCCCCCCAAGTTATCGTCTGCTCGCTTTTCTTTACACTCAATCGTGTTGCGCCAAATCCACGTCAGAATATAATAAGTAATATTTCATGTCTTTCAAAGCGGAAAAAAGGTGTACGTAAATTAAAACTAACAATTAAAAAAAATAAAATACAGCGAGCACTATTCTCAAATCAGTTATGTAGTTTTCCAGTACAATGTGTTGTTTTTTTTTGTTGACAAAAAACTAAATTCATTATAATGTGTGTGTGTTTTTTAAATAGTAATTTTTTAATCAATTATTATTTTACTTAAACAATTTCATTCAATAAATTTGTTAAAATCAACAATTTAAAAAAACTAAATCCAGCGAACACTAATTTTCAAATCGGAAAAAAGGTGTACCTGAAAATTATCAATAGAAAAATCGATACTCTTTTACTGCAGGACCCTCGATAACTTTCGAAAACAAAAAGTTTAGCTAAACTAAATTCTTGATAATGTGTGTGTGTTTATCAATTATTATTTTAATTAAACAATTTGATTTAATAAATTTGTTTTTTAAAACATAATGGCTAATAAGATTAAGAAAATAAACAAATTCGGAACGTTTTAATAAAATAAATCAGTAAAGTATTAACGCGCCCGTTGAGAGGGAGGTATGCTGTTCAATCAGTTGGACGTAGAGGAAATAACTACTGGAGATAATTCGACTCAGTATTATTAATATAATTGTTACAAGTCGATATCTTCCATAAAACTGACGGAAAAAATTATGTTTCGCCAGTGTTCGCACTACAATTCATATTCATATAAAATTACATTTCAGTCGGTGAAATTAAAGAACCGAAAAGAGAAGAAAAGTAAATGTATAAACGTAGAAAGTTTTTAAAAAAATCAATCTCAATCCGTATAGAAATAAAATAAATAAAAAAGAAAGAAAGCTTCGCACGGAAATAGAATAGTAAACTTTCTTTCTGAATTCATTTTATACGGTAGGAGATTGTCAGATTTCCTGTTTGATTTGTTTTTTTCCCCCCAAAACTTGAAACGGTTTCGTCACTTAATTTCATGTATAAACGTATACTTTTATTAGGTGATATAATATATTGTGGACGGATTTCAGTATTTAGTAAAGGTTAGCCGAGCCTTAGTTTGAGAGAGGCTCTGCCATTGGGTAATAAACACATCCACCTGTGGGAGTGAAATAACAGCGAATCGTATTGGTTAATAAGATAGACTAAACACCACGTAGATATATAAAACTAACAGTGACAAAACATCTGTGCACTTAGCCTGACAATCCCCCGCGGGGATGAAACGCGGAATCTTCTGTCTAGCTTAATTGTCATAAATACATTTTCATATTAAACTATATATATATATATATATATATATATATATATATATATATATATATATATATATATATATGTAAAATAAAAATGGAATAAAGGATAAGCAAATCCACAACTAGCAAAAATAAACTCAAAGACACATATTGAATATTTCGATTGTTAAAATACAATACTCATCAATTGGTAGCAAAACTTTAATTAAAAACAGAAAAGTTTTCAAATTTATAAAAAGAACGCAATTTGGAAAAAAATAGTCACATGCAATAACAGTAGAAACGGAGAAAGAAAGAAATGTTAAAAAAGAAAAAAATATATATATATGTATTTTTTTTGTAATATAGCAGGAAAACTCACAGCAAAGTGCTGGATTAATTGAGAATTAAGGTTAAAAAATAAAAATTATGAGCGTAATATTTATTTATTTTGCTACAGAAAAATTAGTACAAATTCCGACGATACGAATGTTGTACTAATTTTCCTGTACTAAAATAAATATATATATATATATATATATATATATATATATATATATATATATATATATATATATCATTTTATATTATATTATATTATATTATATATAACATCCTTTAAATTCACACAACTTTTAGAGTAAGAGCTCAATAGCTTATACATCAC
>OY744520.1:187360966-187405966 GCA_963556195.1 Sepiola atlantica | reverse complement strand
GAAGAGGAAAGAAATATGCTTATACTTTTGACAAGGGTGTATATCTCCGAAAGTACTCAAGTTTTTAAAGTAAATAAACAATTTATTAAAAAAAAAACATAAATGAATGCGTTGTTCACGTTTTCAAAATATTTTTTCAAAATATTCTCCTTATTATTGCCATTTCACCAACGCTTACATGTGTGACTTTTCATTCTATGTATGTATATATATATATATATATATATATATATATATATATATATATATATATATATATATATATATATATATACATATATATATATATACATATATATATATATATATACATATATATATATATATATATATATATATATATATATATAAATTTGTAAAATGAAATAAAGGAAAGCCATTAATCTCATTCATTTCGCATACTTTGCAGGAGACAGGTCACTGCTGATAACGCTATAACCAAAATAATAATTTTCATTCTCTGCTTGTTCACGACAACAACCGTAAGTTTGGACAGTTTCTGACAAATCAAAATTAATATTCTGTATGATTTTTCTACATTGTTTTCTTTCATCCTGATGAAATCTTTCAATAAAGACGAAACGTTGATGAATACATAAATAACATAGTTGTTGGCTTTCTTTCTTTCATTTTACATTAAGTCGGATCATTTTATCACCACTTTTCTATATATACATATATATACATGTGTGTATATATATAATGTATATATATATATAATGTATATATACATATATATAATGTATATATACATATCTCTCTCTCTCTCTCTCTCTCTATATATATATATATATATATATATGGAGAGAGAGAGAGAGAGAGAAAGAGAGAGAGAGATTAGGAATAAGTAGTATTAGCGTGTAGATGTATTTTCCCAGCAGGAAACACTTATATTATGGCAATCGTTATGAAATTAACAATTTCCAGCTGATAAATATCATAAATAAATACATAAATAAATGAATGAATAAATAAATAAATAAATAAATAAAGGAATTAATAAATAAATGAATAAATAAATGAACCTAAAAAACACGCATCAATTAACGTCGGTGTCAATTATGTTTGTATATCAAATATCTTTGAACACGTTGTTCACATCACGCAACTTGTCCAACTTAATTCAACCGGTTCCGCAGTTCCTAACTGAAAATCCTTAGTTTCGTTCTTTTTTCTTTTTTTTTTTCTTGTTTTTTCTCAGTTTTTTTTTTCAATTATTTTTCAATCAGTGACGTTTTCATCGATTGCAAGTTGACTCATTTTATGTTGTATGTATTTTGATGTATTTTAATACATTTGTGTGTTTATTTATAAACATATTTTCTTTGTCGGTGTGTTTTGTAAATCTTAAGAGCTCTTGTAAATGTTGACATCGGTTCGACAGAAGAGTGAGGAAATTTATTACACTGAGAACCATGCCTTTCCCTCTTTCTCTTTCTCTTCTCCCCCCCCTCTCTCTCTCTCTCAGTCTTTATGTGTCTGTAGAACTCCCTCTTTCTATTCCAGCTATCATTTTGTTAAGAACCACATTTTTTCTATAACACCCTTTCGCTAGGGTACATATTCGTGTTATGAGAAATTATGTAGCTGAAAACTCGATACTAATTTCTCATTTATACTCATTTAACTCTCCTCTTTCTCGTACACTATCTATCTATCTATCTATCTATCTATCTATCTATCTATCTATCTATATATATATATATATATATATATATATATATATATATATCACTCTGTATACTAACACCCTCCACACACACACACATAAACACACACACACATATATATATATATATATATATATATATGATAATGCTTATAAATCACCTTATAAAAGAGAGTTACTTTCAAATAGGGAATACATTATTGCTCCAAACAATAGGTATTCCAATGGGTTTGGATCCGTCTCCATTTTGGGCAAATCTATATTTACATAGACTGGAATATATATATATGTCATCATTAATAAAAAATGATATATCTAGAGCGTATAGTTATCATGGATGTAGGCAATATATTGACGACCTTGTTTGCATTAATGATAGCGAAGAGTTTGCAAATACTGAACATTTAATATATCCTAAAGAGTTAAAATTAAACTGTGAACATAAGGGAACACAAGCTACTTTTCTTGATTTGGATATAAAAATTGAAGATAAAATATTTATCTATAAACTGTTTGATAAAAGAAATTCATTCCCTTTTCGTATCGTGCGAATGCCATATAAAAATAGTACTAGCCCTGTGTATATATTTTACGGGAGTATTATGTCTGAATTTCTGAAGATTGCTCGTGTTACCTTAAAATTAGTAGATTTCATGCCCCCAATTTCTGATCTAATAATAAGAATGATTAACCAAGGTGGCGATCAAAATAAAATATTTAGACAATTAAATAAACAATTCTCGCAATCCTGCTGCTTTTAAATCTTATCAAATTAATCAAAATAAACTGATAGAACAAATCATAGGATATATAAATAGAAATAATGTAGAATATATATAAACGTATATATAACACATCTACTAATTATAATAAGAAAAACAATAAAAATACAGTAGAAAGAAACAAAGAAATGTTAAAAAAGAAGAAGAAGAAGAAGAAGAAGACGAAGAAGAAAATCGACAGTTATGAACGCCGATTTAAAACACCGGGAGTTGGCAAAGAAGAAGAAGAAAAAGAAAGAAAAAGAGAACAAATTAACGGTTAACTTATAGACGCCGATTTAAAACACTGAGAATAGAAAAAACTCGACAGTTGTGAACGCAGATTAGAAAAACTGTAAGTGAACAAAAAAGATTAATATTTATTTGAGGTTGACAACAACGGGGAGATGGACAACAAAGGAGGACGAGGGAGAGAAGGAGGAACTAAAGGTATATATATGTATGTATATATATATATATACATATTTATTTATTTATTTATTTTTTTATTTTTTTATGTGTTGATGTTTTTTATATTTATAATATAAAACTTAAAATAATACATTAATCACTTAAATAATAGTGTCATGGATTCGTCAAAACACTTTAAAATGCAGCAACATTTTTGTAAGTAACGGATAAATTTTATTAGACAGACGAACAGCACAGGTAAAGACAATTTTTTGTGTGTCTTAAATAACTAATATAAGTTAGCAAAACATTAATACGGAACAAAACGTAGATTTAGTATAAGGAACGTATGAAATTACGTATGAAATTAAATACTGTCTTGTTTTTAAATTCCCGAAACAGTTTTTCATGGTAAACAACTGATGATCCCTTAAAATAGTGTTAGAAATAAACTAATATAATAACTGTAAAACATAAATTGACTTACATGAGTGATTTTCCACTGGAAGACTTGGGACTATAAGTTTGTTTGTTTTTTTAATATAGTTTTAATGGTTGAGAAACTTCCGAGACTATATATATACCAACAGTTTAATAAAAAAACACTACTCCCCACTTTGATTTAACACTTTTTCTTATCCTGCTACCTCACATTTTGGATTTCTCACTTCCATAACGCCACTAAAATATGAATATTGACACTTTTAATTAAACATGTTTTTCTGTATAAATCCTGTCTCGGAGCGAAATATCACATCAAATCATGACCCTGTCTTTATCCGTTTTTCTTCAAATTAGTCTTTGATTTGCTTGTGTTTTGGCTTATCTTTCTTTACGCTTACGACCTATACATGCTGTTGGATTCGCATCCTCTACACACAAATATATATAATTTATATATATATATATATATATATATATATATATATATATATATATATATATATATATATATATATATATTATTTTGATTATTTATATATATATATATATTATCTTATATATCAAATGATGTCGTTTTGTCCCTTTATCGTTGACAATTATAGACTTCACACCATAACTTAATATGCTACACATTTCAGATAAACACTAACATCAATTGCTAACTTGTGTTCCACGAAAAACTAGTTACATTTCCCCTCCTTAAAAAAACATTACATTTAGTCCGATCCATTTTCTTCTCAAAAAACATCTTCCACAGAGAAGGTATCAAACCATTGCACTCGATCCTATTCAACTCCTCTCACGAAACTCATAATCAGTGGGGACCATGAATCCATATTCGTACCATAGGAATATTGGATTATCGGATGAATATCAAATACAATTACCGGTACGCGTATTATACACAGCAATCCTATTCCGGAATTTAGGATAACATTCTCTAACACTTTTCTCTCAGTAGTACCACTCAGTCACAATGACGTCGTTTATCGAATCATTGTGAGGTAATTCTTACACTTGTTAAGACGTGTTTACTGCAGTATTCGCTAAATATAAGCATTTAATACGTTACTTATACAGTCTTTTCGAATGAACGTTACTTAATTTGTATTTTCGAACAAACATGATAACATTGATTATACACAGATAGAAACAGATTAAAGAATACACTCTTTAGACACCATTTTCATTACTTCTTACAATTATCCTATCTATTTTACTTTTTTTTTTGGAGGGGGATTAGAGTCTCTAATCTAAAAGTGATTTTCTTATCAAATAAATCATTCCCCCACCCCATCCCGGTGAACTCCTAAAAATACTGCCTTACTTTACAATACATTTTTCATTCCCGTTTAAGGTTAACGTGTAGTATATGTTCCGATACTATACTTTATCTTACCACTCTTCAATCACTGATTAGAATCCTTCTAAGAATTAGATCCATATTTGATTTTGGTAGAGATGGATTTTGCCAACATTTAAAACTGATCTTTTGTCCAACTCGATTTTAATCATTACTGATTAAACACTATCTTTCAATAAAAACTATTCAAATTTCCGATAAGAAAAAAAACGATAACATTGATTATAAACAAAAAGCAAATGATTAACACTCTTTACATGCCCTTTTTCAATATTTATGGCAATATACACAGCTATTTAACTTATTCTTTTAGGGGGATGTCTAATTTACAAGATATTTTCTTTTCAAGTAAACTACTTTTACCGTTCGCAAACAATACAAACGACACTTTCGTTATTTTTCGAATTTGATTAAATCGTAAGATAGCCATCAAAATACAAGCGCTGGAAAATAACATGCTGATTTTGTCTTTAACATTTTCTTGATAGATATTAGGTTTCCCGCGTTTTTAATGGTACATTTTCGGTCACAAGGATCGTATAATTAGTACTCAAATACTTACATCTTATCAAAAACGAAAACACGCTGGTTTATGCACTTATTTTATAGTTTGTACATATATCATCTGTTTTCTTAACACAAATATATAACAAACTATTAGCTATTTTCTACGATTTATTTTGTTCAAACAAAAAGACAATTCTGAAAACATTAAAAAACAAATTTGTTTTTTTATCATTGAAAAAAAAAATGACGAATAAAAATGTATTCGGTTATTATTTGTGTATTAAGAAATTAAAAAATATTCGATTGATTATTTGTTTTATTTCAAACATTAATTTTTGATAAAATGTATTCGGTTGATTATATGTTTATTAAAAAAAAAGACATTCGATTGATTATTTGTTTGATTTCAAAAAATAAATTATTAATAAAATATATTATAGCGTATTATATTAAAAAAAACATTCTGAGTAAAAATGAAAACATACTGAACATTCGATGAAACTATAATTTGAAGGAACATTTTCACGCTTAGAACCGGCTTTCATTTAGGTCAACATAACTCGGAGGCCAGGAAGAAATATTACAAATTACCAAGATACATCAAATAATAACGTATTTAAAAACTTGAATATTATTTGTAAAAAAAAAAATATGAACGCTAAACACAAAATGTTTGCTTTGATTATTTCTTGACGAAAATACGAAGGGCGTTCATACATCTGCCCGTCAAGTTGAGACTGCCATTTTGGTAGATCGACGCATTACTATTCGCCAAATAGCCCAAGAGGTTAAGATTAGTACAGTGTCTGTGGAAACTATCATTTATGACCACTTGCATATGCATAAGGTGTCTGCCAGATGGATTCCCAGGTTGCAAGCAAAAACGCGTCGAGTGTTCGAGGATGAATTTGGAGATGTGCCAAGAAGATGAGTCAAAGATTTTCAAAAGACTGATTACACAGGAGGAAACTTTGGTCCATCCACTATGATCCAGAGACCAAAGCCCAGTCAATGCAGTGGAAGCATTTGGACTCACTACCTCCAAAAAAAGCAAGGGTGCATCCCTCCGCTGACAAGGTCATGCTCACAGTCTTTTGGGACTAGGACGGGGTAGTGATGACAGATTTCCTGGCAAATGGTACCACAATTACAGGAGCCAATTACGCTTATATATAAACCCAGATCCATGATTGCACACTTACATAAATTACATTTGGATTTTTTTACTGACTTCTTAATATATTTTTCATCGGACAAGGTCATTGTTTTTTTCTTTAATGACTCATTGAAAGGGAGGTCTTCTTTTTCTTAAACGGTGACAAAACTACTAAGTATTAACTTTTCTTTGGGGAAAACTGGATACACTTCAGAAATAGGGTTAAAACTATTTCAGAAGGAACATCCTTAATCTAATCTAAAATCTTAAATATTTACTTTTATTTTATTCCTTTCTTGCTCATGTTTTTTACGGCTGTTTACATGTAATCGCTAAAAGAATAGACTCTAATTTTTTTGTTGAGGGAGAAACTACGATGGGTGTCATACTAAAAAAATACTGATGCTTTTTGTTACTTTGATTTAAGACTACTTCTACAACATGTTAAAGGTCCACAGAGCTTCAATGACTTAACAACTATTAATGGTAAACTTATGTTAAAGGTCCACACAGTTTCAATGACCTAAAATTATCAATGGTTAAGTTATGCACAGAGACTACTTCAGGATCCTAATGACTGAGATGCTACCTTACTAGAATTATTTATATATGGATATGTTAAACATTTGTGTGCTCTCATGTTGACTATATGTGCAATGTCTCATCCAGCACGATTTTATGATGCGCACAAAAAAGTATTTAGTGAACATGTCCTTCTTAAGAAAGTACTGCATGGCCGCGTACATTTAGTTACTAACCGCATGAGTAAGCATCGATCACCTGGGATGATATTGCACAACTAAATAAGAAGCAGACCCGGGACAAACACTTCTTATTGTTCCACGTCGAAGTCCCGCTGATGCGCTCAATGCTTCCAGTAAATTGTCATATTTGTGAAAGTACACACATATTATTGACGTTCAATCGCGCGCAACGATCTTTTTAAAAATGTATTACTTACAATAAATCAACATTTTGTGTAGAGAAATACTTTCATCTACTAACTCTAACTACTAACTCTAACGTATTAAAAAAGTGTTTTGGGAGAGGATGCGAGTTTTGGTGGGCACACCTAAATTGTAAAGTTTACAAAATATGTGCCCATGTAACTCACTCTTTTGTTGAGAATATATTATAGTTAAAACTCCGCTCGTGTCTTTCAATCGTAGGCGTGCCCTTTTTCTTCCCGAGATTCTCAATGATAGCTCTGCTCTTGAGGAGAAATCGACTCTGAAACTTCTTGGTCTTTCTTTCTCATCAAGTCTTTATTGGAGTTCAAATATAAGATCCATTGCTCTTTCTGCTTCTCGTAAAGTCGGTTCTCTCTTTTGCTCCAAAAACTTTCTAACAACTGGGGCTATTCTCTATCTCTACAAATCTATTATAAGACCACGTATGGAGTACTGTTGTTATATTTGTGATGGTGAATCTCTGTCCCATTTGCTAGATCTTGATAAGGTGCAGAAATGTATCTGTAATTTGATTGGCTCCACCATTTCTTCTTCTCTGAACTCTCTCTCTCTCTCTCTAACGGACGTGATGTTGCGAGTGTCAGTCATTTATCTAAATACTATTATAGCATGTGTTCTTCAGAATTGTCTGATCGTCTCCCTGTTTCTTTTGTTCCACCTCCTTTGACTGGTGTATCTAGTGGTCTCTATCAGTTCGCTGTTTAGATACCTAATTGTAATACAGCTTCCTATTCCAGTAGTTTCTTTCTAAGAACTGCAGGCTTGTGGAACTGTCTTCGTGATGACTTTTTGCTTCTACCTATAACTATGGTGTTTTCAAGATTACGGTCAATAGGCATCTCCTGTCTTTGCGATAATCATATATCTTTCTTGTTAGCTCCTAACATCAAGTGACTTCATGCCTTGCCTGAAGCGATTTCCATAAATATATATATATATATATATATATATATATATATATATATATATATATATATATATATATATTCCAAAATAATAATGAGCGGTTCGTTTTTTTAAGAGTTTATCTCATACTAGAAAATATATAAAAATATACACATACCTTATTTTATATATATATATATATATATATATATATGGTAAAATGAAAAAGGAAAACCAAAAAACTGGATGTTTTTTTATGTGTACATCAACGTTTCGTCTTTATTTATAAGACTTCATCAGGATGATGATATAGGGAAAAGATATCATGCAAGCACGGATACATGTAGGGTAGACATGTTGGGAAGAAAAATAAAATAAAATGAAAAATACTAGCAGC
Source organism: Sepiola atlantica (assembly GCA_963556195.1). Classification (NCBI taxonomy): domain Eukaryota; kingdom Metazoa; phylum Mollusca; class Cephalopoda; order Sepiida; family Sepiolidae; genus Sepiola; species Sepiola atlantica. The sequence continues at coordinate 187,397,402 of OY744520.1, read as the reverse complement.
GTCTGGCTGGACGTCCGTACTTGTTAGAGAATGAAAAATGAGTGGGAGAAAAAAGGGGAAGGGTGGAGGGAGCAAGGACTACTGTGGCTGGCGATGAGAGAAAGAGGTGGGGGATGAGCAGGGGTAAAATGGATGGCAGAGAGAGATTGGAGGAAAAGGGGGAGCCCTTTTCCTCCAATCTCTCTCTGCCATCCATTTTACCCCTGCTCATCCCCCACCTCTTTCTCTCATCGCCAGCCACAGTAGTCCTTGCTCCCTCCACCCTTCCCCTTTTTTCTCCCACTCATTTTTCATTCTCTAACAAGTACGGACGTCCAGCCAGACGCTGCTAGTATTTTTCATTTTATTTTATTTTTCTTCCCAACATGTCTACCCTACATGTATCCGTGCTTGCATGATATCTTTTCCCTATATCATCATCCTGATGAAGTCTTATAAATAAAGACGAAACGTTGATGTACACATAAAAAAACATCCAGTTTTTTGGTTTTCCTTTTTCATTTTACCATCACGTCGGATTACCTTCATCCTTCTCTTCCCATATATATATATATATATATATATATATATATATATATATATATTTATATATATATATATATATATACATATATATATATTAGAAGAGTGTACGGGTGTTTACCAGCGTGTCGTGTCGATATTCATTAACAGCGAAATGCTGGTTAACTTAAATAGGATGTTCTAATGTTCTAATTTCATAAAGCTCTAATTGTATTTCTCATTTTTGAAAAATATTGATTCTAATTTCATTCATTATTATATTTGAACCTCATTAATTCATTGATATATATATATATATATATATATATATATATATATATATATATTTACAATTTAAAACATTTTTTAAATTAAGTTACAAATAAACAGCATGTACCAATATATGGAGTTTACAGCTGTTTAAGGCAGTATTTATTTTAAGTCACGCAATGTACCATAAAAATGATGAATGCTGACAATCATTATAAAAAACTGTTCCATATCAGTACCTATATTTCATTTATTTTCTCTATCTTTTTCTACCTATCTGTTTCTCCTCTTATCATATAAATATATCACCAAACAAATTATTCTCTATTTTTACACATACTTTTTGCTCTCTCTCCCTAGTTTACATTTCCCCCTACAATCTCTACAATCTTGTCATACTATCACCAACCCGTTTTGCTTTTTTACTTTCTCACTTCTCTTCTCTTGAATCACAGCTTCCTTGTCTCTTTATCTTTCTCCCTATTTCTCTCTAACAGACACGCTACAACAACATAGATCTGGAGCACTTTCTTTCGGTTATACTCATTTTATTTTTGCATTGTTGCTCTCCGACACGCTCTCTCTCTCTCTCTCTCTCTCTCTCTCTCTCTCTCTCTCTCTCTATCTATCTATCTATCTATCCTTATACCTCCGCTCTCTATTATTTTGTTAATTTCTTTGAAAACGTATTTCCCTCAAACAAGGCAGGCCGCCACTGTAGACGTAAGGGGTTACTGAGAATAAGGGTGTAGGTTTTGGGTATCATCCTAAGTTGAGAGCAGTGTAGCGAGATGTCTGTTTACATTAGTTTGAAACCTCTGCATGTCGGTACAGTCGGGGGAAAAAGGAGCAGGAAGGAAGTTCCAGAGGCCGGCGGCACGAGGAAAGAAGCTATTGGAGTAGGTCGAATTTGTTGGTGTATTTGTGGTACAGTTTAGCGTCTACGTCTCTTGACCAATCGTCACCAAAATGTTGTCAAAATATCGTCATGGTGTAACTTAGACCTGATTTAATTTTCTGAGGTTGAGGTCAAGTAAAGGTCAAACTTAAAGAGACGAAAACGGTGATGGTCATAATTTTGGCGATAATGTTTGCTCCGTTAATCTTATAGACTCGCTACTTGCCCCATATTGTAACCAATTAAGTCCTGCATCTGACCTTTGACCTTGAGACGTACGGTCATATTCTTCCAAACTTGATGTATGGATCTGATGATCTTTGCTAACAGTAGCCACCATGCAAAATTTCAGCCTGAGTAGATAAATAGTTTTTGAATTATCAACATTGCATAACTTCGGGAATACTTCACAAAATATAAAGAAGTAAGGGTTGTCAGGCGGAGGTAGGCGGTCTTACGGCTGATTTATGTTCTTGTTCATTATGTAATACTTTGTTTCTAACTCAGCGATGTTCCAATGTTAAAATATGTCTTCATCTCAAGAACGGCGTTTGTTATGCACATGCAGAATTTCTATTCTAACACAGATATAGAAAACTCTAATATATCTAATTCTACCTGAAATAGGATTTAATAGTCTCAGGTAAAAGGTTAATTAATCAGATCCATACTTTGCGTTGTTCAGCCTGATTTATTCCGATGCACAGGAGAAAGAGAAGCCAGCGTGATATTGCCTCTGGAGTACATTGAACAGCGGGTAGCATTCCTAATTAGTGACACGCCAACCGAACGCAGCCAAGAAGGAAAATGGAGATCCCATCGTTTTATCGGATTGTTTATTTAATAGTTAGACGTTGCTATAGAGATGGGTTTTATTATTTCTAGAACTTTATATGACATCTAACGTGATCAAATTTACGTGACATAAGTTAAAGAAAACAATACGTGAAAGTCGTTGTGAAGGATGGCAAATTAATGTCTGACCTTACAAGTTTTATATATATATATATATATATATATATATATATATATACATATACACTTTTTCATGGTAAACAACTAGTGTTCGCTTAAAACATTTAAGACTAACGTAAATTCTTGGAAGCAAACTAATATAGTGACTGTAAAAAGTAAATTGCCTTACAAGATAAGTAATTTTCCACCGAAAGACTTCGGACAAAAGTTTTTTTTATTGTATTTTTGGGTTTTTTCCATATCGTTTTACTTCCGAGACTATATATATATATATATATATATATATATATATATATATGAATATATATAATATATATATATATATATATATATATATATATATATATATATATGAAGCAATCCAACAAAAGATATAAGCGTCAACTAATATCTTATAATTAGTGAAACATCCGGATAAAAACTGAAGCTCAATATACTGGATAGAGCATTAATATTATAATATAAAATGAAGTAATAAAATAAGGTGTCAATCAAATTTTATTAGAATTCAAAGTTCAAGCAAAGTATCCTTAAGTCCTTAGCTCATGAGTTTTCAAAGATAATATATATATATATTTGGACTTCTCATATATATAGTATATATATATGTATATATATATAACATATAAGCTAAAAACATAATTTTATTAATTATAATTTATTTAAATCAAATATTTCTTGTTTTTTTTAACAAATTGTTTCGCTTTAAATTGATCCCATTCTGAAAACAAATATTGTAATTATTCCATTTATATTTTCTTGAACTGATCACGAATAATCTACTCAAACATTATATGAATTCGAATTAATAAAGTCTATTGCTGATGAGGAACATTTTAAAAGTTTATGAAGTTTTACTCCGATATAATAGTGATGATGCGTACATAGAGATAAACATGGTTAAGTAGTGATTTTTGGAGCATTATTATAACATTAACACACATCAATTATTTTATCACTTTCGTAATCTACTAAATAATAGTTTAAAATCTCTGCTTGAAATAACATATTAACATTGAGCTTATTTTATTTGCAGTATTTAATATACTCTAGGGATTCATAAGATCTGATTGATTAATAAATAAATGTTATATTATTTTATCTTCTGGGAACATGTGATATATATATATATATATATATATATATATATATATATATATTGAAAGGATCTACAAAGGATATCTAGACATGAGTTGTTTCTTATATTCAACAATACTTGCCTGCAATAGAAGATGCTGTCTATATATATATATATATATATATATATATATATATATATATATATAGAGAGAGAGAGAGAGAGAGAGAGAGAGAGAGAGAGAGAGAAGAAAAAAGAGTGATAAATATGCGACGATTGCCCAAATTTATTTCAAATTTCAATTGTTCAATGCAAGGTTGTCAGTAATAAACTAGTGTTTATTTTTCTTTCCTTAAGCCAAGGCTTTTCAAAGATCGAAATCTTATCATCAGAGGAGAAATACAGATGGATAAGTTGGCTTTCTAAAAAAAACCAAAGTTCAAATATTTGAAAAATATGAGAATTATTATTAAAAATTATTAAAATAATTTATATATATATATATATATATATATATATATATATATATATATATATATATATATATATATATATATATATACTAGCAAAACTACTCGTTTCCACGGCAGCAATTAATCAAGCTGTAGCCTTTTTTACAGAATAAAACAATTTCCATTTTTTTATATTTAAAGTTAAAATATATGTTTTACTCAATGAATTCTATGTCAGGAATAATGGCAATTTATATTTTAGTTTTGAATATTTTAAACAATAATTTAAAACCCAAACATTTAATATATTTATTTAGCCTTGAAAATAAGGTATTTAATTAGTTAATTTTAAAGAAGTTATTCATTTATTTTATGGAAAAAAGTAAAAACTTCTAAACAAATCAAATGCTTAAAATGTAACGAAATAAACGATTTATAAAAGCACGTGTGGGTACGTACAGTTAAAAAATATAAGATAAAAAAGAATATATTTATAGATTTACACCCTCAGCTGAATCCATCTTCAACCAAAAAAATGAGATTCTATTATGTTAGGAGATTACGTGTGAACACCCTGAAAAAAACTTGTCGAAAAGAATAAAAAAAATACCCAAAACAATTATTGTAAAATTTATAGTGGCGGATCAGTTTCGTATATAAATGTCATGTAAATTTATCCCCCCACTTTCGGTTTATTCTATCCTTTTAGGTCAGTTAACCGCATACATTAAGTCCGAATAACAGAGTCGAAAAATCATACGTAAAATAAGTAGAATCCGCCTCAACACCCCAAAGAAATGAGCAGGATTTATCTCGCATATCAAATTATTTTTTGGTTAACTGATCTAAAACGCTTGAATTACCAGAAAATGACGTATAATTTTGCATCAAATTTAACTTTTTTCTTTTATTTCTTGGATTTAAAATATTAGAAACAGTATATATATATATATTTTTTTGTTGCAAATTACGTATTTGGAATTTAAGAAACACGGAACTTTATTTCTAAACAAGTGAACCGGACAACCACCGAACTGTATTATGTTTACCCTAACCCTAACCCCATCGTTTTTTGTCCGGTTCAAAAGCTGTACCAGTACAAAAATGTATTAGACTAAAATAAAGAATCAATTATTTAGACATCTGAAAGTAATTTAGAAGTATTTAAACTGTCGAATAGTAAGTCATTTCTGGCTTTCAAATTCTTAACAAATTTAAAAGAGTGAAAGTTTTAGAATAAAGATTAAAACAACGTTCACGATGACGATCATCTCATTTATTAAAAAAATGTCTATTTAATTTTATTTATTAATATTTATTTATTAACTTAATGAAATAAACTTAATAATAAACCGAAACACTTTTTGTTAACTAAATTGTTTACAACAAATTGTTTCTGGTTATATCTGCTTCCGATTTTCAAAAGGGGGCATTGGGTGTACCTATGTTATGTGTATGTGTGCGAAGTGTCTGCGTACGTGTTTTTGTAATTATTGTTTTTTTCAAAATATTTGTATTAATTATGATAACATTATCGATACAATATTTTGTATAGAGTGAAGTATAAAAATAAAACACACGTATTTATAGAATCAAACATTAATTTATTATGAGCTGTTTAAAAATAGTTATGCAAATGAGTTTAATGCTTATATATACAGTATTTCAGAAGAATATACTCTATAATTAATTTAAATTAGTGTAACCCGCGTTGATAGTAATATAGTTATGATTAATAACAAAATTAAAACACATTTATTTATTCAATTATATATATATATATATATATATATATATATATATATATATATATATATATATATATATAAGGTTCATATTATATTCCAATAACCATGTTTTTATTTTATTATTTTTATTTTTTCACATTTCCAAAAGACATGAAATTCCTGTGAGATATATTTTTAACAGTCCGTTTCATTTGTCTTGTGCCTAACAACATTTTTATGTCAATATAGTCTCTGCAACATTACAATATCATCAGAACAATTCACAAAGAGTAAACAGTTCTTAGATTAAAGTGTCTTGGAAAAACCTACACTATACAGTGGTTTATATTTGGGTTAAACCAAAAAAAAAACACAAAGAAAAGAGCAAACTCACAAGTAATACGTCATTTTGAATTTTTTCCGTTCAGTACTAGTACATCCTAAAAGGGCACTGATAGTACATGCTAATTACATATACTGTCATTAATAATTATATATATATAATTTATTTAGATACTGTATATTACATATTTCAGCAATGTACCGCGGTTTCATCCAAAAGGGCAGATTTAGACATCTTTAGTAAATCTTCGTGCCCAGTGGAATCATCGGAAAGCTGAAAGGATTGTAGGCACGCCTGACAGGGAATGGCGTCAACAATGACAGAAAAAAACGGTGTGTATATATGTATATTTTTAGTTGAAATGCCTACCAGAATCCATCGTTGAGCGTCTTTAGTCTTTGTACGGGAGTTTATCAGAACAATCTGACATGAGAATACTTCGCCCTACAAGTATACCCTAATCAATATTAAATATAACATATAATTTCGCACCAAAATAAGATTCCTTCAACACAACTATCGATGGCTCATACGATGAATTGTTCACCTTGTTTAGAATCGGGTCGTGTTCCCGACTATAAGCGAGGTCATAAAATCAAGCAATTGTTGCATGCAAAAACAGAGTAATAATTAATAAACAAAAGGAGGTATCTAAAATAAAGTTTAGTGAACGTGTGTGTATGTGAGATGATGACGTGTGTGGTGTATGTATGTGTGTCGATAGAAAACAGTTCTTGAAAAGAGTATGTGAAGAAATGAGTCCGGCGTGGGAAAGTCCTTGAAAACCGTATACAAAGAAAATAAGTTGAGAACTCTTACCGTTGTTGAACACGTGTTGACGGAGCGCTGGTGTCTTAGCGTCGTTCAGCGAGGCCAATTGAATAGAGAAGAGAGTGATTTTCCATTTAACCCGGTTTTCATAATCAGAAGGGCAGATAACTCTGGTGTCGTTTTTCAGCGCCACCTATTAGTGAAAAAGCGACACCTAACGGCCAACCGATGCAGTTATGTTTGAAAGGAGGAGGTAACTGCTACAACCTTCTCTTAGTTATGTTACCCGAGATTACAGCACTTCGCTGGATACTCGATAAGATCAGATGGATTTTTTCCTGGAATCCGGCAGGACTAAAAAGACCTCAATCAATATAGACTATAACATAATTAAATGGTCAATTGGGGAGAAGAAAAATTGATGTTATTCTCTGCTTTATTTACTCAACATTTGACATGTAGAGGAGAATCTTGTTTGAACACTTGGAGAACCTTGATATCTATGTATCTCATATAGAATTACGGTTTTAGCCCCAAAGACGGGGCCCTTTATTTCTGAGAGCTTACTGAAGTAAAATGGAAAAAGTATATATGTGTTTGTATACATAGGTTATATTCTCATATATATATATATATATATATATATATATATATATATATATATATATATATATATATATATATAAGAGTCTTATTTATTCAAACATTTCGCTACATATCAAGACAAGCTTCAACTGAAATTTTTGCAAGCTCAGTATCTTAAAGGCGGAAAATAATAAGGTAAATTTATAGAAGTGCACCTTTCGTATTTCGACCCCTAAAAAAAAAAGTATCCTACTTTTTGGGGCAAATTACACGTAAACAGCCTCAACAAATATTCGCTATGAAAAAAAATTATGAAAATTTTTATTATTTTATATTTTAGGAGGAGGGGTCACTTTCCTATATAAGTTATACGTAAAGTGACCACCCATTTCTTGGCCACCGAATCTCACCTCTCGTATTTCGACCCCTAAAAAAAAAGTTTCTACTTTTTTTGGCAAATTACATGTAAACAGCCATAACAAATATCCGCTATGAAAAAAAAATGAATTTTTAAATTATTTTAGATGTTAGGAGGGGTGGGGGATCACTTTCCTATATAAGTTATACGTAAAGTGAGCACGCATTTCTTGGCCAACGAATCTCACCATATGTATTTCGACCCCTAAAAAAAAAAAAGTTTCTACTTTTTTGGACAAATTACATGTAAACAGCCTCAACAAATATCCGCGTGCGGATATTTGTTGAGGCTGTTTTTTTTTTTAGGGGTCGAAATACGAGTAGTGAGATTCGGTGGCCAAGAAATGCGTGCTCACTTTACGTATAACTTAATTAGGAAAGTAACCCCCCTCCTAAAATATAAAATAATAAAAATTTTCATAATTTTTTTTCATAGCGGATATTTGTTGAGGCTGTTTATATGTAATTTGCCCAAAAAAGTAGAAACTTTTTTTTTTAGGGGTCGAAATACGAAAGGTGCACTTCTATAAATTTACCAATAATAAATGTCTGCTCTTTACATGGCCATGTCTCAGAATGATCATTCTTAGCCATGAAAATGTAAAAAGCAGAATTTTTATTGTTCACCTAAGTATACCATGCTTGCAAAAGCTTCAGTTAAACGTGTCTTAATATGTAGCCACATGTTTGTATGAATACTACTTTACTTATATAAATAGCTCTATTTACTAATGGACACAATTACATAAACACAATACGGATTCTCAGGATTTTAACCTGGTAATTCAGACTTTATCGTTATTATAATATATATATATATATATATATATATATATATATATATATAAATATATATGTACATATATTATAAGTTTGTGTATTTTCCTTGAAGTATTGTTTAATGTGTATATCAATCTAATTTATAGAAATCCATACTATGTAGAAGTCTAACGGATACACCTGCACTAAAGCAAATTAAATCATATAACGTTGGAATGAATTTTGTAGTTTTCACCTTTAATTAATACAATATTTTTTCTTTTCTATTTTATATCATATTACAATCGTATTTGCGTCAGTGCGGTTCTATGGAAGTATTGTATGGCATAATATTTCGAGGGAAAAAAATCCCTTCCTCAGACGTGTTTTCTAACTTAAATTCAAACGTGCATAGGAAAGATAAACCGTCTAGCCACGGATGGTCTAGTATATACTATCACGACGTATGCTATTTGTTTCATATACTAAGAGGAGATTGATAAGACAACATTATATTTACACACAGTACGAGTATATATTTTATTATATTTATTTTAATTTTAGTATGTTTATCTGAAATAAACGTCAAAGATAATTCTCCGTTTTTACGTCAGCGGCCAGTCTGCGGTACAAGATTGTGGTGTCTATACCGGTTAAATCAGAGCTATTTCATTAATATCATGACGATAAGAGGTTAGGTCAATGCAACATGAAAAGAAATCGTATCGCTAAATAACCTACGTTGCCTTTGCATACGTTGAAGCGCCGATGTTTGTCGATTGGACATCAAAACAAAGTCGGCACATCAAAGGAAACAAGTCATCAACAGAACATTATCCGAAATCGCTTTTTTTGTTAATATCCACTTTTTATCTTACGAGTTCTTAAATGAAATAAAAAACATGAAGAGTCTTAACATACAACGATGAAATCCACAGGTTTATAGATGAAAATAGTATTTCAAACAAAAGAGTGACAGACTGATACACCGATAATTTAAATGTATGCGTGTCAGATTGACGAAAATACTATTTCAAACAAGCGTGATACACGGAAAGTAAGTATTTACATTACATTCATTCATATCTTATGAATTAGATGAGCCTATTGTTGGCATCGGTTACCCCGATATGTTTCTAGTTAGAATTATTTCTAGAAATACATCAGGTATTTACAGGAGGGACAACGTGAAGGTTGCCAACATCTTACGTGAAAGTGTTTCTGTGGGACCAATTGGATTCGAACTTCGCATACCCAGGTTGCCAGTCCGTGTTGTTTACCACTTAGCCACCACCATCTTGAAGTGTTTACGTAAGTGTGGCTGATCGACAGAAAGGAAGTATTTAATAAAGCGTGACAGATCGACGGGGAGTAAATGATTACTAAAGTGTTAAATATCGACAAAAAGTAAGTTTTAACTTAAGCGTGACAGATCAGCAGAAAGAAAGTATTTACTTAAGCCTGACATATCGACAGATACAAACTATTTACTTAAGCATGACAGATTGACAGAAAAAAGTATTTACTTAGACGTGACAGAAAGAAAGTATTTACATAAGCGTGACAGATCGCCAGAGAAAAAGTGTTTACTTAAACGTGGCAGATAGACAGAAAAAAAGTATTTACATAAGCGTGACAGATCGCCAGAAAAAAAGTGTTTATTTAAACGTGACAGATTGACAGAAAAAAAGTATTTACATAAGCGTGACAGATCGCCAGAAAAATGTGTTTACTTAAGCGTGACAGATTGACAGAAAAATATTTACTTAGACGTGACAGAAAGAAAGTATTTACATAAGCGTGACAGATCGCCAGAAAAAAGTATTTACATAAGCGTGACAGACTGACAGAAAGGAAGTATTTATTTAAGCGTGACAGATCAACGGAGATAAAATATTTTCTTAAACGTTACAGATCAACAGAATAAAATTATTTATTTAAGCATGACAGATGTACGCAAAAGTATTTCTAGAAGCGTGTCAGATTGATGGAATAAGAGTATTTTCTTAAGCATGACAAATTGACAGAAATTAAGTATTTATTTAAGCGTGACAACACGAAAGAAAGGAAGTATTTACTTAAGCTTGACAGATGAGCAAAGAAAAAGTATTTATTTAAGCGTGAAAAATCGACAGAAAAAAGTGTTTACTTAAACGTAACAGATAGCCGGAAAGCAAGTATTTACTAAAGCATGATAGAAAGTACAGAAGAAAGTATTTACTTAAGCGTAACCAATCGACAGAAACAAGTTTTTACTAAAGCGTGACAGATCGACGGAAAGTAAATATTTACGTAAGCGTGACAGATCAATTAAAAGAAATTATTTATGTAAACGTGATGGATCGACGGGAAGAAAGTATTTATTCAAGCGTGACATATCGCCGGAAAGAAAGTATTTACTTAAGCGTGACATATAAACAGAAAGAAAGTAGTTGCTTAAGCAGGACATATCGATGAACGAAAAGAAAGTATTTATGTAAGCGTGACAGATCGACAATAAATATTTTAGCGTGACAGATCGACGATTATTCGTTGATTGCCATTCACAGTCATTCGTTGTAGAAATACTTCAGACAACAAGTGTTTCATGTTCAAACCGAACGTATTGAATTATATTATTGTTCTGCAATCACTCCTAACAATCGCTGCTCAGTCGTTAGGGTTACTCACTTCTTTCCTTTTAAAAGACAGACAGAAATAATTCAGACAAGGCCATGTCGACAGGATACTCAGTGGTTTATTAAGACCCAGTCTATTTTATATTATCATGAAAGTAATTGTCCCGTGCGGAAAATAGTAGATAGAGATTTTTTGTTACCGCCATGAACTCATCTTTAGCCTGTTCTTATTGCTCGAATGCTTCTTCGAAACTGTCTTCCACCTATCACCAGAAACCACATTCGCTCTTATTATGTCACTTCTTTTTATTAAATTCACTTTCGTCCTCACAATTAAAAACTTTCAGTTATTGTTGCCATCTTGATTTCTACCTGTCGCACATTTGTCCTTGAGCCTGTTTTGGTTCTCCTGTACCCGTACTTTCCCGCTATATATATATATATATATATATATATATATATATATATATATATATATATATATATGGATCTTTTTATAGATGATAAAGAGATGGTTACTGGAATTAAACTTTCTATTGTTTATTTATACATGCTCTGGAGTAAAACAAATAAACAAATACTGAGCTTAAATCGTTAAAGTCTGACTATTAATAATAAAATATGCATGTATATATTCATATAAATACATGTGCTAGTTAATTTACTCACGTAAATATATTACATTATCGGAACCGAGCTAGGCAATACTGTTATTAAATATATGGACCTTTGCTCTATCTTTTTGCAATGTTTAGTCATCCTCTAAAATACATGCCCGTAGTAAAATATATTAGCACATGATGAAATGTAAATGAATTATGTTGGCCTTGACGTAATTTTGATTTTTTTGTAAGACACCCTGTAGGTAGGTCCATGATGTTTGAACAACATAGCGAAGCAAAGTGTAGTATCTGTTCTGATACTACACTTAATATTTACTTCTGTTAGTGAAAGATACATTTTTCGAGACTGAAGCAATTTTAGTTTTTGTTCCAATACAGCGTGCCTCATTTTGGGGAGCTGGATTTTATTTACATTAAAAACTGTGGCGAGGGGACAATTAAATAGGGAGTCTTTTGTACCCCTTTTTTCTTCAGTGTTACTCTCTATCTCTCTATTTCTTTCTCTCTTTCTCTCTATTTCTTTCTCTCTATATATATTTCTTTCTCTCTCTCGCTCTCTTCATGTTATTAATGTTTTATTCAACCTGGGTTTGCACCCACTACTCCACCTGCCCAGCGTGATAAGCGAGACCTGCCTTACTTGTATTATCCCTAATAACCATCTTTTATGTTGTTTGTTTTTATTCTTAACTGTCGACCAGTTTCTCATTTGTATCCCTTAACGTTGCTGCGTGCGATTAAATCATTACAGTTTGTGGTCACGTTTTCCTCTACGTTAGGTTTCAATTGGAAAATATATCTTTTTAAAAGTTGAACTGCTCCTAAATGGTATCCAGATGTTGTATCTACCGCAACCCTTTTGGATCATTCCGGAAAGCACTGTTAAAATAAGAGAAAACAAAAACAGTGTTGACTATTTTCTTTCCCACATGGCCATTCTATCTCTGCTTATTGAAATTGATGTCATGCAGTTGATACCGTGAAGGGCGTGTTTCAACGAACGTTAATCATTCTCGTTGGCACGTGACTGGATTGCTACTTATTATTGGTGAACGATGTTGAAGATATCTGATGGATCTTTTCTTCTGTATAAATTACTAGAATAATAACCGCCGCAGGACGGGTAGAACTGATAGTCGCACTACGTTATGTCTTTTTACAAAGATTAAAATCAAAATAAAATGCTACTACACCTTATGTCTAGAATCCTTATTCTAATTTTGATAAACATCATGGCATGATTTTGATTCTAGAACGTGTCTCTCATGTAATGCTTAAGCTTAAAGGATTTTAAGAAAACATGAAATTCAGGGAATCTTGTTTAATTGGTGTCTAATGACTACGAATCAAATTCTATGAAAATCTAATATATTTTACTTGTCCAATGGGAAGCTGTTTCAATATTACGCCCCCTAAAGCTCTTTAAATGTACCTCAGAAAAACTGAAATATGTGGAATATTTATTTATTCATGTCTAACATATATTGTTAAAATTTAACAACAATTGGAGGTGTCTTGATTTTTACGAACGGCTTCAACCACTTTTTATTCCCTTTGTGTAAAATTGAATTAAACAAAATATAGCCGGCCATACCCACATTTATGCCTTGCAGCTGTGTACCAAAATTCATAATGATCACTTGATTAGTTAAGAGGTGGATGCTGTACATAAAAATATATTAACATATAGTTAAGAGGTGGATACTGTACATAAAAATATATTAACATATACACATACCTAACTTTATATAAAGAGAGACTAACGAGAATATCCGCTCAATACATGTACATAAGACTTAGACGACGTGGGAGGAGTGTAAATAAGGAAAGGGGGTCGGACGAGTGGCGTCAATGAAATCGATTAACAAGGAATTGACTAAGCGGGTCGTAGAAAAAGGCACATCTATTACATTCCGTTACATTGAAATAATACTAGGTATAATGTAGATACTCCCCTTGTATATTCTGGGAAAATAGCAACTTATCTTCAATGAAATGTAAAGAATGGTTCGTTTATAGTAGCTATTAGGTTTCGGTATTAATGACCTTAACACGTTGACATACTGTACAACAGGCACAGGCTTATAATGTGTTTTTGCCTTAGATCTATATAAAATGTACATGTGTTGATGTGATACCATTAAATAAACGGTCAATTTAGTCTGGGACATGGCGATCTGTATAACAGGCCAGGCGATACTGCAACTGTGGTCTTTTACTGGAAGTGGGGTAAATGTTCTTAGATAATGTTGGGTTGGTAAAAAGTTCCCACTGATTTTTAAATTAAAATTTAAAAGCTTTAATAAAACAAATACCAACTAATTAATTAATCTCTTATTATTCACAACTTCTTCGCAACGGTCAACACGATTTTGAACACTTCGTTAGTAGAAATCTAAAAGCAAAAGCAAAAAACAAAACAAATAAAAGTAAAAAGGTTAATTTTTCGTAACTTGACATTCGATTTTAATTATTTGAAAATAAACTTAAATTAACTCGAAAAAACAAAACAAAAAAGATTACAAAATAGAATTCTCGGGGGAAAAAATGATTCCAAAATTTGAAGGAACGGTGGAACTTAGTTGCTAACGCAATAGATAAAGCAGTTAAAACAGAGGTTCACTTTTTCTGTGATATTACATTGATGTTTTCATGTTTTTCGTACATGTAAAAATAATAGTAACCACAAAAAATTAATTGATACACTTCACAATTGTTGACATGGTCTTATAGAATAAAAAGACAGGTAACATTAAATTAATGCGTTTTCTGGTCATCTCTGTATACCGTCTCTTTGCTACACACCTATTATAGTCTTACAATTTTTTCTTGACGCTATAAATTTATGTCTATTCTTAGTTGACTTATAGCGGCCGAATTGTCGGAATGCTTGCTGCCTATGAGCAATAGTAGCTGCACATTTCGAGGTGAACCATTGTGGTGAGTGGGGCTTGCTGTAGAATTTTTGGATATGGACATTTGCTTCAATGCTTGCTTTGACCTATTCGGTTACCTCATTTGCGCACTGATCAGTAGGGAGAGAAAAAGTTTCGCTGATGGAATAAAAATCAGTTTGCCTGTAGTATCTCGTCGTTTTGAACAACAGCTTATCAGCTTTGAGGCGATATTTTAGGATGATATCAATCATTACCACACAGTGATCAGCGTTCCCTAGCGGGCTATGGCCATTCGTCACACAAGCCTCGGGCAGTGAAACCTAGAACAGGTCGATAAGTGAGGCTTGCAAGTCCACACGATCGGGGAGACGTGGCGGGAAAGTGACAGTCTGTGAGAGGCAGTGCGTTATGGAGAAACTATATATGGAGCTACAAGCTGCGTCTGTATAGTTGGAGAATCCAAGCCAGTCACGGGGATGTGCATTAAAATCCCTGGAACATGTATTTGGGCACTCGGGTCAAGTTAGAGTGCGTATCTATGCTTACAAAGTTACACATGATGCGGTCTTGGGTGGAAGAAGAACGGTATAAGAAATATAAGTAACTAACGCTGTAAGGTGAATCTAAAGCACACGTAGGTTTGATCATCTGTTTCTAGCCTATATTCTCTCGTCAAGGGGAGAGTGTTTATATCTTTTTCATAGTCTTTTCGGCAGAATGGAAAGTATTCAGTCATGTCAAAATAGTGTGACGAGATTGAGGATTGTAGGTTTGTTTCACTTAGTTCTAGGATATCCGGGGTGTTTACAAGGAGAAAGGTTTCTACGTCATTGCTGTTAGTTCTAAGCCCCGAATATTTGTGAATTTTAGGCTCAAGTGCGGAGGCGAATATGTTTTGGTGGGTGTCTTGTTTATGTTTGTTTCTTTTTCTTTATATTGTCATTTTGGTTTTAGATAGAGTGGGGAATACAACGTGGGTGCTTGTTTGGTGCCAATTAGCTCACACATCCAGACCATTAATTGAGACTTGATCCATGGCGGTTGTGGCCTCCGGAATGCCAATCGCGGATAACTGAAGGGTCCCGTTTCATACGTAACATGGTACGTACAGTTACCCACGATATTATACAACTGTTGATGGAGCAGCCGTTATTAGTACTACATAAGTGTTTGGGCTCCTGTACTACAAGTCGGAAACAGCAGCCAGACAAGCTGTCTAACCTGTACCTTCCAGCTGTCGGAACAAGACCGAACCAGATTAGTTATGTGAGACTTATTGTCAGAAAAGATTTCCCCAAGTTGCCCAGACAGACAGAAAGAGAGACGGCGTTCGTTGTTCTAGTCAGGAATCAAGGCCAAGAACTGAGTGTCTTTGAGGTGTCCTTGCGCTTGTACCTCTGCGTCTGGCTAATAGATAAAGGAGTGCAAATGTCGGGTGGTAGGGAAAACCACTCTAATCCTTAAGAAATTTAAGGTTTGTAATCCGAATATTTTGTTCGAGACTCCAGCTCTCGAAAGGTTGTCGATCAGGACTAAAGATGCCTCCCTCCTCCAACGGATTGCTGCCAAGACGTGAGTAGTCAGTAGCACAGTTTTTATCTCAGAGTGTTCCTTTACCTAGATGATGACCTGACAAGGTCTTCGGGTCCATAATACCTAAGGGGTTAACCTGCACCCGTGTATTAGTCAGGTATTTCAGAGCCCTGGCAGGTATTAAAGAAGAAAAAGAAAAATTCCATATATATATATATATATATATATATATATATATATATATATATATATATATATAGATAGATAGATAGATAGATAGATAGATAGATAGATAGATAGAATAAGTTTACGCGTCACCTTCCAGAGATAATAGAAAATGTACTGTTATCATCACATGAAATAATCTAAAAGCAAAATAAAAATAAAAACTTCAGCGTCCAAATCTCAAGTGTGATGTTGTAGTGGATAAAACTAAGCAGACACATTCACTGAAATGGAAGATGGAATTAGAAAAAAATGAATTCAGTGAAGCGGAGCATAACATTAGATAATACAATGTTCATAGATTAAGATGTTAGTTTATAGCATGGACAGTGTTTGTAAGAAATGTTATAAGACCCGAGTTAGATGATCGCCGAGGGCTGTTATAGGGATGACCATGGGTCAGAAGCTTTCAATAAACAAGAAACAAAAACGTACGTCCCATAGAGATATGGGGATATCAGTATCAACACCGTCTGCTCTCGCCCGAGGTCAATTTTGTGAATTTGGAGCACTTTATTTCCTTTGAGATGTTTAGATTAGTCTCGACACTAAGATCAGCAAGGACCAGCGATATTTGAGGAAGGTTGTCATATGTAGACATTGATTGTCGGTTTTACGTGCGTCAACACGACGTTGTTCTATTCAGTGTACATTACGTTGATGATTAGACGTCTTTGTGTGTGATAGATTGTCCAAAGACTAGAGTCCGTCGGATCCTGGTGCCGAAACGTTTTGATTTCACCAGAGATATTTTAGAAAGTTGCGGCTTTTATAACACTGGGTTGAGAGCAATCAGTTATGGGTGTCCTGACTGCATAGCGCTACTGCTGATAATGGTGCTGGAGAGATCGTTTTAGAAGAGTTGTATGTCGGCAAGTAGCGGTTTGGCTGCTGGTCGAAAGGTCATAACCGGCAAAGCAATGCGTGTAGAAGTCGGATCTTGGTTGCTGCTAAGAAAGTGCAGCGAGAAGTCTGTTTGTCTGCTGAAATATTGTTCGGACATTAAAACTCTGACCTTTATTTAATTGATGATAATCTAGCACTGCTTTAATTGGCCGGTCTCTTTCAATCACGTGGTTGTGAACTTGTGTCTGTGCTTGTCAACTGCACAGGTCGTGGCTGTCCGCTCGTTGTCATCGTCCGAATTCGATGCTTGATTTAAACACGGTCAATCATGTAGTCTTGGCCACTGCTGTAACGAATAGATTTTTTACCGAATAAAATTACAATTCTGACTTTTAAAACGGTTTTATTGAGAAATGTTTAAAATAACGGTTTATCAACCAACCGACAGACTTGCAAGCTGAATGACAATGACCTCCAATAAAACACAAAAAACACACCGGTCCGCTTGAACTACTATCCGTACATGAGTACGACCGAATATAAACACATTTGTACCTACTTTTGCTCAAAAAAATAAAATAAATATATATAAATATATATATATATATATATATATATATATATATAAATGTTTTGAGGTACAAAACTTATGAATGCATTTAAAAAGGATGCGCGGAAATCTCTCAAAGACCCTTTCGACTATTATCTCGTCAGGAGAAAATCGATAGTTTTTTAATCAATAATATCGTCGAAAGAAAGAGCAAACGGGGAATTTAATGTGCTAAAATTAACGATTGAGGGATTAAAAGAAGTGAATTTAATGATTTCGTTAAAAACGATTAAAAGGCACTACGTTAGGGGGGATGAGAAGGGAGGGATTCGATATTATTGATTAAAAAACTATCGATTTTCTCCTGACGAGATGATAGTCGAAAGAGCCTTTGAGAGATTTCCGCGGATCCTTTTTAAATGCATATATATGCATATATGTTTTTATATATATATATATATATATATATATATATATATATATATATATATATAATGTTATGAAGCCCCTTTCAAAATCAAAGTTGAGAACTGTACGTGGAGATTAAAAATTGACTGTCACTTAGCTTTAAAAGCAAGGTTCCGGCAACGTTCGTTGAACACTCTCAATTTTGTACTGCCTGCTTTCAGTTTCTTAAAGAAATACTATCACTTATTTTTCTCATCTATAACGTGGTAGTTCTCGCTGTGCGTAGGGATAGAGCGATAGCCTGCACAGTCTATCGTGATTCTGTAAACTGAGTTCGCGCCCTACGGCTGTCTTAAATTATTACTTCTTACACTGATGAGAGCAAATAGCTTGAAACGCTGGCGTCTGTAGGTAATAATAATTTATTTATAAATATTTATTTATATATATATATATAAATATATATATATATAGGCATATACTTCTTATAATGTTCGAAATATTTCAAATTGCAAGCTCAATGAAGTTGTATTACAAGATTCAGAGAAAATATAGTTGAATTTCAATGACACCAGGAGAAATCAATCCAAAATCATGATTTTTATTTTTATATTTCGGCGAATACCTGTATTTATTTTATATTTCTCTGATAAACAACACGCTTCTTATTTTTTAATTTAAAAGGGAGAAAGAGAGAGAGAGATAAAGAGAAAGAAACATACATACAGACATACAGACAGATTATTGATATTTGAGGTAGCCCACACAGAGTCTACTTGAGAACAATGGGTTGTTTAATCACTGGACATAAAATTGACGTATCAGGGATGGATCATTATCTGGAGTGGACACAACTTCTCTTGAATGTCAAGTACTCGCAATCCCAGGAAGGAACCTTGTATAAAGAGGCAATTGCTTATCTCTAAGAGGTTAACTACTTTCTTTGTTTTCTCATTGCCGTTTGTAACATACATCTATTCACCCCCACTGAACAGGCAGCATTGTGTACGTTCACAACGACATATAATTGGTTACGTCACGTGATGGATAAGTGCCCATCAATTTGAAAATAAACGCTGGAACCATCCGTTCATCCGATTCCAATACGAAAGATGAATGTATTAATAATAATCAATAAAAGTTATATTTAGATACGAGAAAGAATGTCACCTTAAAGGAAGAATACACTTGAAGTAGGTCGTAGAGCACATGGCCTGAAACGTAGTGTAGTATTACTCGTGTACTGGACAGAATGGCGAATTACACTGATATATAAAAATATAACGGTACATTTCTATGGTTAGGTTTCGGCGAACGAGTTGTATGTGTGTGAGAGATAGCGCGCGCAAGAGAGATAGAGAGAGTACATGAATTGACGGCGGTTTATTTCCCGAATTCGCTGGTCAACATACTCTGTTCGATCTCAATTTTAGCTAGTTTTACAACATTTCTTCACAAATATTAACCCCCATTCAGAAATTTTGCTTACGCAGTCAATGTAGCGCCTCCCAGTCCCCCTCACCACACGGAACGTGGCTTCCATCTATGTTATCGTTGATTTAGCCACAAGTGTAGTTCCGTCTGCAGATAATTTTTGCAGATGACCCACAGAGGTCTTCGCGTTTCTGCATCAAATCAGCAGATATTTATTTTCCGGTCAGCTATGTCTCTGTCTAAATCAGCCAGGTTTTGTGGCTTAAGGTGCGTGTCTGTGTCATTTTCTCACACCAAAGCCTAGTATTTAGCAGTAGTAACAATTTTAATATCCTCGTCTAAGACAATAGTCCTAAAAAAATATAAATATTGACTATTTCAAGCAGCTTAATCAGTAGAACTATAATTGGAATCTAGCGGAGTTATGTGCTCTCCAAGTGTGTATGTTTAGTTCTGTACCAAGCCTCGTAAATAGCTGTGCATACATACAAAATAGAACGCCGAAAACTATACACTCTTTATATTAATAAATAGAGCCAATAATAACACATATCTTTAAATAATTATACGGGGCTCTTATATTTCTTATAATTAAATACACTCCAACCGAAACGAATTAATTATGTGTTTCTTTTTTTTGTTTTATTTATTTTCTTTCTAATTAATTCAAATAATTACAAGTGGGCGTTGACCTCTCTGACCTTTTGATGTAACGTCAAGATGTTCGGTGTATTTATATTAACAACATGTCGCGGTTCTTAGTCAGCAAAGCGGTAAAGATCTGACTTGAATTGCTGCGAGGGTGGCCAATCGTATTAGCCATGACCCTATAACGACGACCTGCTCACTTTGCAACTCCGCCCACCCTATCTCTTTGTGTCTCCTTCTTTCTCTTTCTCTTTCTCTCTCTCTCTCTCTCTCTCTCTCTCTCTCTCTCTCTCTCTATATATATATATATATATATATATATATATATATATATATATATATATGTATACATATATAGTGTGTCAGGTTGTATATGAAAAGAAATCAAATAAAGTGCTCGATCATATAAGAGAGCTAATATAATTTATTTAGATACTGTATATTACATAATTCGGCAATGTACCGCAGTTTCATCCAAAGGGGCAGATTTAGACATTTTTAGTAAATCTCCGTGCCCAGTGGAATCATCGGCAAGCTGAAATGATTGTAGTCACGCCCGACAGGGAATGGCGTCAACAATGACAGAAAATGGTGTATCTCTGAGGTCGTACCCGAGAAAAACCGGTGTGGGATAGTGATTAACTAAGACTTAAGGGAGATCGATGTTATTTCGTGTATGAAAGGACTTCATTTTATTCCCTAGCAAGTTTTATTTATTTATTTATTTATTTATCTGTTAGCAAGTTTTATTTATTTAATTATTTATCTGTTCTTTTTGTAATATTATTGTTATACCTGAAAAATACGAAAGGGCCGGTTTGGGTTTGTGAGATTAGGGTGCTTTTTTGTTGTCGTTTTTGGGAATAAAATTATGTATCGGATTAATTGTTCGATATAGAGCTGAAAGAGATGATTCAAATATGTTTTTATGGACTTAACGTGTTTGTTTATTTTTGCTTATTGAATTGGTGTTTTCGTATTTTCTGTTCTTTTTGTAATGTTATTGTTATGTCTAGTCTGAGAAAATACGAAAGGGTGGTCATATAGTTGCCGTTTGGGTTTGTGAGATTAGGGTGCTTTTTTGTTGTCGTTTTTGGGAATGAATTTATGTATCGGATTAATTGTTCAATATAGTATTGAAAAGGATGATGCAATAATGTTTTTATGGAATTAACGTGTTCGTTTATTTTTGTTTATTGAATTGGTGTTTTCGTATTCTCTAGATCTTAATGGGAGGAAAGCGGTGTTTCGTTGATATGTCCCGTTTATAACCAGTAGTGTTGAAAAAAAAAGGAGAGCAAAAAATGGTTATAAACGGAATGATAGATGCTATCTGTTATTTCCGTTTGAGGGGTATAAGTTTAGTCTCTTTATTAATGGTGTGTTAATAATATTAATATTTATATTTATATTTACTATTTAGTGTATTTCGTTAAATTCCTTATCTTGTTATTTTATTCAACTCGTACCTACGTCCATGCGCACCGGCAAATACACCCATATACACATACGAGCATAGAACCACACTCATGCCTATACACAATATCTGCACGCACATGGACATGCGTGCACGTACACACATCTTCACTCACATGTACGGGGGGTTATTAATTATATATTTTTTATTATTTATTTTTGTGTTTTTAATTAAATTTCTTATCTATTCTATTAATATTACTAGACACAAAGATTTACTAAAGATGTCTAAATCTGCCCTTTTGGATGAAACCGCGGTACATTGCTGAATTATGTAGTATACAGTATCTAAAAAAATTATATATATATATATATATATATATATATATTTTTAATAAATAAATATTAAATATTTAAATACCTAGAAACATCGATGTCTCATGCTAACGCAATCTTCAGTCTAGGAACTAATTCCCGACGGTCGGTGGGCGCGAACCCCGAACACAAATCGCCACTGATTCGTAGTCGGTGATCTTAACCAAAGGGCCATCGTCAATTAGTTAGTAAATATAGAGTAACTTTGACTGTAAATAGCAACACGTGGCCGCCATCTACCAGGCAGCTAGAGTGATCTTACGAAACGGTGTTCGGATCGCGCATATAGCTATTAGTACTGCTTGTTATTAAAGCTACTCGAAAGTGCCCAGCCCTTGTGGGGATATATATATATATATATATATATATATATATATATATATATATATATATATATATATATATATATATATACGCATGACCGGTAGTGAATAGTCATATCTCTATGCTGATGAGTCCCGATTATTAAGGACGAAATGTATACGTACATAGATAATAAACAATAACGAATATTTATTATTTATCGCTCCTAGAAAAAGTAGAGCACTGTAAGTGTAGTATTAACACAGCATGACATCACTAGCTTTAAATGCATCGTTCCTTTCATTAAGTTGAACGCTCCTAGACGTTAAGCCGCCGATAAAGTGTTAACATTATCACAGTTTATTCGCTGTTCAAAATTGGCCGAGTGGTTAAGGCGTCAGATTTGAGTTGCAAAATACTCGTAATCCGGGGTTTCGAATCGCATGACCGGTAGTGAATAGTCATATCTCTATGCTGATGAGTCCCGATTATTAAGAACGAAACGTATACGTACATAGATAATAAACAATAACAAATACTTATTATTTATTATATAATCCAGGTAAAACATCCACAGGATAGTAATCCAAAAAATTTAAACCGGATTTATAAAAAGTGCTCAATATCAAATAGAGATTTTATATATTATTATTTTTATTTACACAGACATGTACAAAATCTGCGACACTGGAATGTCGATGTTATCGATCAACAGCTGTTATAAACTGAGATCTCATCAGGCAGAGTTAAAATCCGATATTAACCGTAGATCATATCATTATATATATATATATATATATATATATATATATATATATATATATATATATATATATATATATACGTATGTATAATTAATTAATTAAACAAGTTAAAATGTATTGAGAAAATGTACTTAAAAATATTCTTTTCAAACGTGCGTAATACGATGTAGAGCTTTATAAATATACATTATATAAACATTTAAAATGATCTATAAAATACATTTATATTTTAGTACTCAATGTACTCCATCAGGTCCAAAAGTTAATAATTCATCCACCCCCCCCCAAAAAAAAATCAGAGGCCTGAGATTTAAAGCTATTGAATTTCACAATCAGTAGCAGCCGATTTCCGACACGCCGACACAGTTACTCGGCTTATATTCATAACAGTGGGATGTCAAAAAGCAGGTCTTACAAGTCGCAGTCGTAGTGATCTAAATAAATAAAAGCTGTAAACTATCTCCTTGCAACTTAAGCAGTAAAGAGTTCCAATCTGTGGCAGGTTTGGAACGGCATCTGAAAGGCCACGATTCGTCTCCGTGATAGAAATTGTGAAAAATTACACAGAGGATACCTGTATGCAGTTTGGATTTCATAAATACGCTAAATTCACGATAAACAAAAGAGAAAAGACATCATCAGAGCATCTTAATGTAATATAATATTACGTAGAAGTAGGAGACAAAGGCGCTTTAATACATGTTCATTTTGAGCGATACAAAAAAGCAACAACGTAGCGGCACCTGTAAGACTCCATTTTTCCAAATGCAGGCTTCTTGTAACAAATTTCCACATTTCAAATGTGTTTTTCGTTCGATTATATGCGTATACTAATAATTATAACTCGAAATGGTTCCTCATTCAATAATATTTTTAAAAATCGTTACGATTACACTTCATAGGTGAATTGTACGGCTTTTTTCTAGCTGCTTGTTTTTTTCGTCTTAGGCGATACAAAAAATGACATGGGCCTATGAGCAAAATACACTACTTCCGGTTCCGTTTTGTTAAAATCTTGATTATTCTAGCATATTTACACATTGAAAATGAAACTGTTTTTCATCTTATTATATGCGTAATACTGAATAGATTATAACTCGAAATGGTTTCTCATTTAATAATATTAAAAACACTATTCTTATCGCATTATGTTTACACCGTTGATCTTTACGATTACCCGTCTGTGGTAGGGACAACTGGCCTAATTGATAAAATACTTAAACACAATCTCTGGAACACCAAGCTGTAGCAAAGTACAGATAGCAACATCTATCCTTAAAAAAAACCTCGGTTATAAATTTAACTGATAGCGAAATCAAGTGTTAGACCCGAAGAATGGATCCTCTATCTCTTCAAACAAACTGAACTGAAATAATAAAATAAATCTATTTAACCTGACATAGGGATATGGAGTAAGATGGGTAGAGTAGCAACCCTAGTTGAAGTCAGTGTCCCCGATGATGCTGGTCTAAACAGTGCTTAGAGGGTGAAGAGAACTAAATACCAAAGTTTTATGTACGACATGAAAAGAGATTAAAAAATTTGGGAGATTTCAATAATTCCAGTAGTTATTGGAGCCACGTGACTCATGTGGTATTCTTTGTTTAACCCCAACCCCGCGGACTAAATCATACTTTGTTTAGTGATATTATCCGAAAAAACAGTATATAAAAAACGGTCTTTATTATATGTGTTGTGTTTATTGTTGTTAAGCGTGTAAGACTTTTGCATAAAGGATCACGAAGGTCGTGCTTCAGAATTGTTTGGTCTGCAGGAAGTCCTGCTCGTTTGTCGCAGCTATTTGTTAACCTGAAAGAGTTGTGTTTATTACCCCTGACACCGAGAACAACACGATTTTAGATTCTGCGTCTGAAACGTCTTTGTTTGCCATACGCAGAAGTAGAGACGACCCGAAGACGACGGATCCTGATGCTGACTTATCCTGGATGTTCATTAGATTCCTGTTTACCAGATAACTCTGACACAACCACGTTGCCCCTTCCGCTACCAAGGTGAAAGAGAAGGGTTGCACTTTAAGATGTTGCTGTTGTCTGTCATTGTTTTCTTTTGTTGCGGCACGCCAAACACAGTTGGTTTATTTTATGTCGAAAGCGTACATGTTTTTGTATGCGATTAATTTGTGGATTAATGTTACTTTGCAGAGATTTGTGTTACGTACAGAATCTGGTCTCCTATAGTGGTCACCCATCTAATACAGATCATGCTAAACGTTACTTAACTTCAGTATTCTTATGGCAACCGATGTGTCAACATGATTATAACTATATAATTGGTTTTGCTTTGTGTTTCGGATTCGCTCACTCATATAAATGTGTGAGCAAAATGTGAAATAAACGGTAAAATCACTTTTTATACTATTAATGTTTGTTTAGTCAACACTGCACGTCTTTGATCTTACCGGTGCAGATTTTCCACACAGCTCCCAATTAATCATTCTTGACACATTGTCATTTCGTCCTTTGTATTCAGGTTTATTTGTTAGTTTCGAGCAGTCCCTAATAATGTTCTACGCTGTTTCACTGGTCTAACCACACATTTCGTATTTATTATTTTTGCTTGTTTCATCAATTGTGCACTTCACAAAATGTGCCCTTTTGTCCCGCGCAAATACGTTTCCATTTGGCTGCATTCATATTTTTTTATGTTCCTTACCTGTTTTCGTATCCGCAATCTTTCCATATATTGCTTCTCTTTCTATGGCATTTAATTATCCGTGCTTTTAGATATCACGAGTTATGTTTCCGTTCGAATTTGTCACCATGTTTGTTTCTATAGAGCGTAGCGTCCACATCGCTTGACTAATCGTTACCAAACTTGGTCAAAATGTCGGTCATGGTCTATCCTAGCACTAATGTAATTTTGGAATATCTCGATCAAATTGTCATAGTCATGGTAACAGAAAAGGCCATGAATTTGGCGATAACATCAATTATTTCGATCGTAGAGACTCACTACTTGGCCCATATTGTAGCGAATGAAGTCCTGCATCATGATGTTGACCTTGATCTTTGAATTTTAAGAGTTCGGTAATGGTAAAAGTTTTAACGGAATTTCAACTTTAATTTTATCAAATTTGATGTATGGATCCGTCAGCCTAATGAGATAGATAGTTTTTGAGTTATCAACGTTTTCATAACAATCGTTAGGTAACACTTCATAGAATATTGAGAACTGAAGTCTATCTTTACGTTTTCAGCCGGGCGTTAGCAGTCTCACGACTGACTTATATTCTTGTCAGTTTCATTAGTGCTTAGCATTTTAAGATGCCTTTACAATAGCTCCATCGATTTTTTACATACTCCTGACAAAATGTTTTCTTCTGGTTCAACACAAAACTGAATATTAGTCAAACTCATTCACATTTCATGGACAAGTAGAACCGATTCGCATCACTCTAAAGACTACATCTTTTGTACGGTTGAATTATTAATCGTGTCCTCCTATCCATATTCTACAGTTTGTATAGGCAATCTTTGTCCATGTGTTGGTCAAATTAAGTGTTCTAAGCTTGGACACGGATTATAGATTATACACATGACCTAACAGTAATATAGACTATAGATACAGATAATTCAACTATTAATTTTTTTACACCAATGAATTTTTTATTATCAATATATCGACCGTTAAATTATTTCTTCTGATCCATTAATCTACCCTAAAATAAATAATTTGGACATCCGTATTAAATACACCAATAAGCCATAATGTGATGTTTATTTCCATTTATTAACATCTCTGATGTTTAAGTATCATAATATGGTCTTGTACTTGATAGTCTGTGTTTCTATTACCAGTATTATATATATATATATATATATATATATATATATATATATATATATATATATGTATACATATATATATATATAATATATATATAAATATCTATCTATCTATCTATCTATCTATCTATATATATATATATATATATATATATATGTGTGTGTGTGTGTGTGTGTGTGTGTGTGTGTGTGTGTAAAAATAAAAATGGAATAAACGGTAAGCAATTCAACAACTAACAAAAATAAACTCAAAAACTCATGTTGTATAGTTCATCCGAAATATTTCGGTCGTTAAAATACGGCCATTTTCGATCGGTTGGTAAACTTTATTTCAAAATGAAAAAGTTACACAGATTTCTTTTCTTCGCTTTCCCAACATAGTTTTAGAATTTTCCAAGCAACCTCACTCACCATCAAAAACATTTTACAAATGCATAAAAACAAAAATAAAGTCCTTTCATCTCCCACTACAGCTGGTATTTATACTATTCCTTGCGCCAACCGTGGAAAAATATATTTTGGCGGGACACAACGTCCGTTAAAGAAACGAATATATGAACACAATCGTGCCATAAAAAACGGTGATACCTCAAATGCGTTATGCACTCACATGATCTCTTCCGGCCACCACTTCAATACACATGAGGCAATTTCTATTAAACATATTCATGATATTAAACTTCGACGTCTCACAGAATCCTGTCTGATCCTATGTCATAAGAACACCATTGCTCAGAGACAAGGTTTCTATAACATTTCCATTCCTTCTGCTAGATCGATTCTATTTGAAATGAATCTAAATGAATACAACGACGGTTAACTTTTAACCCTTGTTCTTCTTTATCCTCCTCCTCCTCTTCTGCTTCCTCCTCCTCCCTTGTTTTGAATTCCTCCGTCAATAGCTTCAAATTACTACTAATCCTGTCATACTTTTGACGATTTCAATCTGCCGTCGGCTTTCAATCAGCAGGCGACATTCAATCACTGATGATTTTTCTCTCTTTCTTTTTCTTTCTTCAATAGCTTTCGACAGTCAAATGTCGATTTTACTCTTTCTTTCTTTTGCTCTCGCTTTTTCTTCTTCTTCTTCTTCTTCTTCTTCTTCTTCTTCTTCTTTTTCTTCTTCTTCAACTGACGTTCTAAAGACACTGGTTGATTGGTCTCAGTTTCTTCTTCTTCCTCCTCTTAATCTTCTTTTTCTTTCTCTTTTTATAACATTCCTCGCATCCCTACTCCCTTCTTGTTGTTCTCTGCACGTGACATTTTCCTCAAATCGTATTCTTTGTATGAATTTCAAAACATTTCTGTTTTGAGTTTATTTTTGTTAGTTGTGGAATTGCTTATCCTTTATTCCATTTTTATTTTTACATATTGTCTGAAGCATTGTTTCTTTTTTTCTCACATATATATATATATATATATATATATATATATATATATATATAGTCATCCACACACAGACTGCGCCGCCGTATCCAGCCGGGATTAAAACTCAACCGTTGAGCTGACAGCCGGCGCTTTTACCCCTATGCTATCATGCCTTAATGCAAGTATAATCTCAATGTAAACATTGTCCAACGCTGGTAGCTTGAAATAGTTTTACCCAATAACCTGTGCCTTTTCTGCTAGCGGCAAATGGCGCTTATCTAACGATAAGCTCTCCAAAAGAAAGGGAGCTTCAATAGTCATCCGCACATATATATATATATATGTATGTATGTATGCTAGAAATATCCGTGGAAATTCCACACTAGCTGTCTTCATTTATCTGCCTAAGTTACTGTTACCACTGTCAACCCAGGAAATAGTCTAATTGTACATTTACGTAGTTTGATGATATCTAGTAGTAGAACGTGGACAGTGAGGATCGAGGACATACGTTGCATGGAGATAAACGATATGAGTATGATACGATAAATGTATAATGTAAGTCTTAAACAAATGGCTTAGATATGATTACCTCAGAGGAAGATAAAAACTTGGCATTATAGTAAACTGTGTGCGAAATAGGAGACTTGGATTAATATGGCTATGTTGAAAGACTGAAGGGGATGTTCGTTCTTTGTTTTAGTAGATGTAGAACAGTTGAGGTAGCAGGGCCTGTTGACTAGGAAAGCAAAGGAAAACATGGGAAAAATGATAAGAATGGACTTGAGAAAAAAGTGAATGAATAAAGATCTGGTCAGAGATAGGTTCGTTTGGAAGTCAATTTCTAAAAGCCATCCAACGCATGTAAGACGACGTTAAACCGATGATGATGATGATGATGATGATGATGATGATGATGATGATGATGATGGTGGT
This sequence comes from Sepiola atlantica, assembly GCA_963556195.1. Lineage (NCBI taxonomy): Eukaryota > Metazoa > Mollusca > Cephalopoda > Sepiida > Sepiolidae > Sepiola > Sepiola atlantica. The sequence goes on along the minus strand of OY744520.1, from coordinate 187,367,876 downwards.
GGTGGTGGTGGTGGTGGTTAACGGAACACTGTGGGAATTCTACGCTTGTTGTCACCATCTATCTGCATAATTTAATGTAAATGATATTTACCTTGAAATATTACATTCACGTAAGGTTGAATTAAGCAGACATTGTCTCCTGTAAAAATAATTAGCATTGTCATTTGAATATGCCTTATATAAATAAAACGAACGCCCCTTTTTAATTAGTTTAAAATTGTGACAATTACATGCTGATAAAAATTAAATTGCAATAAAAAGAATGCCAAGAGAAGATTTAAAAAAAATATATATTTTTTATTTTTGTCGACGGGGCCACAGAATTCGATTTTGAAACAATTAAGTTAAAAATGGGTAAAGTTGATATCTTTGACCTTAGCTAATTTAAAAAAAACTTAAATTTTTTATTTCTTCATGGGAACATACTCCATACAAGGCATGAATCCACTTGCTGTAAGAAGCTAACAAGAACAAATATGATTATTTCAAAGACAGAAGATGCCTATATTGACCTTAGTTTCGAAAACAAACAAAAAACAAGGTTATATGTAGGAGGAAAACCGTCAGCAGGAAGAGAATTACACAAGCATGCAGTTTTTTGGAAAAGTACAACTGGAATAGGAAGCTGTATTACAACGAGGTATCAAAACAGCGAATTGATTCATTTTTTATGATACGGAGATCTCATTTTAAATAGTGTGCAAGGTGATAACGTACGTACGCACATAAAACGCCTTAGCGTATTATTATATAGACTGTCTTCATAATTTACTGTTAATGATATTTTGTTTGAAATAATACATTTGTGTAAGGTTTAATAATATTAAGCAAGAATTGTCTCTTTCTTCTCCTGTAAAAATAATTGTCATTGTCAGTTAAATAATCTTTAAATAAATAAAACGAATATATCTCTGATTTATTTATTTAGCATTGTAACAATTTATATTTATTTATAAGAATAAATATTCTCATTCTTCGTACCGAAGAAAATAATTGTCAGCTAAATATTTTCTTTTAAATAAACAAAATAAAATGTTAATCTTTCTATTTAATTTATTTATTGTTACAATTTAAATCGTTTCAAAATAGCTCTTGGCCTTTTGGCTAAGATCAAAGTGTAGTATCTGTTCCGATGGATACTGCACCCCATGGACTGGTATTGTCTTGGCCTCTGGGCTTGATTTACGCCGGTCTCTGGGTCTGTCCTGTGCAGTTCTAGGAGGTGCACCCTCCCAGGATTCGCCTCCCCTCTTTGGGGAGGAGTAAGTTTATTGCTTACTGTCTGAGGCGCCCCTACAGGGGAATGCCGACGGGGCTGTCCAGGCAATTTTTAAACCCCACTTTCCCGACCCGACCTTGGGTCACATTTTACTTGTGGGAGTAAGATAAAAACTGGCCTTGTGCCTAACTCCTGGAGAGGAGTAAATCAATACTCTCTTCCTTCTTACCGTGTGTATCGGAGCGGGGTTAGGCTGTTGTTACTACTACTACTACTACTACTACTACTACTACTACTACTACTACTACTACTACTACCACCACTACTACTATTACGACTACTAATTTTAACACTAAATGAATGAATACTTATAGGCTTCGAAACGTGTATTTATTTGTAAATATATATATATATATATATATATATATATATATATATATATATATATATCCGTCTTGTCACGCAAATGTATGCTCGACGAATATGGAAAGAGAGAATGCAACGTAATGACCGAGGTTTTTCTAAGATTTTATATAAATGTTTATGCGAACACTGACGGAACATAATTTATTTTCGTCATTTTTTGACGGTGTGTGTACAATCAGTCTAGAAATATAATATAAAGGCCGCTCTCTCGGCGGCTTTTAGGCTACTTAATAATGACCAACATGTTAACGCTCAATAATCCCCATCACTAACGTAAGAACAGTTTACGTCATTAAACGTGATTCTTTAGATTTGCCACACGTTGACATGCACGTCGCTTGAAGGACGTTATTTGACTTTTCTGTCAAGGATGACAATCGGCTTTCGCATCCAGTTTTCGTATCACGTCATCACGTCTGCTGACACGGAATTGTCAAAGCTGACAGAATTGTTGGCGAATTTTCACTGATTCGAATATTTCTTCGGTTAGATTCTTCTGAGGTCCAAAAACTCGTGCCGTCTTTGTAGTGCCCGCCAGCAGTGTCACAGGGCGCGTTCTTGTTTCTCTCCCTCTACCACCTCTCTTTCTCTGTCCCTTCTCCCTCCCGCCCCTCCCTTTCTCTTTCATTCAGATTCCAAGCGTACGTTTCATTTATCGATCGCGTTAAGATGTAATTGCCTCTATTGTGGGGGATTTACCCAGACATTTTTGGTCTTTTATCTTCTCCACAAGAGAGGTGAGAAGGGGATCAAAGAATGTTGATGTTATCTGTTGTCAATTTATTATTATTATTATTATTATTATTATTATTATTATTATTATTATTATTATTATTATTACTATTATTATTATTATTATTATTATTATTATTATTATTATTACTACTTACTTATTTATTGTTATTTGCGCATTTGATCATTCTTCTTTTTAAAATTCTGTTGTAAAACTGTCATTCCGCTAATACAAGGCAACAATGTAGATTAAAGTAATATAAAGCAACCTTCTTCACATGAGCAAACATCTGACTCGCACCGGAAGGATCGCGAATATTGCAATAAAAGTAAACTTAATTCGTGTAAATCAATATTCTAGGATGTTTTAATTCTATTATTGGCATTGGTTCCCCCGATTCCTATTTTTCTCGAAATTACTCACTAGACGGACCACGTTACGGTTGCCAACATGCTAATGAGGTATTTTGGATACTTTTCGTATTTCGTGAGGGGGGTCGATGAGGATGACGATGATGACGACGATGATGATGATGATGATGATGATGATGATGATGATGATGATGATGATGATGATGACGATGATTATGATGACGATGATGATGAGGATTATAACGATTATAAAGATAACGACAATGGTGATGATGTTGATGACACCGATGCCGATGTTGCTGCTGCTGATGATGATGGTGATGACGATGACGTTAAGGATTATGATGATTCTGCTGTTGTTGATGATGATCTAGTGGCTTTTCTTTGACTGGATCGACTCGGGATTTTTTGCTATTCTTAAACGATTATAATTAGGACATCTCGTTCACTGATTAGGCTGAGAGAGGAAGAAAGAGGGCGAGAAAGACAGAGAGCGAGAGAGAGAGTTAGAGAGAGAGAGAGAGAGAGAGGGGGGGGGTCAGACAGACAAACAGATAGAATACCAGAATGACTAATGTTTATGTTTTATATTTCTAATCAGGCACTGTCCCCAAAGCTATCATCTACTCATCATCACGTGGCTGTTATATGTTGGTTTCTAAAAAAAGGGTATAAAAATTAGGATCAACCTATTTTTTCTCCGTTCACGAGGTGGTGCAGCGTCTACCTTTCTCCTTCGTTCTACTTAATTCTCCTTAAAAACCACTACAGACTAAAAAATATTAGTGAGTAAATTCGAAGCCGGTATTGCTAAAAAAAGATCACGCCATATACCGAGAGAGAGAGAGAGAGAGAGATAGAGAGAGAGAGAGAATAGTGAGAGAAAGAGAAAGAGAGAGAGAGAAGGGATGTTGAGATAGACATTTATTTTGAGTGAGTCGGAGAAAATACAGTGCAAAAATGGGGATAGCATGTCGATGACTCTTCCACATAATCATCCGACAAAGGAGATGCTAATAAAATCTCCTATACACTTTCCTCAATACCTACCGTCCAATTAATTTTGCTGAATTGAATTAATACATACATATCTTAAATATCATACGTCGTCTGTATTTATAATAGCGCCACATTGCAAATGTAAGCTCTGAAGAAAATAACGATATGGTTGTAAACCTTCCCTATTACCTTCCCATGCAGACAACTAAATTAAACTGAATATAGTCCACATTATAACATTTTACACCTAGTAGTTATGTTCCAAAATTCATGATGGCCAGTTAATTAGTTGAAGAGTGATCCATGTACATGCAACTATAATAACACATACACAACTTTATGTAAGTACAGATATATATATATATTTTCCAAATATTTCAAATATTTCACACCCTATCATGACAAATCCTCCCTCTTCCCCCCTCTCATCTATTTTCTCCCATACCTCTTCTTAAATTCCCTCATTTTCTCCAAACGCTCTCTAAGACCATAACTTTCGCCCATCCACCAAAATCACAGCCCCCCTCCTCCCTCTCTACCCATCCCCATTTTCCCTGCATACACCCCCCACACACAAACATTCCAACTCACTCTTCCCCTTCAATCTCGACCACAGCCATCTGGTCAAACACCCCCTCCCCCTCTTCCTCCAATCTCTCTCTGCCATCCATTTTACCCCTGCTCATCCCCCACCTCTTTCTCTCATCGCCAGCCACAGTAGTCCCTGCTCCCTCCACCCTTCCCCTTTTTTCTCCCACTCATTTTCATTCTCTAACAAGTACGGACGTCCAGCAAGACGCTGCCATTATTTTTCATTTTATTTTATTTTTCTTCCCAACATGTCTACCCTACATGTATCTGTGCTTGCATGATATCTTTTCCCTATATCATCATCCTGATGAAGTCTTATAAATAAAAACGAAACGTTGATGTACACATAAAAAACATCCAGTTTTTGGTTTTCCTTTTTCATTTTACCATCACGTCGGATTACCTTAATCCTTCTCTTCCCATATATATATATATATATATATATATATATATATATATGCTTCCATCCCGTCGCGCAAAAGTTAGTGAGTAACCCACCCGCCTGTTTCTAGCACCAAGACGAAACCGCAAATAGCAAGTCAGGTAACGACCTAAAACCTACATGAATTCTGCACTTTATTAAGACAAAGTCAACGGTGTGTGTGTGTTTATTTTAGATCATCAGAAATAGTAATAATAATTAATATCTTAATAAATTAAATTACAAACGCAATTCTGGGATTTTATATGAATTATTTTAGTAATATATCAAAATGAAGTTTGTACGCTATTATGTATATATATCATCAACATACAGACTGTTTCGCTGTTTCACAGCTCATCAGTGCGACTAGACCAGTTAGTGTCTCAAGCCGGGATCGAACCGCAATCGTCGAGCTGACAGTCGGCGCTGTTAACCCCTACGCCATCATACGACACTGACTGAATGCAAGTTGTATTTCAATGTAAACATTGCAATTGCCGGAGCTCGAATTAGTTTTTACCTAATGAGCATTGCCTTTTTACGCTAATGGCAGTTGGCGATACCCTTACAAATATGAATACTTGTTTATCTAGAATCGCCAGTGTAGAGATAATTATTCAAGCCGGTAGCAGGATTCCAAACCCCGCAACACAAGTTATGTTTATAACTAAAATTCCGACGTTTTTTACCCTAGCGGACACCATGAACAACTATATATATCGGTGTGAGCTTAAAACCTATTATATATATATATATATATTAAATTAAATTAATTTTTTTTTGATTGTTAGAAAAAAAATTGAAATTAATATATATATATATATATATATATATATATATATATATATATATATATATATATTAATTTCATTTTTTTTTCTAACAATCAAAAAAAAAAATTAATTTAATTTAATTAATTTATTATTATTTTTATGTATTTAGATGTAGGGGTATAAGGGGTAAATTGATTGATTAATTAATTTGTTAATACAGAGAATGACACACCTTATTTAATTTATTCCGATTGTCTCATCACAGTAATTCCCCCATTCGTTGTATTAACTAATTAATTAATCAATTTACTCCCCTATACCCCACATCTAAATACATAAAAAATAATAAATAAATAAAATTAAATCTCAAAATATCATAAAAAACAAAAAATAAATTGATATATATATATATATATATATATATATATATGAGAGAGAGGAAGGATGAGAGTAATCCGACGTAATGGAAAATCAAAAAGGAAAAACCAAAAGATATTTTTTTATATATTCATCAACGTTTCGTCTTTATAGTAAGACTTCCTTAGGATGATAATTTTAAGAAAAATCTCATGCAAGTACATCGAAATATTGGGTTGACATGATGGGTTGATGAGAAAACTACACTATACGGGCTCCCCTAAAACCCACAAACCAGACATCCCTATGCGCCCATAGTATCAAGCATAGGTAGTATCACACACAAAATCGCACGGACCATAGCTAACATTTTCACCATCATCCCCTCCCACATAAAAAAACTCAGGCAACCTTCTTAACAAAATCAAAAACATTAACGTAGAAAAGAAAAACATAAAAAGCCTTGATGTAACAGCGCTTTACACAAATGTCAAAGTTAAAGAATGCTTAAACTTACTCCACACACATCTAAAGAAAACCAAAACCGACTTACCATTTCTCTCCCAACACTTTAATAGAAATAATTAGACTCACAACTGACGTAACATATTTCCAGTTCAACGACGAATTCTACAAACAAAAATGTGGACTCCCTCTAAGCGGTGTATTGGCCTGCCTCTTCTTAGATTTCTTAGAATCCGGCCCTTTCAAATTTAGACTACCCCCTAACATCGAATACTTCAGATACATTGATGATATTCTTATTTTCCTCTCCGTAGATATACAAATCAATAACCTCAAAGACAAACTCAACACAGTAGAACCCTCCATAAAATTCTCACATAACACTGAGAAAAACAGCTCGATACCATTCCTAGACACATTTATAATAAAGTCCAACAACAAACTAGCATTCAAAGTACACCGTAAAAACACTCACAAAAACGACTACATACACTTCTACTCTCACCACAATAGCAAGATAAAAACAGGTATGATTATAAGCGTTTTCCTACG